>BLSH010240563.1:2610672-2635806 GCA_018402905.1 Glandirana rugosa
CCCCCCCCCCCCCCCAAAAAAAAAAAGAAAGCATTGTAAAATAAATAAATAGGTAACTAAATTGTAAAAAATAATAAAAAAATAAAATTGTAAAAAAAATAAAATAAAATATTCGTGCCACTGTCACATGACATTAAAAAAAGTATCGGTAATCGGTATCGGCGAGTACTTGAAAAAAAGTATCGGTACTTGTACTCGGTCTTAAAAAAGTGGTATCGGGACAACCCTAATCAAAATGTTTGTATTTTTGTACTGAGTAATTTCAATAATGCATTGTTTTAAAGCAACATCTTTGTTTTTAAATAGGTTGGATTTATTTTCCATTCAATATGTTTATTAACTCATTTTGAAAAGGAAAATGTACTACACTGTACTGTATTGTACATAAGTACCATATCTTTAATAGATCGTACTGAGGCACATGAGTCATAAAGTATCAACTTGCAATGCAAAATTTTAAAAGACGTGATAAAACAGTAATATAATGTACAACATAGTGGTTAAACCTTGTAATTAGAGGCAAATACTTATCAGGAAAACTAAAAATCTGGTAAGCATTTAGAGCATGTGGACCATGCAACCAGCCAGATACGTATAGGAGACAAACAACAATGAAAGAAAGAAAAAGGGAGAAAAGGAAAAGAAAGAAAAGAGTTCTGGACCTGGAGATCTTCAATGGCCTCAAGATCTAAACAAAATTAAACAGAGAGCTGGATATGCATATACTGAGCCCAGGGGTCCCACATTTTTTCAAACTGTATCTTACTAACACTGATAATGTTAGTTATTTTTTCATGTACCATGATCACAGAAATCCTACCATTAGACCTGGTTAGGGAAGCCAAAGTCTTCTTCCACACACCAGCTATGGTTATTTTGGCTGAAAAAGGTTCATTAAGCAGGGCAGTTTGAGGTTGTGAGGTTTTGTGGGATACTCAATCCTGTGTAGCCAATGGCCCCCTTAGGGGTGGTTCACCTGTCACTCTGCTCTCAATCACACAATTTTCCTTTCACCCGAAGTCACTGAACAGGCCGGTACTTTGTTTTTGTTGTTTTATTGAGGGGATGAACTTGGATGGGGTAGGGATGACTGTGGGATGCCCCAAGAAATAAGGAACGGGACCATTCTATATACACCTCCGTATATACACTCCTTCTTCTTCCAGCACTACTCTTGCTGCCTGTTATACTCCTTCACTTCTCTCCTGCACAACACTTGCTTCTTGCCAGTGAGGCCTGAAGGTATATCTATCAGGCTTCCATTACATCTTCCTCCCTCCTAGCTAGCACATGATGAGGCCTGCATTACTGACAGTAGGACCTCCGGACCGCCCATTACAGGCAAGGGCCATGGGCCCTCGAAGTATAGCTGAGTACAAATATGCTAGCAGGGCTCAATGGACTACTACTCCCAGCCCATCCTCTTCCAGGCCACCTCAGCCCTCCTGGCTGCTCTGGCCTACTCCACTGCCCAGTGACCCCACTCCCCTGACTGGCTCCTCTGACCTCCACAGACTGTCCACTGTATCCTCCCAGCCTGCCCCAGTCTTCTTCCCCAAATCCCAGGGTGGTCACTCACTGACAACAACACTGGTGGATCCTTTAAAGAGTCTTTCCTTTAGCCTCCCTGTTGCTCCCATGCTCCCTTGTGCTGCTCCAGGATCTCTTCTCCACTCCTGGCTGCACCCAAGCCACCAGGCCTCAAGGTCACCGCCCAGACTGGGGGCTCCCAGGTGAGGCCTCAGCAACCTCTGCTTCATCTCCACTCTTCCACCCGACACTCTTTTCCCCAGAGAGTGCTGATCCTGGGTATTTAAGGAGGCCTTACCCCTGCCAATCCAGGTTGGGAATTGGTCAGGGCTCCTTAGAACATCCAAGATGGCTACACCTCCCCCCACCTCTCCTTCCAGAAAACACCAGTACCTTCTGGAAAGAAGTGGGAGGTTCTGATGACACATCTGTGATCCACCCAGTCCTCTCTGAGCCACTTTCAGCCCAAAGCCAAAACAACCAGGCCTGGATACATTTGCCTTCTTCCAGCACTACTATTGCTGCCTGTTATACTCCTTCACTTCTCTCCTGCACAACACTTGCTTCTTGCCAGTGAGGCCTGAAGGTATATCTATCAGGCTTCCATTACATCTTCCTCCCTCCTAGCTAGCACATGATGAGGCCTGCATTACTGACAGTAGGACCTCCGGACCGCCCATTACAGGCAAGGGCCATGGGCCCTCAAAGTATAGCTGAGTACAAATATGCTAGCAGGGCTCAATGGACTACTACTCCCAGCCCATCCTCTTCCAGGCCACCTCAGCCCTCCTGGCTGCTCTGGCCTACTCCACTGCCCAGTGACCCCACTCCCCTGACTGGCTCCTCTGACCTCCACAGACTGTCCACTGTATCCTCCCAGCCTGCCCCAGTCTTCTTCCCCAAATCCCAGGGTGGTCACTCACTGACAACAACACTGGTGGATCCTTTAAAGAGTCTTTCCTTTAGCCTCCCTGTTGCTCCCATGCTCCCTTGTGCTGCTCCAGGATCTCTTCTCCACTCCTGGCTGCACCCAAGCCACCAGGCCTCAAGGTCACCGCCCAGACTGGGGGCTCCCAGGTGAGGCCTCAGCAACCTCTGCTTCATCTCCACTCTTCCACCCGACACTCTTTTCCCCAGAGAGTGCTGATCCTGGGTATTTAAGGAGGCCTTACCCCTGCCAATCCAGGTTGGGAATTGGTCAGGGCTCCTTAGAACATCCAAGATGGCTGCACATCCCCCCACCTCTCCTTCCAGAAAACACCAGTACCTTCTGGAAAGAAGTGGGAGGTTCTGATGACACATCTGTGATCCACCCAGTCCTCTCTGAGCCACTTTCAGCCCA
This sequence comes from Glandirana rugosa, assembly GCA_018402905.1. NCBI lineage: Eukaryota > Metazoa > Chordata > Amphibia > Anura > Ranidae > Glandirana > Glandirana rugosa. The sequence continues at coordinate 2,613,545 of BLSH010240563.1, forward strand.
AAGCCAAAACAACCAGGCCTGGATACATTTGCCTCTCCTATCAAAAACCCTATTTACAATGCACCTATCACTATAGGGGCACTATACCTGTAACTCTCCAAAAATCTTGTTCCAAATCCCTAATTTTGGGACATTCCCACCACTCATCAAGCCTGGTGCCCCGTGGATTACACCCTCTAAAGCATAGAGGAGAGGAACTGGGATATAATAGGTGAGAAGGGACAATTCATCAGAATTTTAAGATTAGCTTCCAGTAAGAAAATATCTCAAAAGGAAGACCAATAATGTTTATGCCACTGATCTAGTTCTGCATCCACCGAGAGGCATCTGTCCCAATCCGTCATATAAGATGATTTTATGGGGACATCGAGCAATAGCTTATAGATTGTGGCTATACAGTACCTCTCCACTGACCCAACTCCTGTGAACACCAAACTTTGTAGAGTGTACAGCAAGGTGGTTCTGATGGACCAGACCATGAAAATTAAAAAAAAAAAACTGAAATCTTATGAAAATAGAAATTTTCAGATTGAAGCATTTCCAATATATCCAAACAATGTTGCAAAGTGAAGGGATCCCTGAAGTTAAAAAGATTATCAATCCTGTAAATGGCCTTACTAAGCCACCACTTGGATGCCCTGGCATCTAGTCCTATAGGGAACATAGGATTATTGAAAATATGTGCCAAGGGGCAAAAGGAAAAAGAAAGAAGTGCTAATGAATGAGAAAGCATTGGTGCTAAAATACTGTAGGAGGTCTTTAGTTTAAGGTCATCCACTTCAAGAAATTTAAGGTGTAGGCTCAAATCGCTTGTCTCTCTATCTGAACCCAGTCAGGTTTGTCCCCTCTAGAAAAAAATACAGACAGCTGGACAGCTGGATTAGTTTTGCTGCTTGATAGAACCACACATTCCAAGGCTACCATGGAATAAACAACACCTGGTTAGCAAACCTATGATCCTTCTTGCCCCATATACTGTATAGTGAATCAAGTGTGAAATTTCAACAGGGTAGACCATTCATTAGCTAGCGGTAAGGATAATATTTTAGGCCAAAGAGTAATTTTACCACATGAACTCTAGGACAGATCATGAATCAACCATTTGTTCAAATAATTTTCTAGTCATTTATATAAAGTGGGATAATTGTGCTGGTATAGCTGTGAAATAGTAGTAAGTAAGTTTTTAGTTAACCACTTGCCAACCACATAACCAGGTTATATGGCGGCAGAGTGGCTCTGATGCATTGGATAATGTACCTAGTACGTGATCCGGCATTTCCGGGTAGAGGGCGTGTGCGCGCACCACTTCTGCTGTAATTAGTCAATGGATGTCCGCCAACACCTGCTGATCGTCAAGAAGAACGACAGAACAGAGCTCTGCCTATGTAAAAAAGGCAGAGCTCTGTCCTGTCAGTGGTTATGTGTTGGATTTTGTTTCCCTACAAAGTGAATAAAATCCAACACATCCCTTAGTAAAAGCACCACATAGTAAACACAAAAACAATGGTTAGGCATGCAGTTAACCCTTTAATCGCCCTAGATGTTTAACCCCTTCCCAGCCAGTGTGATTAGTACAGTGACAGTGCATATTTTTAGCACTGAGCAATGTATTAGTGTCACTTGCTCCCACAAAGTGTCAAAAGTGTCAGTTATGGTCAGATTGCCCATCGCAATATTGGAGTCCCATTATAAGTCGCTGATCACCGCCGTTACTAGTACGAAAATTTTTTTTCCATAATTATCTCTCGTATTTTTTAGATGCTATAACTTTTGCGTACACCAACCAACCAATCAATATAAACTTATTGGGATTTTGTTTACCAAAAAATATGTAGCAGAATACATATTGGCCTAAATTTCTGAATAAATTAGATTTTATACATTTTTTTTATTGGATATGTTTTATAGCAGAAAGTAAAAAATATATATATTTTTTTCAAAACTGACGGTCTTTTTTTGTTTATAGCGCAAAAAATAAAAAAAACAGTGGTGATCAAATAGCACCATAAGGAAGCTCTAACTGTGGGAAAAAAGGGCATACATTTAACTTATGTACAGCATTACATGACCACGCAATTGTCAGTTAAAGTAACGCAGTGCTGTATAGCAAAACATGGCCTGCTCATGAAGGGGGGAGGGTAAATCTACCAGAGGTCAAGTGGTTAAAGTAGTTCTAAACCCTACCTGGATGATATTTAGTTTGCTAAAGAACCATGCATGATTAGCAAAAGCTTTGTTTTTTCCATAAAAAAATTGTTTTTAGTTTATTCATCCTGTTTGAATTTCAGTTCTGCTGTTCTCCCCCAGCCATGTCCTGTCTACATGTATTAACGCTAGCTTTTGCTACACTTTATTGCTCTGGATTGGATAACTGATGACAGCAGTGGACCATGCCTGTGCAATATGTGTCAGTGTGGACACTTGTAAAATTTATTAAGGATGCATGTGACAGGGTGACAACACAGGAGCATAAATGAGAGACAGTTATTACCTTAGGAAGTACTTGAACAAAGACCTGCATGGCAGGACCACCAGGTATGATTTAATAATAACAGATGCAAAAAAACTATTGAAATGATATTAACACGTTAAAACTTATACGAAGTTGTAGTCTTTGGGTTTAGATTTACATGAAATGCTTGTTAATAATATGCCTATAATAATAATGTATTTGAGAAGTTTTTCATGTACGGAGAGTCAGATAATATGCGGGGTGAATAGGAGGACATCTGGAGAGAGTTTTTCACAGCTGAAGTGTGTTTCCCCCTGGGCAAAATCTATCACTTAATTGGGGTCTTTTTTTCTGGCCAAAACATAGGAAACATCTTGTGCAAACTTTAACCACTTTCACTCTTTACAAATATACCACTTTATTGTAATACGGTGCATGAAACATTCTTCTCTTTTATAGAATCTGAAGGCTGGTATGTGTCCAACATCTCAGTAGAGGTTTATATTACTTGGCATAATTAGGCAGTGAAACCCATATCCTTAAATAACATTTTTTAAAATTTGGGTATTGTAAGGAAGGACAGTGAAATAGTCAACTAGATATACCTGTTGTGCCAAACAGCCCAGACTATAGTTCTGGTTTGGATTTACATCATGCCCAGGCTGTGCTACATCCTGAGTGGAGGGACACCACCTCAGGGTTTGGCACCTGACTTGGAGCACACAGGTGCTTGATTGAAAGTTGGCTCACTCAGATTTTTAGGAGGCTGCAATGGGAGTTCACCGAGGCTTAAATGTGCTGTTGGAGGCAACATACAGTTGGAATGCTTATATTTTGGAATATTTTATGTTTTCTTTTCATGTACCCTGTAAAGAAAGATTTTATGTTACTGTTTGGAAGAATAGAAGTGAGTTAGAAACCATCGAACTGCCATTGCCTGTGGTCTATATCTATATTTTTTATACGCAGTCCAACAATTTAATTTGGCAAAATACATGCTTAAAGAGAATTAAGGAACCTGGATTGTCATATGGCTTGGCATAGGAAAAGAAGCCCTGTGCTCAAATCTTGCCCATTGCATATTGCCTCCCTTTATAACCCACACCTGTAGTTGAAAGAAAGCCAGCAAATCAATCTTCCGCAATATATAAATGTATTAATCCAGGTCTGGTCGAAAATAATACAGGGCTTACGCGTTTCAGCGTGTAGCCTTAATCATAGCTCTTGGCTATGATTAGGGCTACATGCCGAAACTCGTAAGCCCTGAATTATTTTGTACCAAACCTAGATTAATAAATGTATTCATTGATGATCGAGTTTCCGGCTTTCTTTCATCTACATATTTGCTTGGGTGCTACGCTACACAAGTGAATACAAGCCAGTGCACCAACCATTCACCACCTCGGAATTACTATAATAATACAATAATAATAATACAGGGAGACTCTCTCTATGTCCCCTGGTTTTACTCTGCACAGTATTGAGTGATTTTATCTGCAATGTTTTGCACCGTTTGTTGAGGAATAAAGTTTTTGCATACTTCACGATTGGACCACCCTTGCTTTTCTTGTCATCCTTGCGGGTTCTGTGAGACCAGGATTCATCCCTTTCATCACAACACCAGCTGTCCCAGGACGCAGGAGGATTCCGACACACACCCACTGACAACAGGCGGTGATTGATTCCTGTGATGGGAATCCATTGTATCTGGTAAGTGGGGTGTGTGACTAGGGTGCCTGGTGAAGGAGCACATGAGACAGCATTTTTTTCATCTGTTACACTGGTTTTTAGCATGCTGCACCATTGCGGTGTATTGTAACCATACACAGTGGAATTGTTCATCTGCGGGTGGACTATTTGGAAATCGATTCTTTTGCATACCATTGGAGGAACAGTGTGCACATTGGACATAGACTTTGCTCAGTCCATATAGTTTGGGAGTGTACATGGTTTAGCCTTTTTGCACAGACTTTTTAGCACAAGCACTTGCACAGTTTGCACTATATTTAAAGATTGTTTATTTAGATGGATTTTTATATAGATTGATTTCTATTTGCACTTTGCACATTTATGTATTTTTATGGTTTGGTATATATATTCATACAGCATTAGTATATCCTAGATTTGTTTACAGCATATGCACTTTATATTCTATGGTAAGGGGCTCACAATGTCCCTATAGTGGAGCGCGGTGATCCATCCAATTCATTTCACAGGTATACTACCTTTACACACGCAGCTCCCTTTTACTCCCTAGTGAACATATAATTTTATTTTTACTCACTAGGGAATATATTAGATATATTTTCCGTTGCGCTGGTTCATTTTTATTTTTTCGGAATTACTACAGGTGTTTTTCACTATATGTATGACCCACACGTGTCTGCTTGTGGTTTTCTGTGTTACAATTAAATGTAAATGTGGAAGGTAGCAGAGGAAAGAGGGGAGGTGCTATAAAATAGGAGTAGCACAGGAGGGATCCTGCACTAAACCTGCGTTGGTGCCCAAATCTCTACAAAAAATGGTAGTACCTTTGCTCCTTGAGCTATGCAGTTACCAAACAGAAATCCCTATAGGATCCTTAATAGGAAGGAGATCAGGTGATGTAATTCTCCACAAATGATTTGGTGATACCTGAGAGTATAAGAAAATGTGTACATGGTTTTGATACCCTTTCTCAGGGTAAGTAAATGTTTTTAAAATGCATGTAAGTGTTAAATAAATCCATGTGTTTTCACAGTAGTTTTGCTTGTATTTTTTGTGCTTCCCATTGTGTTTCCAATGCCAGTTGATCGAACACTTTTGAATGTATCAAATATAATGTGATTCCTAGTATGCAGCCTCATTTTACAAAAAACATTTTTTAAATGCATCATAAATAATATACACTCTGGTCATCAGGAGTTAAAGCAATACTAAACCCATTTATTATATTGCAGCAATTTTTAGATGTGATGGCTGCATCTGTTTCTTTTTTAGGCTCTCTTTCTTCTATTTTTATCTGGTGATCTGGCCAGTAGGTCTGTCTGTTTTTCAACAGAAAAGTTCTCTTATAATTACAGGAATGAGACAAACCATTTAACACTGGCAGGGGAGCTTAAAATGATCAGCTTTTATTTGTTTATGTAAAACATTTATCCCAAAAGAAAAAAAACTGTTTTCTGCAACTGATTATAAAGTATTAGCTGGAGTTCAGCTTCAATGTGTTATTGTATTTAAATCTGCTAGTACTCTACCCTCCCTCCAGATTGACAATGCTGCCTCAAACCAGTGCTCTTCCTTGTGTCCACACCATGACTCCCTATCAAACTATAACTCCCCAGATCCTTAGACCCAGGCTTTAAGTGGGACTAATAACACTTTGTTGGAGTGCCAAGCAAGGATAATGGTGAGGCCAACTCCCTGGTGTCCCCCTGCACTGCACTCTCCAATTCAAAGACAAAACTCCAAACACAGGATCATAGTGCATTTATTCCATAAAATTACCAGCAGATAAGATAACAAATTTCCACTCACATGTATGAGTGCCTAAGGTGGCACTAGCAGGTTCCAGGAGGGTTATCTCCCTTGGAACGATCGCTCAACTCTCCTCTCTGGGGGTGTATTTAGGAGGTTCCAAAACAAGATGGAGTTGGTGGGAGAGCTGCAGGGGTGGTTTTATCTAAGTTTACACAAGAGAGAAATCTGTGGCGCAGTACATTTGCACTTACAGCAGTGGTTCTCAACTCCTGTCCTCAGGGCCCACTAATAGGCCAGATTTTAAGTATTACCTTAAGGCAGTGGTTCTCAACTCCGGTCCTCGGGACCCACCAACAGGCCAGATTTTAAGTATTACCTTGGGGAGATGCAGACTAGAATACTGCAATCACTGAGCAGCAAATGATAACACATGTGATGAATTTCAGGTATCTTGCAAACCTAGCCTGTTAGTGGGTCCTGATGACAGGAGTTGAGAACCACTGACTTACAGGTTATATTGGTGGTTCAGAATGTTATTTTATATGCTTTAAATCAGCCTTTTTCAAAGAGGATGCAGAGACACCTTCTGGTTCTTCAGGGGTGCCTTGGCAAAATGCCTAAAATTGCCCCAAATTGTCCAAAGACTGTCAACAAACAGGCAAAAAGATCAAGCCTGCCTTTTTGTTACACAAAGCCACAGGTTTTAATTGTGCAGCATTAAACCCTTGGGCACCATGAGGGCCAGCTGTTGGCATCCTAGCAACCGATGATTAATTGGTTGATATAGAGGACGTTGAGCACCCGCATCACAATTTGCCCCTCTCCTGCCCTCTTCTGTCAGTGCTGGGGTTACATTAGCTAAGTCAGGGAGAGAAAAAAGAGGAATACTGGAATACTAGTTAGTATGATTGTGCCAATGTGTATTTGCTTCAAAAGAATAAATCACCTTTAATGTTGGGTGGCCTACGTGTCCGGATCATCATGTAGACCTATTAGTTTAGTTTTTTACATTTTTTAATGAAGTGCCTTAAGATTGTGCAGCGTTTTAAGGGTGCCTTCTTGACTGAAAAAGGTTGCGTTAATATTGTGTGACACAGTATTATAAGACACAAAGAGAGATAATACATATAAATCATAGGAAATTCTGAAAATTACTAAATGTAAACATTAAAAGGTACTAGGACTTAAAGCAGACCTTGCACTAATGGGTAGGGTTAACTTATTACATTAAACCTTCCCTTTACATATAAAAAAATTAAGTTAGAGAATATACTTAGATTACCCTAGCTTTCACACTGCAGAGGGTACTGTCACCATCCTTTAGATGAGATCCTGGGAATGCTTAGAATTCCAAAAGCAAGAAAAGAGTGCTCTAGCAAAGTGCAGGAGTGTCTTCTCATGGGATTTGGGATTTTCGACATTATCGGAATCTTACCGAAAGGCTGGGAGCCAGGTGGAAACCGATTATATTTTCTAACATTTTTTTTTATTTTTTGCACAGGCATGTTATTTTACAGGTATCAGGTGGTGGAGATTTGTAAAGCTGGGAGCCTGATGTAATAAGCATACCTTACCTTTTAGTGCCACTTTAGGTTAATTTAGATACTTTGGTATATGACATGTACATTAAAGGACTAGGACCATCCAATGCTGGGTGGTTTTTCAGTAATAGGAGGAGTCTAGAAGGCTATGTCTTCTGCTAGATTCTTGTATCTCCAGGGCTCCAGTACCAAGCTCTCCACATTCATTCCTCACATATTTCCATCCTCCATAAAGTTTAACTGTTCCTTCTAAAACAAGAAAGAAAACAGTCCTGGATGTTTCCATTACTTTGGAACCCATGCAAATGTCAAAAACTTGCTGACCTTGGAACTCAAATTCATAGATCTAATTCATGTAGTCTGTGAGAGGCATTAGGAAACATATGATGATTTAATTTCCCAACATCCACCAAGTAACAAATAATCTGTGTTTAGTGGACTGACTCATTAGGAATTATATTTTTTTTATTCTTTTTTTCCATGTTACATTTACACTATTAGGTGACCCCATAAAGAATCTAAAATTATTAGTGTAATGTCAAAAATGATAAAACATATTGAAATGCAGCTCACTTGGCTTGGGACTGCCCAGTGTTTAAATCAGATTTGGCTATAGATGCATCATATTAGCTTGAGTGCTGAAATTCTGGATCATGGAAATTATAATTTGTAGAGTTCAGCCTTAGTGTTCAAAAAAATGTCAGATATTCTATAGGCAGCCCTCTTGTCCTTCTCCGGGCTAAAATCTGCAATCTTTGACATTTCCTCTATAGTGAAGTTGTGTTCCCAGTGGGTCGTATTTAAACCATCTGCAGCCAGATGGAAGTGTAAAGTGAAAGGATTGTTTTTCAATTTGCAGCTGTCTTGGTGTGCTTGAAATGGGTCTGACGGCTGAGCTGTAAACTTAAGTTGCTTTGCTGGATGGTATGGTGGTTTCTTGAGAGGTACAGTAGGACTCCAAGGAATGATCCTCATTGGCTATGTCTCTCTACAACCTCTGTCTATAAACCAATGCAGAACATATACAGCATACCTTTGTGAGGAAATGTTAGAGTAATCGTTGATTTTCTGCATTAATTCGGCTGAAATATGATCTAAAATTAGGCAGTCTATATAATGCGCTGTAATTTAACTCAGAATAATCCATATGTAGTTTACATCAGCCAGTGTTCTGGCCATTTAGGTGTGAGTTTTACCATATATAAAAAAGTGTTTCGCTGTCAATTATAGTGCAATAATTATCATACCTAAATCAATAAACAAAATTATTGATAAAAAATAATATGAATGAAATGAAAAACAGTGCAATATCCTCCAATTCAGTGCAACACCAAGTGCTCAGGAAAGTAGGGCAAAAATACCTTCTTACCAGATCCAAAGACCTTTCAAGGTCTATATTCGCATCTGTGAGCTTTTTTACCCCTCACACTAGGCACAGAGTACATCAGCTTATCTGGTCATCTCATAGGAACCATTGATGGAAAGCACACAAGAGATATAAACCCTCAAGGTATCATCAGAAGCCAGTCATACCGTTTATCAATGAGAAAAAGGAAAACTCATTGCACAGCATCCAATAAAATGAAGGAATTTAATAAAACTATCTACTTACAACAAGACAGTGAATACAGGCGTTGGGAATAAAAATATCCGTCCTACACCCTCATGAGTGTGCCGATGTCACCGCTATTTCCTGCTTTGCTTACCATACCCACCATTCCCAAGAAAAAAAAAGAGAAAAAAATACCTACCATTTTGGTTATATGCTCTTTGCAACAGTAACAGGTCAAACCTTAGAAGAAGATCTGTTTATGATCAAAGCACTGGAAAAATCTATAATGAACATTAAAGACTTGGGCCTCCATCAGTCCACATTTAAACATAGAGTTTTCAAATGGGAGAAATGATTTATTATTCCCCTTAGAACAGGGCATCTTACAGCAATCACACAACAGCATGTCGTATAATCCTCAAACAAGTGAAAAAATGTTGAAAAGTAATGGTTATGGATTCCCAGACATCTTTTGCCCTTGATCTGTGTTAACTAGCATATCATTGCTATAAGGTGAGCATTTGAGCAAAAGTGATGTACCACAGAGGAATCCACTGCTTTCCATAATAAACCCAAAATACAGTGGGTATAGAAAAGAATCACTTATAACATCCAAGTGAAAGATATAACACCAACATGTCAGAAAAAAATAAAAAACATCAAAAACAGAATCAATGAGTTGGAAAAAGGATCACCCCCTTATGTCAGTATTTTGTTCAACCACTTTTTGCTTTAATTACAGCCTTTAGTCTGTTGGGATGTCTCTACTAACTTTGCACATCTAGACTTTTCAATATTTGCCCCTTCTTCTTTGCAGAACTGCTCAAGTTCAGTTAAATTTGATGGTAACCATTTGTGGACTGCAGTCTTCAAGTCATTCCACAGGTTTCCAATGGGTTTTAGCCGGGGCTCTGACTAGGCCATGCAAGGACATTCACCCTTTTCTCCTTCAACCATGGTGCGGTCCTTTCTGCTGTGTGCTTTGGGTCATTGTCATGTTGGAAGGTAAACCTTCTTCCCATTGACAGCTTTCTGGCAAAGGGCAGCAGATTTTCCTCAAGAATTTGATGGTATTTTGCCCCATCTATTTTCCTTCTATCCTGAAAAGTGCTCCAGTCCCTGCTGCAGAGAAACACCCCCATAACAGGATATTACCACCTCCATGCTTTACTGTAGGAATGGTGTTATTAAGATGGTGAGCTGTATTGGATTTCTGCCAGACATATCATTTGGTGTTGAGGTCAAATAATTAAATTTTAGTCTCATCTGACCATCTTGAACGCACCTTGAAGATTCTGAGGCTGCATGGAAAAGATGTTATGGTCAGATGAGGCTAACATGTTGGTGTTATATCTTTCACTTGGATTTTATAAGTTGCACTAATAAATACAGCTGGAAAAAACAAAAACTGTCTGTCTTCATTTCAGGCTGCAAAGGAACAAAATTTGATTATTTTAAAGAGGGTGATTCTTTTCTATACCCACTGTACATGGTGAAGCATAGTGAAAAAATATTATTTTTACCATCACAATAACTACTATGCCATAATAATATTGACTGTGGCATCAAAAGAGTAGTTTATGCCATCACATTACTTATTCTGTCATAGCTATTTTGATGTAATTTTATAAAATGTGTACATGTGTAAGGGGAGGCGCAAGAGCTGATGGTGAAGATTAACTAACGGTGGAACGGAGTTATGATAGTTTATGGTGTGGCAGGGAGAAAGGGAGATGGTAGGGGTAGAGATGAAAACTAAGGGTTACTAGAGGGAAGCATACAGCAGCTCTTCCATTAATGCACTAAACTATGGGTGTCCAACCTGCAGCTATCCATCTGTTGCAAAACTACAGGACCCATGAGGCATTGCAAGGAAAGTCCCATGAGGCATTGCAAAGCTGACAGTTGCAAGCATGATGCCCAAAGGCAGAGGTATGATGAAACTTGTAGTTCCGCAACAGCTTGAGAGACACAGGTTGGACACCCATGCACTAAACTATTTCACTTATATTCCTATAATGTCTTCACCTGAGTTTGGGCTGGAAACCCCAGAACAATCATAGGTAAAGGAGGTGAGCAACATCAGAGGAGATGGAGGGACTAAAGGATGTACCAAAACCACAGAGAACTTGGAGCAGAAGGTTGCAGTAGAGGGACACTTGTAAAAACGGATTGGTAGCAGTATAGCAGATACTGAAGAGAGCTGTGACAGTGTGATAGAGATAATGGGTTCTGAGTGACAAATCTGAGGATATGGAAGAATGGCTGAGCCAGAAAATAGAGATGATAAAGCGTAAACCAGATAGGAGGATAAGAGATAAAAACTGAAAGAGAAGGGGCCATGGTGGTGGAAAAGGGCAACGGGATGACAGCACTGGCGGGTGGGTAGAAAGAAAGGGCCATATCAAATAAGAGTTATACATCTAGAAGAGAGGCTCTCAGAAGTAGGTGAGGGTCTTAGTGAAGGGAAATGGAACATGATCCATATCACGTTATGGATGTTAAACCTTGTAGTAGATTTTCCCCTACTTTTGGTCTCCCTACTATCCAAGACTGATAGTGGGACTGCAGTATTGTGGTGGGCAATCTGACACTAACTGACACTTTTAACACTTTGTGGGAACCAGTGAAACTAATACAGTGATCAGTGCTAAAAATATACACTGTCACTGTACTAATGACACTGGCTGGGAAGTGGTTAAACATCTCAGGCGATCAAATGGTTAAATGTGTGCCTAACCGGTGTTTTTGTGTTTACTATATGGTGCTTTTACTAAGGTATGTGCTGCAGCGCAGCTCCAGCACATCCCCACTGACAGGAAAGAGTTCTGCCTTGTTTACATATACAGAGCTCTGTTCTGTCATTCTCCTCACTGATCAGTGGGTGCCGACGGACATCCATTGGTTGGCACCCGCTGATCGGGAACTGCTGTGACTAATTACTGCAGAAACGGCACGCCTACCCAGGAATGCTGGATCTTGTACTAGGTAGGTGATCAGGCGCAGGAGAGTCGCTCTGCTGCCGTATAATGTGGTCAGAATATGGCTTTAACATGTCCTAACCTTTACTTATGATGTAACCTTTAGACCCCTTTCACACTGGTACCGCCCATACATTCGCGGTAAAGCGCCGTTCGTTTTAGCGGTTCTCTACCGCTGATTAAGCTGTGCTTTTGTGCCACTTTTCGGCGCTAGTGGGGCACTTTTAACCCTAAAAAAGGGGTTAAAAACTCAGTTTTGCAGTGCTTTCAAATCACTTTTAAGGCGCTTTAAAAGCGCTGCGCATTCATTCCAATTGGCAGGGCGTTTTGGGAGCATTGTATACAGCGCTCCCAACCTGCCCCAAAGATGCTGCTTGCAGGACTTTTTTTTCCCGCGCACCACCCCAGTGTGAAAAGTGCAGTGGAATGAATGGGAGGAGGTTTTCAGGTGCTTTGCAGAGGCTATTTCTAAAGCGCCTGAAAACTGCCCCAGTGGGATATTGAGAGTCAAGGCATCACCATCAGCATTGTTTTTTATCTTTTTTTTTTTTGGGGGGGGGGGGGTGTGGAAATCAATCAATGTATGTATGTAGAGTAAAACATAAAGGGGTGAGGGGTAGGCAGAGTTCAGTAGTCCAGCAGCTAGGGCTGACAAAGTTGGTTGGGATTTCAAAGTTGGCTGTCATCCCAAACAGGTAGAGCACACTGGATTTTTGGCAGGTCCCCTGTATTGTTTCCTATTCTCATAGCCCTGTTAAAGGAGTAACACATGGAAAATGTACATGTATTATAGAGATGTTACATGTTAGACTGCTGCTTATAGCAATTTCTGCCCCAAAAATAGTGGATTATATTCTCCGTGTAATTGATTTTGCACCAAATAGAAGAGTCTTTTTTACTTAAAGAAAACTCCAAAAGATAGTTGTCTTTCATATTCCATTTATAGCAATTCAAGTATTCAAGAAAATCCATTTAGTGGTTGCATTAACAAACTTACATTCAGCAAAAACTGAAATATTAGTTGTCTGCGGACTGGCCTTTGTTTTAGCTTTTCGGTATGAATGTTATATAGATTTTCATGGTAAATTAAATACATGACCAAGCTCAGCTGTGAAGTATAATTTAAACCTCTTACTTGTAAAGTAACTGTAGCAGTCAGAAAAAATAAGACCTTTCTCATCACCTAAGTGAATTCTCTTTGTTTTGTATTTTTGGTAGCACTCACTTCCTGTAGGATTTCCTAGAGGGACCCAATATCAAACATTAATCCCAGCTATACTCATATTACCCATCCACTAGTCACAACAGGCCTGCATCACTGTATAGAGATGGGAAATGGTCAATCCTCTGAGATTAATGCTAAAACCTGAGAATGCTTCCGGCATTTATACTAATTTGTTGCGTTGAACTGCGGCACTAATCCTTATAACACTGTAGAATGTTCTGTTAGCAGAGAGAGTCAAATTCATTGGAAGTGTGTGTACTCCAATATTTTAGTGTGCACGTGCTTTTATTTAAAACGTAATGGTAAGAGACTTTGCTGGAAAGTCATGGGGTTACTGTGCAAAAATCGAATCAGGGACCTTTTTATGTCTCACATTAGGAATAAAAAAAATGTTCAATTATCTTGTTCAAACCTTTGATTGCTAAGTGATATAATAATCATGGCTTTTTTCTTTCAATGTCTTTAAAACATTTGCCAGAATTAAACTGCAGGTAACATTAAAATACTGAGTACAGAATGTACCATGATACACATAATGGTAATAATGAAGTGTAACGGTTATGGTTTACTCTCAGAAATATGAGACAATCATTTACCATACAAGTTATAACACTTTAAAGAGGCCCTGTCACCAACACCAACAATATGATTTTATGAAAAAAATGTAACTAAAAATATCCCCTTAAATATGTTTAAAACGGTAGTAAACCCATCCATTTAACAGTTTAAAAAACAGTTACATTTTCGGCACGCGCCGGAAATGTAACACTCTCATTGGTTGTGCTCTAAACCAAACAGTCAAACCATCCAATGGCTGGTGTCATAGCTGATCACATGTGCAGCATCATGGCAGTTGTAGATTAAACAGAGGCCAAGATGCCAGCTTCCTTTGCTGAAAATGATAGGAGGGTTTATTATCACTTTAAATAAATAGACCCTGTCAGCAGATCTAATAACATATTTGTATTTAATAAAATAAAAGTGTATTATATCTAAAAACTGTAGCCCCCACCCATGCAAATATTGCATTAACATAATTGTTGCAGCAAACAAGAAGAAGCCAACACTTCCAGGAGACCTCAGCATCTGTGAACACAGTCTTTACCCAACATTTCATATTCCTGATATGTACCCGCCATGTAATTGTATGAAAATGTATCCTGTTCTCTTTGTATTGCTTCATTTGTATGAAATCTCTGGTGTTCCTACCAGTCCCTCTGCTTTCCTATTAAAAACTGACCACACTAGGCAGAAGAACACACCGTGGTCAGTTCTCTAGCTATACTGGGAACTCAGTGTGCTCTGCGCCAATGATCAGACTTGTCCTGGCAGATGCCCCTCCCTCGCAGCTATTCACTTGTAAGCTGCTGCTGCTGCTCCTTCTGTTTCTCCTACCTAAGCTCTTTCACAGCTAAGAAGGAAGATTATGCAATCACTGAAAAAAATGGAAAAAAGGGTTTCTAATTTTTTTTTCATCTATACACAAATGTTTTGCTTTTCATTTATATTTCAAACTGAGTGGTATGTTTTACAAGGTGAGGGTTTACATACAGTATACTTCAATTACATGTGGTTGACAGCTGAGGCTGTGTGCAGGAAAAGTGCTCAGTATATGTAAACAAAGAGTGCTGAAGATATCACAGACTTAGCTGTTATTTCACATGCATTGAGGTTGTGTGTAGGAGAGTGGCTCCCAATCACAACCTGATCACTCTTTGTTTACATTTGCTTTCTTTGTTTTATTCTTTTTTTATTATTGAAGTGTTTATATTAAAGGAAAGTCTACTTTACATAACAAATACAATTGCTACACAAACCATTTTGTAAACTATAGTTATTCTTATTAAAATGATTTCCCCATTTCGGTTTGCAGGGATTTTTTGTTGTCAAAAATTAATTTATCTCATTCTTGCATTATAGCCACTTAGGAGACACTATTAGCAAAGTGCCCCCCACAAATCTAATTTCCTACTCCTCAGAAGTCTGAAATAAAAATTTCTGACATTCCTGGTGTATCACCCTCCTAGATAGGTAATATATAAAGACATGGATGAGCAAGTTTGGGGTGGAGGAACCTGACTGGCCTGAGCTCAACCCCTTTGGGATGAATTAGAGTGGAGACTGTGAGCCAGGTCTCGTTCACATCAGTGCCTGACCTTACAAATGTGCTTCTGAAGAATGTTCAAACATTAGCATAGACCAGGGGTAGGCAACCTGGGGCCCTCCAGCTGTTGCAGAACTACAAGTCCCATCATGCCTCTGGGAGTAATTGCAACTGCCAGCCTTGCAATGCCTCATGGGAAATGTAGTTCCACAACAGCTGGAGGGCTACTGGTTGCCTACCCCTGCCATAGACACTCCTAAACCTTGTGGACAGCCTTCCCAGAAGAGTTGAAGCTGCTATAGCTGCAAAGGGTGGGCCAACTCAATATTGAACCCTACAGACTAAGACTTGGATGCCATTAAAGTTCATGTGTGTGTAAAGGCAGGCATCCCAATACTTTTGGCAATATAGTGCATATTCTTAGAGTCTGTCTTGTCCCAGAGTGGAGGAGTCCAGTCTGGGGAGTCTTCTCATCCTGACACCCTGTGTTGAAGAAGAAGGAATGCTGAGACTCTGGTGCTAGAAAAGAGGCTGACTACCAGAGATCTGTCTGTCCCTTGGAAGATTGGAGGGAGGCCCCATTCTGTCCATGGCCCCTGTGAGTACGACTGTGTGCGATTTTGGGGACCTTCTTGCTCTAGCTACTCCTCTTGTGCATAATAATCTGCTCTGGGTCTATAAAAGGGGCTACACCGGTTGGTGGTCCTGAAGAGCTATTTCCAAAAATAGCTGCTACTTAAAAGGACTTTGCTCTATGGCTCAAAAGTTATTTTAACAACTGAAGTCTATCTTTTGTGACTTCATTTATAGTCCTCAGTGTACATAGTTCTTATTCTTGGAGTATCCAACATCTACCCTAACCCTATCCAAGTTCTCCAAAAATAAAAACAACCAAAAAACAACATTCCCTAGACTGGTTATTGAATAATCGAGTGGAAGTGTTGTGTGCACCTGGCTGTGGAAAATATTTGGTGCCTGGCTGCGGGACTGAAGTTTGGGAAGACCTGGGAAAAATACAAGTGGTTCCCAAGGGACTAAGCACTACATTGGATAACAAATGCCAAACATTTACCCATTCACCAGGAGCCAAATGTATTACTTTCACTGCTTTTTTATCCTGCTGTCAGTAATTGTTAAGGATGATGCCAGGTGCAGGCACCAGTGAGTCCTTAACAACTAGTGATGTCGCCTGCCTCATTCACTCAAATGGCTGGGAATCCTGGGGTATGTAAGCAAAATAGCTGGAGATAGTTACAAAAGTTTAAAAAACTAAAAAAAAACATTGTCAGTGTCTTGTATGGATTTAAGGGGGAACTCCATGCAAAAGTCAAGAAAAAAATGAGGCTCCTACCAAAAATCCATACTAGACTTATATCCACTCATGCAACATGGAAGGGCAGGAAAGGGGAGAATGATAAGTGTTCTTTCCCCTACTTGCTAATATGGGGCGGTACCATGCCATGAGAGGACCCCTTTGGCCAAGCACCCTGTTACCATGTTGATGAGGACAAGGGCTTCTTCCCCACTACCCTTGCCCAGTGGTTGTAGGGGGCTCTGGATGGGAGGTTTATTGGAATCTGAAAGCCCCCTTTAACAATAAGGGGCCTCCCAGATAACCCCCCCCCCCCAATGTGAGTGAATAGGGGATACATAGTATCTCTACTCATTAAAAAAATGTGAACTGTAAAGAAAAAAAATGCCCGATGCCTGCCAACCAGCTGAATAAAAACAAAAAACGCCATCTGCTGACACACAAATGGTCCAGGTCTTTTAACGCCTGAATGACAGGTCCGGTTGATGACAGCTCATGTATACAAATAGTTTGGGTTTTCTAGATGATGTTATTGACCATATATGGATGTCCCCATTCATGGTCCATGATGTCGTGGGGATCTCATGAGGATTAAGGCATCATTTCCTCAAGTTTGTCATTTTGTTGTCAATGAATAAACACATGAAAACAAAACAAAAATGAATATTAAATGACTGCATATTAATGATTAAAAAAGAGACACACAAATCAGCCACAAAATAAAGTAAAAAGGGGAGAAAGTAGTTATTTAGGGAAGATTAAGATTACTATGTGTTGAATAGGAACCTCAGGATTACAGCACAAATATAGTCAGGGGGTTATAGTGATTCAACTGTGAAATTAAATTATTGGAATTACTAAGGCAATAGTCATATTTAGACATCATACTGCTCTGGTCACAAATAAATGATAACACCCTTTTGTACAAGCTTCAGCCCATGTAGCATATGAATATTTGTTAAAAACACTGATAGTATACACTATTAGAGGAAATACGGGGTCTGCTTTAAATGCAAAGATATAATTTACTGTATCTTTACAGACCACCAAACATGAGAAAGGGGAGACAATTTCATTTTTCTTGTACTGTAGTGAGTCTCCTGACTACTATCAACATCCCTTGCACCTCCATCAACCTATATGTTCTTGCTGAACTTAGTCACACATGTGGTAAGAGAACAAAATGCGGAAACATTTCCCACAAACAGCTCATTGTGAGGCTTGATGCTGTCCTCTCTAACCCTGATATGACTTTCCTAAGATATTGCTCTCTTAGCAAGCAATATGATTATGATTGCAGTGTACAGACACGTAGAAGAACTGCAGATATTTAGATCAGCTCCCTAGTCATTATGTGTTTATCAAATATGTGTGCACTTAGCATCCTTGCAAATGGACAGCTAAGATAAAACCAATCACAGCTACCTGGCATTTGTTTTGTTTTTAAATAGGGATGAACTTGGGTTCAGTCCAAACTGGGTTGAGTCCAAGCTTGGAAGGCAACCATATGTCCATATTAGGTCAATGATGTTACAAGCATCCCCTTCCCTTATGTGCATACAACTACATGGCAAGGAAACCCCTGCCCACAGCTCATTGGGCCAGCACTGACAGCTGCCTACCAGGTTCAGACTGCACTCTGTTCAGACCAAACCCAAACTCAAGCCCTATTTTCAACAGTCTGATAGAGGCTGTCAGGGACTATGTCCTTGCTTGGGTCAGCTGCTGGTGGCACTGTGATGTTGAAAACAAAGGGTGTAGTTCTGGTGGCCACCAGCGGGTGTCTCCCAGCAGATGGACCATACAGGTTGTTAAAGAATGTTAGTTCCCGCGCTTAGGACCAAATGTACCTGCCAGCAACGGCAATTAAGACTGCTGCCTCCTCTAAACCCTTAACATGTAGGGTATGAGTACTGAAGTCTAAATGGAGGATTTTGGTGCTGTCTGTGGTTTAAAAAGGTGATCAGTGAATTAAATGTGTCATAATGTCAATAATATCTTAATGGAAATAAAATCACTTATTTAGTGTAAAATGCAATCAGCAAATGTAACCAGTGGTGCTTGGTGTGCAGTGATGTAAACAATAATATTTCACGTGTGCAAAGGTAGCTAATCCTAGTACTGAAGTTATATATATAATAGTATAAGACAAAGTGCTAAGTGCTCATCAGGGTATAGGTACATAAAACCTAGAAAATATACAGTAGTCTTATATTAAGTACAGGGTGGACCATTTATATGGATACACCTTAATAAAATGGGAATGGTTGGTGATATTAATTTCCTGTTTGTGGCACATTAGTATATGTAAGGGGGAAACTTTTCAAGATGGGTGGTGACCATGGTGGCCATTTTGAAGTCGGCCATTTTGAATCCAACTTTTGCAGCCCAATATACCCTGCTACCAATTAATATCAGTACCCTGTTTCTACCTGCTGCACCTACCCTGCCTTTATCCCTTCTAGCTCTTCTCCGCTGCCTGCAACAATCCCACAAAAATACCCCTCAGCAACTGCTCCCTCTTTTTTACCATCCTCCCGCTCTTCTCCTCCATCAACTGCACCCACTACTTACAGCCTTGCACCCACATACAGAAATTCAGTGGCTAAACCTAAAAAGAAACAGACATTTTTCCTAACCTGCTCCAGTCTGCTTCCACACCAGCTGATCTGTTCCAGTCTGCCTTTACGCCAATTGGACCTTCTGCTACTGACCTGCCTGTTGCTATCTCACCTGGCAGTACTGGTTCTCTGTCCACCATCCAGGTTGGCCCTATGCACTCTTTGCCGGCTAATCAAATTGACCTCGCTGATCCTGTTCCAGATACACTGCCTGGTGGTCCCATTCCTGATGCCCTAGTTGGTGGTCCCATTCCTGATGTTCTGCCTGGTGGTTCCATTCCTGATTTTCAGACTGCTGATTTGGTGCCTGCTGCCAAGCCAGCTGTTCCAGTGCCCACTGCCCAGCCTGCTGTTCTGGTGCCTGCTGCCCAGTCTGCTGTTCCTGCTGTCCAGCCTGCTGTTCGCTAGCTGCTGCCCAGCCTGTTGTTCTGGTGTCCGATGCCCAACTTGATGATCTGATGCCCGGCCTAATAATCCAGTTCCTGATGCCCAGCTTGCTGATTCAGTGTTCACTGCCCAGCCTGCTGATCTGGTGTTTGCTGCCCAGCCTGCTGATCTGGTGCCCACTGCCCAGCCTGGTGACCCGGTGCCTGCTGATCTGGTGACTGATGACCCAGGGACTGCTCCCCAGCCTGATGACCCGGTGTCTGCTGCCCAGCTTGCTGGCCCGCCTGCTGATCTGGTGCCCGCTGCCCAACCTGCTGATCTGGTGCCCGCTGCCTAGCCTGATGACCCGGTGCCTGCTGATCTGGTGACTGATGACCCGGGGGCTGCTGCCCAGCCTGATGACCCGGTGCCTGCTGCCCAGCTTGCTAACCCAGTGCCTGCTGCCCAGCCTGATGACCCAGTGCCTGCTGCCTAGGCTTATGACCCAGTGTCCACTGCCCAGCCTGATGACCTGGTGCCCACTGCCCAGCCTTATTACCCGGTGCCCACTGCCCAGCCTGATTACCCATGCCTACTACCTGGCCTGAAGACCTGGTGCCTGCTTCCCAACCTGATGACCCGCCTGCTGACCCAGTGCCCAATGCCCAGCCTGCTGACAAGGTGCCTGCTGCCCAGGCTACTGACCCGGTGCCTACTGCCCAGCATGATGATCTAGTGCCCATTATCCAGCCGGCTGATGCGGTGCCCATTACCCAGCCGGCTGATACGGTGCCTGCTGATCCAGTTCCTGATGCCCAGCTTGCTGATGATGCTTTCCTGCCTGATGCCCAGCTTGCTGATGATGCTTTCTTGCCTGATGCCCAGCTTGCCACTGATTTCCCTCTGCTTGATGCCCAGCCTGATTCTGATGCCCATGGGTTGTCTGCCTCCAATGGTTGCATGCCTGCTGCCCAGCTAGTTTTTGGTATCAGACCCAAACTTCCAGACCCTGGTGGTGGGGTGCATGATCTATTACCTGACTCAGGTGGCAAGCCTAGCAGCAGGTTAAAAGACTCTGGCCTGAAGAATGTCAAGAAGCCCGCAGACATGGAGGGGAAACTTTTTTTGACTTTTCCTGCACCCACATGGACTGTCAGGTTTACGGCTGAATGGAGCGTCCGAAGGCCGCTCCTTAAGGGGGGGGGGGGGCTGTCAGGACCCATGTCCTTGCTTGGGTCACCTGCTGGTGGCACTGGGGTGTTGAAAACCAAAGGGTGTAGTTCTGGTGGCCACCAGTGGGTGTCTCCCAGCAGATGGACCATTCAGGTCATTAGGCTGCACCTGATAGGACTGCTGGGATTATATAAACCCACCTTGCACCTAGGTCCAGTGCTTCAGTATTTTCCCTGTCTGAGTCTGACTCGTTCCTGTTTCTGATCCTGAATCCTGATCTGGAGACCTGTCCCCTGAAATCTGCTTCCTGCTCCCTCTACTGACTTTATGTTCCCAGTACCTGGCTTCCTGTTCCCCTATTCCTTGTCCCTGTCCTGTTTTGGTTATGTGTGTTCCCTTCACTTGTATATAGTTAGTTAGGTGTTATATAAGGTTGGTGTGTTACGTTTACTTTTCACTTGCTTGTTTAGGATTTACTAGTGTTGGTTTTGGAAGCGTGTCATTATCTTATTAAATATATATATATTTTAACTCTTTCATCTGGTCCTGATTCCTTTAGGTCAGTGGTTCTCAACTCCGGTCCTCGGGACCCACTAACAGGCCAGGTTTACAGGATAACTGAAATTCATCACAGGTGATATCATTTGCTGCTCAGTGATTGCAGTATTCTAGTCTGCATCTCCCCAAGGTAATACTTAAAATCTGGCCTGTTAGTGGGTCCCGAGGACTGGAGTTGAGAACCACTGACTTAGGTGCAGCCAACTGATCTGATCACCCTGCTGAATGCCTGCATGTGGTATCCCTGACAGAGGCCTGTTTATTAAAGGAATTGAGAATGTTCACACAATAAGTTATAGCTGTATTTACTTTGGATACCTAATTATGTGCAGATGAAATACTGTAAGTAAACAGAAATTTACTTTTCACATAATTGAATGACTGAAATAAACCTTCAACCCACGTATTGAGCGAAGATTCTCAACTCTTATAGGAAATTAGCATTGTAAAATGGAAGTGAGTGAGATCAACACTGAAGCACTACTACTACTTTTTTTTTTAACAGAACTCCTTGTCGCCCTTGTAATAAGTGAACATGTAACTTACTAATTACCAAAAAATAACATTTGTCTTAAAAATACTGGTATTGTTGGCATCTCAATATTTTCTAAAGCTTACATTTTTATTCCTTGCGGAAAACATAATATAACACTCTACTGCAAGTAAATTGAAATAACATTTTCTAGAGCAAATAGCAGATGTAAAAGACTTTTATGGTATATAGAGATATCTGTGGAGACTAGCGGTATACAATCTTGGTCAGGTCAATTTTCTATCAGCAAGGAAGATGTACACTCCACTGGGGACACATAGAACAGCTGTGAATCTAGATTTTCATTTCTCTTCAGAGGAAATTTTTACTATAGGATAGCCTTATAAAATATGGATTGAAATCTTCATGCTGACGGAGAAAACCAT
>BLSH010240563.1:2645219-2655583 GCA_018402905.1 Glandirana rugosa
TGGATTTACCAATTTGTAGATCTTCGGGTAATTTACACGGGTGTTGGAGACGGGCTATGGAGATCTCGAACCCCGTCGTGGGGTTATCCACATAGTCTCTGGGACTTAATGGTGTAGACCCTGTCCAGTTCAGTCTAGAATTGGGTTTTCGTGTGTTTTTAAGACCCCTGGACATGTTGGATACTTCTTATTTTTCGACCCAATCGGTCATCTCAACTCGCTTGTGGACCTTCAAGCCCAAGACGACCAGGCAGGCTTGAAGCCCTGTTTCAGGCCCAGGCCCAGGCCTGCCTTGGGCTTGCTAGCGTGCCTGTTGCTTGGGGTAACTTTAGTTACCCCTGGGCTTGAAAATCCGTGTTTTTACCGACATCCTTTCAGGACCTTTCGGGGTCTCCCGACGTTTTCCTTCACCGTGCGATCGTTCGGGTTCCGTCCGGACCCGGACCCGGACTTTGTCCCGAAGTTCGGACGGACCAGCAGAACCCGAACTTCCAGGTGTTCGCTCAACTCTACTGGCTAACCCAGCTTTTTATTCTTCATAGGTTGTACAGGTCCCCAGAATTTTTGTGTGCTTTTGGGTTAAGATCTGACTTGACCTGTCCCAGATGTGGTAATTCAGGGTCTCTGATACACCTATTGGGGTGCTGCCCCAAGCTCTAGAGGTATCGGGCAGAGGTTGTGGGCACATTTAATGGGCTTCTAGATGTTTAACCATTTAGGTATGCTCTTTGTGTTTTCAGTTGTGTTTTTTTTCTCTTTATCTTTTGCTCTATTGTATTTTGTCTATTTGGTGTATTGGTTTATGTTTCTGAAATGTTTGCAATCATAAAGAAAACAAAATAAAATCTGATTGAAAAAAAAAAGGTGCAATAACTACAGCAGACTGAATTCTTCAAAACCTGCTGCACTCTTTATTATCATATAACAAAGGATTTCCTATGTAGATGGTTTGTACAATAAATATAGGTTTATTTAACAGAACAATATAAAGAGCAACCATGATGAGGCAGTAAAACCTAGCAACCAATCAGATTCCATTGTTTGTCATTGTTTTTAGAATGGCAATACCAAGACATTATGGTTGGTTGCTATGGATTACTCCTTGTGTTACTTTCGGCATAAGCCCATTAGTGTTGCATGAATGTATACATCTAGAATATGAACAACATGGTACCCATGAATGCTGACATCTTCTCTAGAGCATCTTTGTCACATGACATGAAAATAACAACTTTCAAGGTGCATTGATCAGTACAAGAAATTGGGCGGGGTTTGGACAGAGATGATAATTATCAGCAAATATCAGTATACTACCAACAATCAATAAGATTTTGTTAACTTTTATATGTGTTAACTGAAGATAAGTAAACTGAATTGATCAAATTAGATTCTACTTGATCAGCTACCAAACACTAGAATATTCGTTTTAGAAAAATGGCATTTTAATGTTGATGTGTGCTAATGTAATAGTAAAATAATGTGTAATAGTATAAAATGTTGTTTCTTCATATAATGGAGAAGGGTTAACACCGCTATTGGATTTTTATTGCTCTCTAGGTTCCATTTGGAGACATTTCTCTTAATCCTTGTCCCATTGAGCACACTGTAAAGGAAACTACCCAATGGGGACATCTGCAGTAATAAAATGATAAAATAAAAACGTAACAGAGATTACAACATTTCCCCCACCATACTAAAATTGTATCTCCATTGCTCTCTATGTCTGTATAAGAGAGATTTTCTTCACTTCCTGTCTTGATGACCGTGTAGGAAGTGTTCTCAATGGAATTTTCCCAATGGGAGCAAAGACACCAATAAAGCTAATAAAAGATCTAGCCCTTTCTCACACTAGCCAGTGTAAAAAAAAAGATTCTGGATGGAGTTCCCTTTTAACAATCCTGTACTTTATTGAAGCATGTGATGAAGTAAGTACTGGATATCATGTTTGGCAACCCCAAACTAAAGTGTGTATACAAGTAACTGTCCATTCTGTACAGAGAAATAAGTGTGTTTTATAAAAGGCTGACAGCTGAGTTGTTTAAAAGTAATATAGACTCATACTGAGGATTCCCAGTGGGATGACCTCCTCCAGATGCATGTGAACTGGACGTAGGCTTTGTAGGGTGAGCTGATTACTGTTCTTCATCAGAAATTAGGAACACGTGAAAACAAATAGAAAAAGTCAAGTGCTATACAACAAGCATATCAATGTAACAAGCATTTTCACTGGACATGGACATCAAACAATATAAGATAAAAACCATAAGTATTGATATATATGTATAAAGTACCTAAACCATTTGAATTTTGAGTTGTGTGGAAGCCAGGTGTAAGGTAAGTATATTTTTCTGTTTTTATGCACAGTTTTTTTTTTTATATGGAATGTGGTATTATTTTTACATTGAGGGGGTGGTTGATGGGCAACTATTTAGTTAAAGGAGCTTGCATTTTAGTGCAAAATTCACTTTATGTAGACGACTATGAAGATGTAGTTTACAGAGATAGGACATGCTGAGGATATATATCATTATTTTACTCATGCCATCAATATGAAATAAAAGTTTTTGAAAGATGTTTAGAAGATGAAGACAGCAAGCAATTATTAGTGAATGAATAATGCAGAGAATAAAAATACACAATCAAAAATCTCCCCTTAACAAAGAGTTTGAGGATTTCAGAAAATTGGAATATTAATTAGTAGGGATGAGTAAAATTGAGAGTATTTGTTTCTTTAAAATTTCAACAAAATCCAACAATTTGTTAAGGCAACATTTCACAAATTTTGCAAAATGCATTGGAGTTAATACAGCAGACACAATTTAGGTGTTTTTTCAGGGTGTACTGGGCTATAAATGTTCCTCAGGGCTACCAAAGCTCTTTTGAACTTATCCTAGACCCGTTCTTGCACCGAAAAAATATTTCTTATCTCCTAACCAGGGTCCAGGGAGTATGAAGAAAGACTAATTACAGCAGTAATATTTAAGTAAAAGATCAACAGCAGAAGGATTGACTTAAGTACCACTGTATACAGATAACACTGAAACCCAAATGATTTCATATATAAAGAGTGACCAGCGTTCAGACTATTATTTTCCAATACTTCATAAAGGGCTCCAAAATTACGACTCACACTGATATAAATATAAAGTGCACAAATCCCAAAAATTGTGCAAATATGCAATAATCAATATTCCTACATGCTCAAAAAAGTGCATTCAAAGTGCATAAAGTGTGTCCATAATATTTACAAATTAGGTGTCCATATAAAGTGTCCCACTTTTTGTGATTAAACAAATGTGGCAGTTCTTCAACACTGCACATGTGCTTCTCCAAACTCCTTTAAAGTGATTATAAACCTATTTATTTTTAAATAACAAACATATTATACTTACCCGCTCTGTGCAAAAATTTGGACAGAGCAGGCCCAATCCTCCTCTTTTCGGGTCCCCCGCTAGAGCTCTTTTATATTATTTTTGTTATTATTCATGTATCCGATTAGGGTTTAAGCTCGCCATACATTATACAATTTTCTTGTTCAATTTCCTTTAAATTTACCTTCAACTATGTAGTACAAGGGCCTGCATGATTGCATACAAATTGACAGTGTTTAGATGTGACCTCATATTAAATTAGGCAAATCTAAAAGAAACTTGTACAAGAAAATTGTATAATGTATGGCCAGCCTTAGATTTGAGATTTTTGTTTATATAATTATTCACATCAGCGCAGATATATACAATCTTATAAATATACAAATTACTCTAGCTCCAGACATTTTTTTTTGGATAGAGTTTCCATTTCTGTTTCTGATTTTTTTTTCAGTTTCCTAACTTCCTGTTCTTGTGACAAAAAGATGTGGTTATCACCAGGATAGAAAGGCACAGACAGCATTAAAACACTGATAGAAGTTCTGACTTTTCCACACTCTATGGGAAAATTGATTTTATTTGTATCCACATTAGTATATTAGT
Organism: Glandirana rugosa; assembly: GCA_018402905.1. NCBI lineage: Eukaryota > Metazoa > Chordata > Amphibia > Anura > Ranidae > Glandirana > Glandirana rugosa. The sequence goes on from BLSH010240563.1 coordinate 2,649,191, forward strand.
AATACATTAGTATTAGAGAGAATTAGTATCACTTTCCGTCTTGAAGCAGGAATCTCAATATTAGGGACACAATCAGTATTTAAAAATACTGATAGAGACTCTACACTTTCTATACTCTCTACTCCCTCTTAAATAAAATGTTTTGGCTAGAGTTGGGCTTAAATAAACTGAACTAGATCATGTGTGTAGATGGAGAAAACTATAGAATCAATGACTATGCCTTGTGAAGTGTCCCATCAAAACTATATATCGTCCATTCATAACTGGTAGTTATGTTTTTGGTATGTCTGAAGAGTGAAGCCTCGTACACACGGGATGACGATCGTACGTACGATCGTCGCAAATCGTATGTTGCATAATGTAACTTGCATACTGACTGCACTACACGATCGTACGAGCACAGAAGAACGTTCAGGTGCATGTAATTAGCATCCGGCCGTTCCTGACTTCGGAGCATGCGTGTTTTGCACAATACAACTTGTTGTACCAACTGCTCTGTACACACGATACAACGGTCGTATGGGCACTTGTTGGTACGACCAAGTTTTCTAGTCTGCTCATACAACTCCCTTCGTATGTTCGACTGTTCTAATCGCGCATATGAACGATCGATATCGCATACAGCGATCGTTAGTACCGTGGCTGCCACAGTCTATTAAATTTCTTAGGCACATTCCTATGTTGGTAAGTGAGTTTTACCCTAATCAACATGTTATTCACCTGTTCTATCCATCGTCCCTTGGTGGGGGTTCTGGAGGCCATCCAGCATTGGTCTATCAACTTACAAACGACATACAGCAGTCTCAGTACTGTAGTATGGTCTTGTGGGGTAAGTGAATCCTCCTCCAATGCACCCAGCAAACAGACCATAGGTTTGCTGTCCAGACGAAATTGATATGCTAACGAGATCGTGGATATTCTGACCAGTATCGGAATACTGACTGCACTACACGATCGTACGAGCACAGAAGAATGTTCAGGTGCATGTAATTAGCATCCAGCCATTCCTGACTTTGGAGCATGCGTGTTTTGCACAATACAACTTGTTGTACCAACTGCTCTGTACACACGATACAACGGTCGTATGAGCGCTTGTTGGTACGACCAAGTTTTCTAGTCTGCTCATACAACTCCCGTCGTATGTTGGACTGTTCTAATCGCGCATACGAACGATCGATATCGCATACAATGGTCGTTAGTACGACCTGTTGTATACGATCGTCGTCCCGTGTGTACGAGGCTTTAACCTCCCTGTCAATTTCTTATAGCACTCAAGAACTCTATTGATGAGATCTTTTGCGCTTCATACTTTGGTCATTTTGAGGGGCTTCCATGCTCCCTTGGATTATTAACTAATTGTATAATATGCAACACAAGATACAACAAGAGTCAGAACTTAATGAAAGGAACTTCCATCATTGGAATATTGGATATATAAGAAGCCAAACATTGGCCCACAAGGCTCCACCTGTAAATAAAATATAAATTCTGGTCGGTTAATTATTTACAACTTAAACTCTGCGCATCCATTTTTGGATTTTGGAGAGTCTAACCCTCCCTTTAGAAACTTTTATTTCTTTTCCATTTTATAGAGTATAACATGAATAGTGACTCCCCTCTAAATGCCTTAGGAAAAGTTGATGGAAAGAGCGCACCCAGGAAATCCAGAGAATACAACTTGCCTCCAAAAGGTTTAAGGATCCAGAAGGTGATTCAGCCTACCAACATTTAACCATAAATGTAATTTCAATTTTGGACACTTCTTATAGCAGGACGACTTTTTTGTTTATTGCAGAAGAGACATAAGGGTGGATTTACTAAAGGCAAACAAACTGCTTACTTTGCAAGGAAAGTTGCACTTTGCAAGGGAAATTTCCCAAGAGTTTAGTGAATGAGGTGAAGCTCTGCTGACATTCATCTAAATATCTCATCTAAATATATGCAAGCATACTTGCTGTTTTTTCCCTTGCATGTTATTGGGTATTCTTTACAAAGTAAAATTGTACCATATTCACTAGGCTCTGGGAAGATGTCTATATAAATTGCAACTTCCTTTGCACAGTGAACAGCCTTTTTGCCTTTAGTAAATCAACTCCATGCTATTTCTTATTTGCAATAAAAGCCAGTTGCCTACTTGCTGGTAAACTTCACTGTTCATTCTTAGCATGTCTTTGTGCCAGGATGAATTAACTCTCCTACACATGCGCGGGAGTTAGGTCATCCTGGGTTCTCCGAAAAAGATGGCTGTAGATGATAAACCTGAAAAATGACTAGAAGAGGATATGGGCACAGGCATCGGGAGGTGGGTATAGGTGGGTTTACATCCTCTTTACACACTTTAATATGGTCTTTTATGTGACAGAGCACAAGAACTGGCTTATCCAGCACAGAAACGATAATTCTCACACAATTTGCTGGTCAACTGAACAAAATAAAAATAATTCTGATCGGTTGCTATTGCTTACTGAGCTCTTTAGTTTTGATAGTTGCCCTGGTTTGTAGTAGAAGTCTTTTAATGTTCAACAAACTCTTGAAGCTGAAGAAACAAGACACTTGATTCAATGTTCTCTGTTACTCCATAAAGGACCTCATACTTTTGGAATGACTCAGACTATTTCCAGTTGTTATAAATGTGCATTTCAATATTTTGTTCTCTTCTGTAACCTCTTCACTGCCAGAAGGTCGATCTATTAATTGTAGTAAGGCATTTGCCAACCCACCAAGGATACGAACATGTTAATGACCAGCAGGCTGTTGCGTATAACCATTAAACGTTCCTTGCCACCCAGCATATGTTTATTTCTCTCTCCCCATGAAACAATCTGCACTTACACTTAAACTGCGTGAACGTCAACCTGTGCTAAATGAAACTGAAAATAAATATATTAGGCTCTGCTGAGCTTTACGACTGGTTTATGTTGATAATTTTAAAATCAAGTCTTTTTGCCAGAGGGAAAGACAGCGGGAAAATGTGCGAATAAAACCAAAATCTTTTGTTTTTCCTTTTATTACTAAAATCACATTCAAAACATTACATTTAATTTAGAGAAAATAGAGGTACAATAAAATAAACATAGATATTATAGCTGTGCATTTTCATGAGAAAATTATGCTTATTCGAAGAAAATGAAATACTTAAAGCAGACCATCATTTTACAAACCTATTCAGAGATATATTATTTTTTTCTAATTATTTTTGTATCACAAAAATACTCTGCAGCAATTCAATGTGCCTAAAGTGGACCTAAACTCAAAAAGTGAAGATTTGCTATGTAATAGTGAGCATTTTAAAAAGATTAATTGTGCCTAGCAGTACCCTATAAAATGTACTGTTTGTCCTGAATTCCTTCTGAAAAATAGTAGTGCACTTCCTGATAAGCGAGTATGCATAGGTACTCCTGTGCCTACAGCCTCATAGGTGTACATCTGCACACTAGTCTCACACACAGTGGGGTTGATTTACTAAAAATGTAGAGTGCAAAATCTGGTGCAGCTCTGCAAAGAAACCGATCAGCTTCCATGTTTTTTTGTCAAAGCTTAATTGAACAAGCTGAAGTTAGAAGCTGATTGGATATCATTCACAGCTGCACCAGATTTTTCACTCTCCAGTTTTAGTAAATTAACCCCAGTTACTTCATTCTTCTGAGAATGGACAAGAGGAGAAGAAACACCAAGTTTAACTTTAAATTGCTCACTTTGAGTAACATTAGAGACAACATGCCAGAGGTTAGAACAATAAAGTGAGTAACACTGAAAATCCTCTGCCTATAGAATCAATGTGAATTGTGTTAGTAAAAATCAGGAATTCATGAAAATACACAGGCAACCCCTGTTTTACCTTACTCACAATGCTGGACCTATTAGAGGTTCAGGTTTCACCTGTCACAATGGACATATCCCCAAAGGGGGTTTTAGAGTTTGGGAACCAAAGAAATGGGCCATGGCACACTATGGCTAAATACACATGTTGCATGGCATGCCAGTTTGAGTATCATGCCAGTTTGCAGGATTCAGTGTCCCAAGCAAACATTAAAAGCCAAGCACAATTCCTAAGGTACACGCTGAGAGTAACCGATTGGCAAAATGCTAGATAGCCCAAGGCAGTATTCAGTCAGCCTATTAATAGCCTAATTAGAAGCAACAGAGAACTGCATAACGTGATACACACTGTGGACTGTGTTAGTAAAAGCCAGAAATCAATGAAAATACACAGGGAAAGCATGTCTTACCTTATCCATGACACTGGACTTATTAGAGGTCCAGGCTTCACTCGTCATTGTGGGCATATCCTCAAATGGTTTTTTAGGGTCTAGGAACCATAGCAATAGACCATGACTCTGGACTTGTATAGCACCCTACCAATAACTGTACATGTTGCACTATGTGCCAAGATGAGAGCTTAATGCAGGATCCATTGTCCAAAGCAAACACTGAAGACCAGGTACAGTCCCTAAGGTACACACTGAGGGTAACCGATGAGGAAACTGCCAAATAACCCAGGGCAGTAATCAGTCATATTTTAAAAGTAGCTTCAGAGAAACAATTGAATGGTTAGAAGGAAAAAAAGTCTTCAGAGGAGAACAGGTCCAACACTTACGGACACTAGCAAAAAACTGGAGTCTTACAGAGTGGGTGGGGTTGTATGGTGTGCTTTGGGGGTTGCCCTAGAAAGTTTATTGACTGTGTCCTTTACCCTGTACTGTACAATTCAGATAACATGTTTTATATACAGAACTTGAAAAAGTCATTGCTTTTAGCCTGCATAGAAGATCGCCGAATGTTGCCACACAAAGAGGCTTTTGGCTCCTCTAAACTACCTTTAAGACTAATTTCCCTTACTACGTTTTGGTACAAATATCCACAGGCAAAAATATAAATGACATGGTTTTTTTAATCAAGAAAAAAATATTGGAGTAAAAGAAAACAAACAACATCCACTTATATGTAGAGCATCAAGATAGTTATACCCTGAGGAAAATAGGTAAAGGATTCATTGGTCACACAAACTACATATTTTGTGTGCCTGTTATTAATTTACATGGCCTTAAGTATAATAGTAACTGTAGCAACAGATTCGGTACTCTACCCCTGAGACTCAACCCATCGTGTCCCGATTATACCCATTTAGCATTGTAAAAGCCTCTCTTTGATAAGTTGTTGTGGCACAAGGCCCAGAATATCCAACCATGGCTGCCACAGTCTATTAAATTTGTTAGGCACATTCCTATGTTGGTAAGTGAGTTTTTCCCTAATCAACATGTTATTCACCTGTTCTATCCATTGTCCCTTGGTGGGGGTTCTGGAGGGCATCCAGCATTGGTCTATAAACTTACAAGCGACATACAGCAGTCTCAAAACTGCAGTATGGTCTTGTGGGGTATGTGAATCCTCCTCCAATGCACCCAGCAAACAGACTATAGGTTTGCTGTCAAGACTAAATTGATATGCTAACGTGATCGTGGATACAAATTCTGACCAGTATCGGAATAATTTGGGACATCTCCACATCATGTGGACCATTTTAATACCTGGTTATAGTCAAATGACGTCCTCAGGAGGTATCTCCCACCCTGTGTAGGCATCATATGACGTCCTCAGCATTTTGCCGCTACTGCGGATCCCCAGGCCCGAGTACCTGTCACCAGCCCATCAGAGTACCTGAGTACCGGTCCCCATCCCACCTGAGTACCTGTCACCAGCCCATTTGAGTATCCGGGTACCTGTCACTAGCTCATCAGAGTACCTGAGTACCTGTCACCAGCCCATCAAAGTACTTGAGTTCCTATCACCAGCCCATCAGAGTACCCGAGTACCTGTCACCAGACCATCAGAGTACCCGAGTACCTGTCACCAGCCCATCTGAGTACCCGAGTACCTGTCACCAGGCCCTCTGAGTACCCAAGTGCCTGTCACCAGCCCATCTGAGTACCCAAGTACCTATCACCAGCCCATCTGAATACCCGAGTACCTGTCACCAGCACATTAGAGTACCCGAGTACCTGTCACCAGCCCATCAGAGTACCTGTCACTAGCCCATAAAAGTACCTGTCACCAGCCCATCATAGTACCCGAGTACCTGTCACCAGCCCATCAGGGTACCCAAGTACCTGTCACCAGCCCATCTGAGTACCCGAATACCTGTTACCAGGCCATCTGAGTACCCGATTCCTGTCACCAGCCCATCTAAGTACCCAAGTACCTGTCACCAGCCCATCAGAGTACCCGAGTACCTGTCACCAGCCCATCTGAGTACCCGAGTACCTGTCACCAGCCCATCTGAGTACCCAAGTACCTGTCACCAGCCCATCAGAGTACCTGAGTACCTGTCACTAGCCCATAAAAGTACCTGTCACCAGCCCATCATAGTACCCGAGTACCTGTCACCAGCCCATC
>BLSH010240563.1:2665504-2699321 GCA_018402905.1 Glandirana rugosa
AAAGCCTCTATTGCACAAAATTATCATATAATCTGTGATATATATATATATATATATATATATATAAAGTGCATACATAAATAGTGCATGAAAAGTGACTTAGTGCCTATACTGTGCAACAAATTGTGTACCTATACAAATATGCAAATAAATAACCATCAAAGTAATAGCTGCATATAAAGTGACGTAGTGCAATCCCTAGTGTAAAAAGTCCATAAATTGCTCAATCAGTTCTTCAAGAGATTCAAAACCACATGCGATGTCAACAAATATTTCCGTGTTCAATCAAGTGCTCAAAAATAACTCAATAAAGTGCTTGGATCTGTGCAAATGTCCATTAGAGTCGATCTGGTGTGGATCTTGAAACACCACCAGGGGGACTCTTATGACGGTGCTCTCCTATATGTGCTCACAGAACTCTCACCTCTAAGGCACAGTGCTTGCGCCTTTAGCTATATTTCTACTAGTTGTACTGCGGAATCCTCCCACCTAGGGGGCGTTCTTCCTTCAGTTCTTAGTCTCCTCTCAGGTTCCTCTCAGCCTCTCTGGTATGATGTCAGATATCAGAACTTCCCCGATCTCCTGCTGGCACTATGAAGTTACTATGCTTGTACCCGATAGCATGCTTCCTGACCTTTGTGGAGCTTTGTCAGAGAAAATACAGATTGCAGTCCTCCTGGCACTGAGCGATGGAACACAGGTGTGTAGGATTGTGACTCATAGTCATAGTCATAGTACCCCATCATACTATTATCCATTAAGTACTATTGTGTATAGTATTAGTATTGCAGCAGTTGGGTGTAGTCACTAATTTATCCACTGGAGGAGATATACATACGCATAATTTGGTAGCGCAGGGGATTTGATCACACTCAGCTTTAGCACATTTACCCATGGAAGACTCCACATCATTCAAGGACCCTTTAGACAGAAGGATTGACCTGGATCTGAAGCAAGCTTACTTAGCCTCTGGAGCAGCCTGCAGACCAGCTATTGCCTTAACGCCTGTTTCCAACTCCATCAGAGTCTGGACCGAAAATGTCGAGACAACAATAAAGCAGGATGTTCCCAAGGGTGACATAGTTAAGGCCCTGGAAGAGCTCAAACTTGCCGCAGATTTTGTAGGCGAAGCAGCCATTGACACAATTAGGTGTTCAGCTAATTCAATGCTGCATTCTGTGATGGCCAAGAGGGCTCTGTGGCTAAAATCTTGGACGGCTGATCCCGTATGATGGGAAGTCCTTGTTCGGGGAGAGGTTGGACAAAGCAATCTCCTGAGTTACGGGAGGAAAATTTGGACATATTCCCCAGGACAGGAAGTTTTGAAGATCTAAAACCTACCTCTCAAGATTCCGCCAGACAGGCTACAGAGATTACAGGCAATCCCGACAAGGCAGAGATAACAAAAGATCCTGGAGAAGCACTCAGGCATCCTTCTTGGGAGCTAAAAGGAATACGTCTCTCTCTGCCCCCCAGGAAGGGGCCAAGTCCTTTTGATGCCAGGGGATCCAAGCCTCCCCAGGTGGGGGCCTGGCTAAGGTCCTTTCTGGGGGCCTGGACCAGAGTATGTCAAGATCAATGGGTCCTGTCCATGATCCAATTCGGGCACTCTTGGACCTTTTCTCATCGGCCTCCGCAAAATTCTTTCAAAAGGACAATAACCCCAGCATCTCGACAGAAGGCATTGGTTCTAAGCCAGTTTATTTAATCTCTCCAGGTACAGAAAGCAGTAATACCAGCCCCCTCGTCGGATCGCTTTTCAGGGTTCTATTCAATGCTCTTCCTAGTACGGAAAAAGACAGGTGATTGGAGACCTGTAATAGACCTGAAGAAGCTCAACAGGTACATCTATCTCAAGAGATTCAAGATGGAATCTCTTCAAACGATAATCCAGGTGGTGCAACCGGGGGATTGGATGATATCAGTGGATTTGAAGGACGCCTACCTGCACATCCCTATTCTGCCTTAGTTCCAGAGGTACTTAAGATTCGCAGTAGGTCATGTCCACCTGCAATTTCAGGCACTTCCTTTCGGCCTGTGTACTTCCCCTCGAGTGTTCACAAAAGTTTTAATATCAGCCTTGGCCCCTCTGAGGGTGAGAGGTCTCAGGATCTACCACTACCTGGACGACATCCTCTTACTGGCAAGCAACCCGAACCAACTCATGGCCCACAGGGAGATCCTGTTGAGTTCCCTAGCGGATCTAGGTTGGCTCATAAACAAAGAGAAAAGCCAGTTGTCGCCATTGCAACAAATGGTATACCTCGGAGCACTGTTCAATACTCTGCAGGGCACAGGATCATTGCCCTGACAGAAGGCAGAGGAAATCAGCCAGAGAATGAGCAAAGTTATGGAGAAATCGCATTTGACGGCCTCACAGTGCCTGAGCCTGATAGGCTGGATGTCTTCGTGCATACCTCTAGTCCCTTGGTCACATTGGCACCTGAGACACTTCCAAGTAGGATTCCTAGCACAGTGGAAAAGGCAGTATCTCTCCTAGAGGATCTTGTTGTCAGCAAGTATGTGCAGGGGCCTCCACTGGTGGACCAATCTGCAGAACCTCTCAAAATCACATACGCTGGGTTCCCACTACTGGATCACAATGACGTCAGATGCAAGCGGGCACGGATGGGGTGCTCATTGCAACAATGTCAGGATACAGGGAAGATGGTCCTTTCACCCCAGGGGGATAGTGTCCAACATACTGGAAATGAGAGCAGCCTTCCTAGCCTTAATTTCATTGACAGTTCACATCAGAGGACAAAGAGTGCTTCTACGCCTAGACAATACAACGGTGGTCGCCTACCTGCAGAAGCAGGGAGGCACCCGCAGCAGGACACTCTTGAGGGAGGTGGAACCAATAATGATCTGGCAGAGAAGAATCTCCTAGACCTCAAGGCCATGTATCTCCCAGGGAGATTGAACAAAGAGGCAGTCAGCCTATCAAGGAGGTTCGCCAACAACAACGATTGGTCTCTGCACCCACATGTATTTCACCAAATCAAGAACCTTTGGGATCCTCCTCAAGTAGATCTCTTTGCAACCTGGGAGAATTCGAAACTCAGCAGGTTTGTCTCTCTCCTTCCTCACCCGCAGGTGGAGGAGGTGGATGCCCTTTCTTTTCCATGGAACTTTACAGTGTCATACGCCTTTCCTCCCAGCCCACTAATCTCAAAGTTTCTGCTCAGACTCCTGAGGGAGCCAGTACAAATTCTGGCAGTTCTACCATACTGGCCGAAGAGGCCATGGTTCCCCCTGGCCATGCTCTTCAGCACGAGCCCTCCCATCAGGATCCCAGCATTTCCGCATCTGCTAATGCAAGGGGAGATATCACATCCGAATCCGCAGAGGCTGGATCTTCGGCTATGGCGATTGAGAGGAGGAGGTTTCAATCATTAGGCTGCTCTCGGAATGTCATTTGTACCCTCCTCAGTGCCAGAAAACCTACAACATACATGATTTATGCAAGGATCTGGGACAAGTTCTATACCTATGCCACTAAAAATGGCTTCAACCCAGTAGACCCATCTACTTCAGAAATACTGGGCTTCCTACAGACAGGTCTTGATCTGGGCCTTGGCCTAGTGACTTTAAAGGTTCCGCACATTATTTTGGGCATTCCTTTCCTCCCCCTTCACCCTCCATTGGAGCGTTATTTGAGGAGTGTGTAGGATACAGCCATCTTCCATCAGAGATTGATATCCAGATGACCACAGTTCACCATTAGACATTGCTGGAGACTGGGAGGAACAGCTAGGAGTGAGCAGGAGAAGTTGCTTGCGGGTCTGTGTAGCCACACATGCTGTTAACCCACAGCACTAAGGTGAGAGGCCACCCTGCACATAGGTGTTTGCACTGTGGAAGAAGTGACACCTCTGTTGTTTTTACCCATATGGAATAGCATAGGAAGATTCCTTCTCATTTTCCTGTGTTGTTTATGTTGACTGCACCAGTTTCTCAAAATGCACATAGTCTGCTTACCCACAAAGACTAACATAAGAAGGATTTTTTTGTGTGTGTTGTTTATGCTGGGACTGCACCAGTTTCTCAAAATGGAGTTTTATTAATTAAGCACATAGTTTGTTTATCCATTTATGCACGCTCACTGATGTGAGGCTTTATTTTTGCTATAGTCCACTGGACCTTTTCTTATTAGCAGCGAATTAGCACTTTGTGACTGTGTGTGGACACTGTATTATAATTTTTGCCATTTACTTAGTGTTTAGCACTTGTATTACCACACCTGTATACCTTCTCAGTCCACAGTGTAACACCACTACACACTATATTCACTCACCTGGGCACTGATTCACCCATAGGTGTTTGCAGCAGTGGATCACAGTATTCATTTTAACCCATTCACTTCTGTGGTAGCGTGGGAGTACCCCAGACATTTTTATCCATGGAGGAGATGGTTAGGCAGCTGGTACAGGATAATGCACAGGCACATGCCTGCTATGAGGAGGCCCAGCAGGCCCTGGTACAAGTACAGGCCTGTCAGAAGCAGATCCTGGTGCAGACAGTCGCTGTACAACAGGAAACAAACCACTTACTGAGTGAACAGATAGCGGGTTTACAAAAGGCAGTGACCCAGCAGGCTGAAGTAAAAGGTGACCCCGTTGTCAAGAGTGACCCACGAAAAGCAGTGCAGCGGACCCTGCAAAAGATGGCGGCCACAGACAATGTTGAATCATATCTTGCGATGTTTGAGTGTATTGCAGCAAGGGAAGATCTGCCTGATAAAGACTGGGCAGATGTGCTGGCTCCTTTCCTGACCGCAGATCCCCAGCAGTCATACTGTGACCTGGCCCCTAAATCAGCACGGGACTATAAGCTGTTGAAAGCAGAAATCCTAGCAAGGCTGGGAGTGACTGTTGCTTTAAGGACGAACCAAGTCCGTGGCTGGTGCTTTAACAAGGCTAAGCCTGCCTGTGTACAGCTGTACCACCTGATGCACTTGTTCCAGGACAGCCAAAACCTGAGGAAAAGACACCCGCTCAGATCGTGGAAAGAGATGCACTGGACCGTTTTCTGCAGGCGCTGCCTAGGGAGCTCCATCGATGGGTAGCTCAGTCCGAGCCTCAGTCCATGGATGAGATGGCTGCTGATGTCGAGCGCTATGGCTGTGCATAATGTTTCCATGAGAGTCCCTCTACCACCAGAGAGCTGGCATGTTACAAGAAAGTGCATTCCACCACCAGCGTAACACCCGTGAATCGCATGGTGTTTGCCCAGTGCATAATACAATTGCCAGGAGCACCGCAGTGCCAACTTTTCCAGAGAGCCGACAGGCGGAGCCCCATGAGGTTCGCTGTTGGTCCTGCCATCAACTGGGTCATCTGGCAGCCCAGTGTTCAAGACGGGAAGAACCAATGGAGTGCGACATGAGTTGTCATCGCTCCATGTATAGCTATGCTTTATGTGCTGCAACCAGCCTGAATCCGCATGAGTGTGTGGTGCGGGTCAATGGACAGGAGGTGGTAGCGCTCCTTGACTCTGGGAGTGTTCTCGCCCTGCTCCGAGTGGACAAGTTGCAGCGAAAGCAGGTACCAGGGGAACAGGTCAAGGTCATCTGTGTTCATGGTGATGTTAAAGACTATCCGGTGACCTGTGTGACCCTGTGTACACCAGCAGGAACTGCTACTCTAAAAGTTGGGGTGGTCCCAGGATTGCCTCATGACTTACTAATCAGGCGAGACTGCCCCATGTTTTGGGACTTGTATGATCAAAAGCTCAAAGCTTTGGGGGTTTCCTCCAAACAGCAAGAACCCACAAAGGTGGTAAATAATACCACATTGCAGGATGTTAATGCTGAGGATTAGGGTCAGATGGCTGAACCTGCAGAAAGTGAGCCTGGTCCCCTGGAGGTGTTTGCACAATTGGAAGAGGAAAGTACCTCCTCTGAGCCCGATGTGAGAGATCTCAGGGGCTCCCGGGAAGATTTCCTTACTGCACAGATGAGGGACCCCTTTGGTCCCCGCCAGGGAACAGGCCAAAGTGTTAAACAGTGAACCACAGCACCTTGGGGAGGACATGCAGTTCCCCCATTTTGCTGTGAATCATGACTTGTACAGAGTAACTAAAGTCAATGATGAAGTGTTGGAACAAATGGTGGTACCCAAACCTTTTAGGTCTAAAGTGTTACATTTGGCTCATAGTCATGTACTTGGGGGTCACCTTGGTGGGGCTTAAACTCAGGAACGGGTTTTACAGCATTTATTTTGGTCCAGTGTATATCGTGAAATTAAGGACTACTGTGAGTCCTGCCCCACCTGTTAAAGAACTGCTCCACCAACACCCCATTTTCCACAGTCCGCTGGTACCGCTTCCAATTATTGAGGTTCCCTTTGATCGCATAGCTATGGACTTGGTGGGCCCCTTACCCAAGTCAGCTAGGGGACACCAATACATTTTAGTTGTCCTTAACTATGCCACCAGGTATCCGGAAGCGAAATTGCTTGTCCAAGGTCATCGCATGGGAGTTGTTTCAAATGTTCATGACAACAGGGCTCCCATCCAAAATCTTGACGGACCAAAGTACATCCTTTATGTCTAAAGTGATGAAGGAGCTCTGTAAACTGTTTAAAATCAAAAAGTTGCGGACCTCGGTGTATCACCCACACACTGACTAGTTAGTGGAACAATTCAACAAAACCTTAAAGGGGATGATAAAAAAAAGCAGTTGAGGAGGATGGTCGCGATTGGGATTGTCTGTTGCCTCAGTTGTTATTTGCGGTGTGAGAAGTACCCCAGGCCTCCACGGGATTCTCCCCCTTTGAGTCGGTTTATGGGAGACAACCCCGTGGACTACTGGATATAATGAAAGAGACGTAGGGACAAGAAGCTTCCCCGTATCAGAGTGTGGTAGACCACATCTTTCAAATACAGGGCCAAATAACAAAAGTTATGCCCATAGTTCGGGAACATTTGCAGGCTGTGCTAAAGGCCCAGAGTCGTGTGTACAAACAGATCTGCCAAGGTTAGAGAGTTTAAACCTGGGGATTGGGTGTTGGTATTAGTGGGGAAGGTTAATTACAAAGTCCATCAGCCCACCAATCGTAAACCGTACCAGATTTACCATGTAAACCTAATCAAACCCTGGAAACATAGAGAGGTTTTGACAGTCAGTCAGAAGGTCCCAGAACATCCTGAGGCTCAGATTAGGAAGGTAGGGATTGCAGAGGTCCTGTTCCCTTCGCAAAAACAGGAGTCCTGGGAATTTTTGCAGAGAAATCGAGACATTTTTTTCAAATCTGCCTGGCTTAACCTCAGTCATTGAGCATAATATCATCACAGACATTCGGGTAAACCTTAAGCCCTACCGCATACCCGAAGCTCGCCGGGATATTGTTTCAGCTGAGCTTAAGAGTATGTTGGACCTTGGGATCATTGAGGAGTCTTCAAGTAGCTGGTCCAGTCCTATAGTACTTGTAGCCAAGCCGAATGGAACCTGGCAGTTCTGTAATGACTTCCACAAGTTAAATGAAGTCTCCAAGCCAGACACGTATCCCATGCCCCGGGTGGATGAGTTAATCGAGAGATTAGGACCGGTCCGTTATATTACCACTCTTGATTTAACCAAGGGTTACTGGCAGATCCCACTTTCCCCAGAGGCTAAAGAAAAAACTGCATTTGCCACACCAGAGGTGTAATGGCAGTATGCCTGAATGCCATTTGGGTTACATGGGGCCCCAACTACTTTCCAGAGGGCCATGGACTTTGTTCTGAGACCCCATAAGGAATTCTCAGGAGACTACCTTGACAACATTGTTATCTTTAGTTATGACTGGGAGAGTCACTTGCCAAAAATCCAGTTGGTCTTGGATGCACTCCGAAGGGCAGGGTTCACTGTGAACCCATAAAAACCTACCTAGGTTATGTTGTAGTCAGGGGGGTGATTAAACTCCAACTAAACAAGGTTGAGGCCATCCAGAAATGGCCCCGTCCACTCGCAAAAAAACAAGTGCGTTCCTTCCTTGGCATTGCGAGGTATTATAGGAGATTTGTCCACAACTTTTCCAGCCTAGCAGCACCTCTGATGGATCTGACCAAAGGAAAGAACTCGACTGTTGTGCAGTGGAGTGCTGAAGCCGAAGCAGCGTTCTGCCGCTTGAAGCAAGCTTTGTGACTAACTATATCCTTTTTTGGTCCATTCTAGTGCATTGCCAGCCTATTTATTTGAATGTACTTTAATTTGTGACACAATGCATTAAGATTTATGTATATTGTAAACCTTTGAAATTATTATGGTAACATTTTAATGCTTAAAGCGGTAAAAAAGTCTACAAAAAATGTAAAATGTTCCCCTGCAGCTTAATTCCATATTGAGTTAGTATGCACTGCATACTAGCACATTATGACAGACTTCCCTTTCAAGCAGAGCCTTCCAGAACTGAGGTTTAATTGCTCCTGGTGCTTCCATCTTCATCCAGTCTTCCTTCATGTTCTCCGCACAATTAAATAGCCAGGCCACAATGTAGTCACTCCTGTGCACGTGCAGGGGAGCCACCATCACGGCACAGTACTCTGTTTTTATGGTGAACAGCTGGAGACGATGTTAATATGTACTAAACGGCAAAGTTCAAGCTATCTTAAAAGCACCTACAGGTAAGCCTTTTTTTAAACTTACCTGTAGGTCTAAGTTCAATTTTTGACTTTACTACCACATTAAAGCCTAACTTTGGGAAACTTTTAAATGATCCCTTGCAGTTGGTTACATGTTTGTTTTGTCTAGGGGAGGGGAGAAGCAGTTTACTTACCTGATCCCCCGCTCCCCAGCAGGTAGACTGTCTCTCGGTACAGTTTCGATTTCATTGGTCTTGATAATGTCAAGACCTTAGGCCACTGGAGCTTGGGGAAGAAGGTGCTGCATGGACTGGTTTAGCAGTGCAGAGGAGAGAAAATCAGGTAAATGAATCTCCTTTTCTGTACCCCCCAGACAGAAACAAGCAACTAACCCTCGCAGCACCAGTGCAGCCCCACTGCAAAGGATCACTTTAACATTTCCTGGAGTTGGGCTTTAAATGAGATCTTGGGCTTCAATATGTTTTAAAGCATTTACCTTTGTTAAGCCCCGTACACATAGGCAGAATGTTGGGAGACATTTTCCGATTAAAAAAAACCAGCCAACATTCTACCTGTGTGTACTGTATATGTCAGCCTGTCCGACAGAAGCCAGCCATTTGGCCGAATTCTGTCGGACAGGCATGCTGGAAAACCAGCAGCTGACTGACTCCTGATCAGGGCTCTCTGCCAATGGCAGAGAACGTTGATCGGAGTGTTCTGCCAGAGGGCCATCCCCCTGTCAGAACACAATAGCTTAGTGGGGGAATTCGCTGAACTAACCTGCGGGGTTGAATGGAAAAAAAAATAGTGTGTACCCGCCTTAATTCACACCTTTTTGATGTTTTCAGAAAACAGAAATATATTTTAGGAAGAAAATGGAGATTACTGTTCAGATATTCTCTTTTATAACGCAGTTATTTCCCATAGTGGTAATCAAATATGACAGATATAAGGGTTTGGTGTAACTGGCAATGCTTATTTCACCATCTATGCCACTGTCCCTTTCAATATGCTAGAAAAGTTACAGGTGTGTATGGCTGTATATGTTGTTATTTTCTAAGGGAACTAGGCCCTATATATCCCCTAAGTTATAGGTCCTTATTGAGTCTCTTCCTGTATTACTATTCCTTCTTTGATAGTATCTACCCTTTACACCTCCACTTAATTCCCGCACTCGCCTGGGAGATTGCCAATTGAGTATGGCTTGCTTTGCCTTTGGCCTTTTGGCGTCTAGTGAGGAATTCTCATGGGCCTTGTGTGTTGTATATTTTGACCTTGTGGCAGTTCATATATGTTTGCACCTGTCTCATGGTGCAATCTACAAATCTATGTATTGGTTTATTTTCTATGTATTATCTTTCCTGTATGTTTTCTCATACAGATAAATATTCCTCTTGGATCAAACTCCTGAAGAAGTGGGATTACCGCAAAATATGTAGAGTGTGAGATTGGAACTAAACTGAGGTCATTTTTGACTGGAATGATATCTATGTAAATGTCCAATCCCTATCAGAGGAATCAATGTCCTATTTGATATAGAGAGAGTATATACCATGCTAAGTGTGGGTGTAGGGAAAAGTTAGGGTAGCTGCCACACTGACAAACAATTTGTATTAGAAATAGAAGACGCGAAGTGTAGAACTCAACATGCTAGGTGAAGGTGGTGAAATGCTTCTCACTCACAACATAATATGAATACGCTCATAAACACGAGTGAGTGCATATCTCACAGGATGCAAAAAGCATCATGTAAACACATTAAATATATAACAATAAGTTAAAGTTCATAATAGTCCCAATTGTGCAAAAGCGTAATATGTGCAGCCAAAGGTGCAAAAAGTGCAAATGCTGCTCCATTCAAAAGTGACAAAAGGGTAAACAAACATAAAATGTGAAGTTCCGTGGTATCCACCACCATGTTACGCTTACCAGACGGTAGATATAATGGCACCTGAGTAAACAGGGAAGGTCCAGGGGTCCAGGACACCACTTCCTGGGAACAATCCAGTAAATTGAGTAAACTTCAATAGCAGATATGCCATGATGGATATAGGATGTATTTAGCAATGGAGGGAGGTCTTCGCTGGTGGAGAGGTCATATTGTGCACCTCTGTATTGTTTTCTGCAGCTTTGAAATGATTCCTGGCTGTTCCTGTCCAGATCAGTCACCATTTGTAGTGAACTTAAGATGTTCTAAAACTGTAAAATTTCCTTTCCTATTTCCAGTGTTGCCAACTTTTGAAGTCAAGATAGAACCAGATCAGAGTTTTATGTATGTTAACGATTCCTATTTGAATTGTCTGGTCGACCTTTTTTGGACTTTTGTACTATTAACCTCCCTCTTCTCTCCCTTTGTGCGTGAATTTTTAATATTAATTGAAATTTGACATAAACTTGTATATTTTTTATAAAAAACATTCCATTGTGAGTTTATATCGTACCATGAAATCCTCGATGCCTCAAACTCAATTTGCTATGCTTTAGCTGACAATACTGATGATGTTTGTCGGAAACAGAAGCGATCATAAGCTGCACACGTGGTCCTGGTGCAGTTGCGTCGTTCAGGCTGACCATTGGATGTGCCTCATGTGGTCAGTCAATCCAAGCAAAGCACCTGTAATTTGGCTCGCTACCGCTTTGCATAGTCGGGTGTGTTACAAGCTGACGGAAGTTGGGACCTCTGCTCTAGAGTCTTAGTTTATCTATTTATTCATTAGCAGAGGTCACATGACCCACTGTGTAAAAGGGATTTAAGTCATAGTTTTAAAATATCATGTATTTCTGTGTTTTCTCCCTTCCAAAGTTATTTGACTCTTCACCATTAATTGTCTGTTGGGGATTAGAAACTGTCAAAACAAAGTTTTGTGCCACATTCCAGTATGATTAAGTACATGATTAGGCAAAACGCAGTAACATCTGTGCAAAGCTTATTGCTATATAAGCACTAACATGGCTTCTACAACATATGGTTATAATAAAGCTGATTATTTCTTTTAAGAGTAATTAAAACGTATTTTCTTTGTTTGAGTGAGCATTGCTGAAATGTACCAAATGACAGCGAGGTCTCTTTTTAAACTGGTAATTGTCTCTGATCGTATTAAGCATTCATCTTAAAAAACTGTTTTCTCTGTTGTAAGAGAACACGCATGTCATGATGAGGGAATCAATTAGAACTGGTCATTCTAGAGTGGACTATTCCCAGGCCTCTGTTTATTGGCTTAAAGAGAAAAATATTTATCTAAATGGCAATCAATATGTCCTTTAAAATGAATGTCTCTTACATAAAACTGCTCTATGTTAGTGAACTTCCTAGTGCAATTAGCATTATTACTGAAAATATTTCTTGTTAGCTGCTGTTATCTTTGGTGTAAATCAGGGAGACACATGTTGTTTGCCTAGGGTGATAATGGCAAAATGCCTTCATCATTCACTATGAGGCTTGAAAGCATTTTCCACAAACTGCTTAGTCACACTTTGAAGTAGAACTGTCGCCAGGCTTTGGACATTATTATTATTATTATACAGGATTTATATAGCGGCAACAGTTTACGCAGCAGGGGACAATACAGGTACAATACAACAGAATACAAAAGGATTGAGAGACCTTCATATATTCATAAAAGTAAATATGCTTTTAAAACGGTTCTCAATGTCCGCTGTAGTTACAGGCACTGTGGAGCAATTCATCTTTAAAATTCACAAGAAAAGTGGTAAAGGCATTAAATCTGTTGTATCGCCATTCTGACAACTTTTTAGGATCCTAATTGTAGCAGCATTAATATTACTTTGCGCTGTAGGTCAGCGCTCCTACCTGCTTCATATTCCAGTTTTCTCTGTATTTCAGTGTTGTGACGTCGCCCGTGTATGATCAGTACACATTCATTTTCCGACAGAGCCAGACTCCGCCGGAAATATGCAGGGTGTATGTCGGAGCGGCGTCATTTCCTATTGTTGATGTGAGCCCCGGCATCCCGCGATATTCAGTCACAATCAGCTACAAAGCCATCCACAACTCTGCTCCCAGCTACATCACCAGCCTAGTCTCAAAATACCAACCTAACCATCCTCTTCGCTCCTCCCAAGATCTCCTGCTCTCCAGCTCCCTCATTACCTCCTCTCATACTCGCCTCCAAGACTTCTCCCGAGCCTCTCCCATCCTCTGGAACTCCCTACCCCAATCGGTCAGACTGTCCCCAAATCTATCAACCTTATGCAATCCCTGAAAACGTTTCTCTTCAGGGAAGCCTATCCTGCCACCACCTAACAACTACACTCCTTATTTTCTCAATCAGCTCATCTCCCACAGTTATTGCCCTTTCGTATCATTCAACCCTCCCTCTTAGATCGTAAGCTCAACGAGCAGGGCCCTCTGATTCCTCCTGTATTGAATTGTATTGTAATTGTACTGTCTGCCCTAATATTGTAAAGCGCTGCGCAAACTGTAGGCTGTATATAAATCCTGTATAATAATAATAATAATATTACATTGCTGAGAGGAGGGATGTTTGCGCCTCCTGATGTGCCACATCACGGGGTGAAGGAGACAGATGGAGCCGCAGAAAAAAGCACTACAGTGGGGAGCGAGGACTACTTTCACGGGATTTGACAAATGCGTAATATGCATGCGCAGGATTACGGACCGGAAAACAAAGTGGGGGCGGAAATAGACACCAGTAAAAGACGCGGAAGCCCACAATCAACATGGCGGCGGCTATCAGGAGTCTGGAACAATACGAAAATTACTTTTTTATACAGTAAGAAGCATATTTATAAATTCTAATTGCACTAGTTTAGTTGATAATAACATATTAGATTATAAAAAAATCTTCTTTTAACTTTAGTCTATAGAGGATACAACCACTTTAAAGTTGGGTACACTCTCTGTGTTTACTGCGCAAAAGTAAAACTGAGAAGAGCCAGCAGAAAACTTTAAAGTAGAAGGAAAGTCAACTTATTATAACCATACCAAATACTATCTCCAGCATTGCAGGGGTAAAATACGGTTGGGAGTTGTATAAGTGCAGCTGGAGTTGTACAAGTTTTTCAAGAGTTGGGCAGGAGCAGCAGTCCTCAAGTTCTGTTCAAATTCAAGGTCTACAGTTCCAGGGTATCCCATGCTCCCTATCCACATCCAAGTTCATTGTTTCCCAATAAAACCCACAAAAAGAAATACCTAGACTGATTCTTGAGCCAGTGAAAGACTGCCAAAAATGCTGTGTGCCTGGCTGTGTGTGCGCTAAGGGGAGGAAATAGGCCCAAACTACCAGCTGCTCATTAGGGCGTGCACTACAACTTGATAGCTGGAATCTTGCTAAGGGCAAAATTGTATTTTTGACTGGAGAGGCACTTTGAGGATAAATTACTTTACAGTGTTGAAGCCCATCTCCGAACACGACAATCCTTCTCCACCTATATACCTCCTGTCCACCTTCCACCCATTCGGCAGATTTTTTTTGTTTAATTTTTAACAGTTTATTAGACAAGACATCTGAGTAGGTTTCCTGGTTTTCAGAATCTTGATGGTGGTGTGGGATGCTTACGTTACAGCTTTTCTTTTTAATACCTCGAGAAGCTTTCAATCATGAGCCCATGGATTTACAGTAGGTGAGTATTTTGGGCATTTTTAAAAAAAAATTTAACTACTAATTGGGGGGAACAAGCAGTGGCTGAAAATGTCTGGGTTTAGTTTTAAAGATTATTACTGTTTATTCAGAATTTATAGATATCTGAATGTCCATAGCTTGGCCACAGTTCTAATTATGTACTGTGATATCCCCAGCAATGTACTGCACAAGGAGTAGTATAGTAGTATAGCGTAGTATCATCACAATGACTTATGCAATAGCCTGGACCAGCTGCATTGCTAGATTAACATACAACCATCATATTAAGTTATTATCTTGGATTGCACTAAATCCAGGAATGGAATTCACAGAAGAGAAGGCTTGAGGCTGCTCTGTGCAACACCATTGCACAGAGCAGGTAAGTATAACATAAGCTTTACAATCGCTTTAAGCTGTCATCTGTTATAAGTACATTTTATTTTTTCAATCTTTTCTTGTGTGTGTGTGTGGCATTTCACAGAAAACATTAAATTGCATATTATTCTCCTTGGGGCATTTTAAGTACATATAAGATGAACAATGATGAGCACCCAGAGGAAATGAAGAGAAGTGTCGCCACACACCTCACCTTATAGTTAGCAGATAAAAGCAGCCTCAGTTCATTCTATTAAGGCCGTGACCCCAACATATTTCACTCCACTCCCTGGAGCTTAATCACAGATGTGGACCTCCATGATTAAGCCATGGGGGTGGGGCAAAACATGTTGTGGGCGTGACCATAATGGAGTGAGCTGAGGCTGCTTTAATCTGCTAACTATAGGGCCAGGTGAGGTGTGTGGTGACCGAGACACTTCTCTTCATCTCCTCTGGGTGCTTTGAGTCAGGACAGACTCATCCCCAGCCTGCACCCTCAAATAAACAGGGGCACCCACCTCACAGGACTCCAGAAGCCTGAACGGGGCCCCTTTACAAAACCCAGGGTCATAGTGCCAAGCAGTTTTAGAACTCTTCAAGATCCGATCATTCAATTAAAGCAGTATTAAACCCAAAACCAAAAATGTATTATATTGCAGCTTACCAATCATCAGGTGTGGTGGCTCCATTCGTTTTCTTCTCTTTGGCTTTTCCTTCTGTTTTCACCTGGTGATCTGGCCAGTAACACACCCCCTGTATTAGTGAGACACAGCTCTAGAGGAATGAAAATAGGAGGCACAGCAGACAGAACCAATCTAAAGCAATTAAAAAGGAAAGGTGATGGCGCTGACTAGACTGCTAAATAAATAAGTGCTAGTGACACTTCTCAAAAGTTTGTTATTTGCATATGTAAAAGAGTCGCTGGTTCGAATCCCGATCACGACACTACCTGCCTGGAGTTTGCATGTTCTCCCTGTGCCTGCGTGGGTTTCCTACGGGTACTCCGGTTTCCTCCCACACTCCAAAGACATGCTGGTAGGTTAATTGGCTCCTGTCTAAATTGGCCCTAGTATATGTATGAATGTGAGTTAGGGACCTTAGATTGTAAGCTCCTTGAGGGCAGGGACTGATGTGAATGTACAATGTATATGTAAAGCGCTGCGTAAATTGACGGCGCTATATAAGTACCTAAAATAAATAAATAAAAATATGTAGCGAGCATTCTCCTTCTGTTTAATATATTGATTACAGCTGGGGGAAAACCTGCAATCCCACCAACTCACAATAGGGGCCGCTACGTTCATGTATAGTCATGATGATTTTATTGCCCAGCATGGTTTTGGGCTGCTGTTTATGTTAATAAAAAAAAAAAATGTGTTGGATATACACAGAAGTATTGAGACCTTTTAGATGTTTTTCCTGAATTTTTAATAATTAAAGTTGGTAATAAGGTTTTGGTTGTAAGAGGGACTCGGAAACTGAGTGTGACGGCATATAGCCGAGCCAAGAATTTCTATTTGAATATTCCCGCCCTTTGTTTTCCATTGCCTCCGAGTACAACCAATCATTATACAGCACACGCATATAAATAAGGTTTCCGGAAGCAGTATTACGTCACTTCCTGAAGACGCCCCTTACGACGAAACGTACGTCGGAGACGTGTGTTACAGCAGCACTTCCGGGTCCCAGCATCCCCTATCACCACACGGGACGATATCGAGGCTTGGAGCGCATGCGAATCCTGAGAGATCACCATATCTCACAACGACCGGCCCAAACATTCACTGGCTCGCTTATATCTTGCTGAATACACCTCAGTGCCGGGTCTCTGGCACGGACAAATGTGAGTGAAATCGTTTTATCCTACATTGCTTTTAGTCTTAAATAAATTTACTACACTATAAGATGTCCTTCATGGTCTCCTGTGGAGTCCTTCTTACATTGTAGCACCTGACCATATCCCTCTAGTGGAGAGGAGTGGAGTCTCAGAACACCCCAGGATTTGGGAACATGCTGGTTTTGACCTTCCTGTAAAAAGGGGTCAAAACTTTTTGGTGAGTTGCCAAAAAGTTTTGACCCCAATGTCAGTCTGGGGGGAAAGGGTTTAGTGTTAAGTGTATTAGCAGATTTAGATACACTAACAAACTGAAATCAAACTCCAGGTCACACTTTATAATCAGTTACAGATAACAGTTTTTTTTTTCCATTTGGGATAAAGGTTATAAATAAATAAAAACTGAACATTTTAATCACCCCTGCCAGTGTTAGGTGGGTTGTCTCATCCATGTAAACGAGTACATTTTGCTGGAGAGCTTGGGCTTTTGAAAAACAACAGACTTGCTGTTTGGTTCATCAGATGAAAATAGAAGTAAGAAACCCTAAAAAAGAAAAGGAATGCAGCCATCCATTGGTGTGCGCAACCTATTGCTTTAGGGCAACCTTTCTCAACCTTTTCAACACTGAGGAACCCTTGAAATAATTCTCCAGTCTCGGGGAACCCCTGCTAAAAATTAAAAATCTACAACTCATGATACATTAGTGTGATGGTCAATGGGAAGAATGCTGCTTACACTTGTGGTCATTGGGAAGAAATTACCCCCTTACAGATCGCTAAAAATACCAATGGTATCATTGGGAATTTATCTGAGAGGTAGAAATTGACCATTGCTCGAGGAACCCAAGGGCTCCACGGAACCCGGGTTGAGAAACCCTGCTTTAGTGTGTGCACTCCAGAGCACAAACACACATGCGTACATACAGTATGGCAGTGGAATGGTGTCAGTAGTTTTTTTTTTTTTTTATGCTTTTATTATTTTTTCCAATTTTATTATTTTTTTTATTTTTACAATATTATTTTTTTATATTTTTTTATTATGGGGCTTTGGTGAAATATCAAGGGTCTAAACAGACCCCTGATGTCTCCCCTTTGAGACAGAGAAAGGAACTGAGGACAGAGATTCCCCATTTCCTTTCTCTGAAGCTTGCAGTAGCTTACTATGCTTCAGGTAAGAATGAAGACAGGAGCGATCGGTACAGATCACTCACTGTGTTCATTCAGATAAGGAAGTGGCTGGTTAATTAAATATTTACTAGCACTTTCCTCGTTCCTGAGAGGAGAGGCGAGAAGCAGGTGGCACTGCAGGGGGAGACAGGAAGCAGGGGGAATTGGCACTGTTTGGGGTTATTATTATGTGCCCAGGCACACCCGACACACCCTGTGCGCACACTTATGCAGCCATCACATCTAATGATTGGTAAGCTGCAATATAGTAAATGTTTGCCTTTGGATTTAATACTGCTTTAACAGTATATCATGCTGACTCCAATCTCACATAGATATACATGCTTATTTAATAAACAGCGCAAGCATTATAGCATGAAATGTAGATACGAACAGTAAATTGAACCCATCAATAACAATTTATTAGCCAACAGATAAGATAGATTGTCATTGCTGTGACAACTTGTTCTGCACCTTAATATCTATTAATCTATTAAAATAGCAGAAATGTCAAGATGATTAGCTTCATTAGGACCGCACTTGGCAACAATAATATTTTTAATGTATTCTGTTATTAACCTGAATAGATCTATAAAAAAAATCAATAAATGACCAAACGTCTGTCACTGCAGTCATTCTTTTTAGTTTGATTTGAAACAAGAAACGTTTGGGGTGCAAAAATGTGTTGAAACCTGAGAATAATAGCTATCATTGTTGCTGGGTCTTTGCCTGGCTAGAGAATAAAGTGACCTTCTGTTTATCTCTTAAATCAACTATATCATTAAAACAAAAACCTCTAAAAGGATAAACCTGTAAAAAAAAAAAAAAAAAATTATAGAAAAGAACTTGTCTGCTGCTTGCCTTGCCAGAACGCCAATCTGTTCATGACAAATCTTCAAATAAAGCTTATAGAGAAACCAAGACTAATGGGAGTGTCGGTCGCTTGGGTTCCATCTAGCTCTCGCAGGTTGCTCTTACTGTCTTTTACATTAACCACTTGTGGACAACCCGCCTCCAAAGTACTGTGGATGGGCGGCCTACACAGGCAAAGTGTCATACCCGTATGTCGCTGCCCGCTTCCGACTTTAGGGCGCGCGCATGCGCGCCACCCACCACCACCCACTGTGATTGTACACAGCGGGAGCCTGACAGCAAGTCAATGATTCATGGATCCGCTGATCAGCTGTGTGCAATCACAGCCCATAGCTCTGTGTTGACAATCAACACAAAGCTATGTACAGAGGGAATGTATAGTATTGTCACTGTATTAATGTCACTGGTGATGTCAGTGGCAGGTAGTCAGCTCTTCACCATTAGTCAGTTAGTGTCAGATTTTCCGCTGCACTATAGCAGTTCCATTATAAGTTGCTGATCACCACCATTAGTAGTATATACAAAACAATTCCAGTATATATAGCATAGTTTGTAGGGGCTATAACTTTCAAGCAAACTGATCAATATACACTTTACAGTTCGGGTTCGTTCTAAAAGACACGTTTAGAAATGCTTACTAATGAGAATCTACAAACCGATACATATAGATAATTACATGCTTTTTATTCTTTATCTTATTTTCTTCCCCATTCTTCACATTTTTCATCCATCTCCCTTTGCCTCCTAGAACTTTGGGTCTGATTTCTGGAACATGTGGCAGTGCACATTAGCTAAGGAGAAAAATGCCTTTCCTTTAAAGAGTTACCCAGGACCCTGCATTCATTATATCTGGTCTCCCACAGTACACGGAACACGGAAATGCAATTCGTTTAGTAAATATAAACTGCTAAATACCTTTTCTCGTCAGCACTATATAGCAGTCTTGTGACTTCTATCAGTTTCTGGTTAAAGCTTGTAGGAGGAGTCTTCATTCTCCCCTGATTGTCCTATGAGGCTGCAGGACCCCTAACCCTCTGTCTGGACAGTGCTGGACACATGCACCCCCCCCCCCCAAAAAAAAAACTCTCTATATACACCAAACTGAGTATGTGCAGAGTGCCCCTAAGGATCTGTTCTATTAGCAGATGGATTGTGGACAGTAAAAGAAGGAGAGGATCAGAGAAGACAGGATTAAACAGCCTTTTTACACAATGCTGAGGATTAAGCCCTTAGGTTCCACAGTGAGTATAACAAGCATGCTTTACTGCATATACAACTGATTTTTACAGTTGTGGGTTTAGTATCACTTTAACCACTTGCTGACCGCCTTGCATACTTTTACGGTGTCAAGTTGGCTCCGCTACGCAGATCATCTCGTGCCTGCCGCACTCTGCCTGAGTGTGACCACGGGTCAGGCGAACTCAATGTCAGCCAGTGACCCGCGTTCACCTTCTAGAGAGGAAGAACGGGGAATTGCCAATGTAAACACGGCGGTTCCCCATTCTGTCAGTGGGCATGACAGTGATCTACTGATCCCTGTGATCAGGAACAGTTAGATCTGTCATGCCCCTGCCAGCCCAGCCCCCACACAGTTAGAACGCATCTAAGGAACACAGTTGACTCTTGATTGGCTCCTAGTGTTAACCCCTTCCCTGCCAGTGACATTTATACAGTAATCAGTGGATATTTTTAGATCTGATCGCTTTATAAATGTCAATGGTCCCAAAAAAGTGTCAGATATGTCCGCCACAATGTCACAATCCCACTAAAAATCACAGATCGCCGCCATTACTATTAAAAAAAAAAATTGTAAAAACGCCATAAATTCTCATGGTTTGTAAACACGGCAACTTTTGCGTAAACCAATTAATGTACGCCGATTTTTGTTTTGGGATATATATTATAGCAAAAAGTAAAAAATATTGTTTTTTTTTTTTTTTCAAAATTGACGTTTCTTTTTTGTTTGTAGAGCAAAAAATTAAAATGGCAGAGGCGATCAAATACCACCAAAAGAAAGCTCTATTTGTGGGGAAAAAAGGACGTCAATTTCGTTTAAGTACAACGTCGCATGACTGTGCAAGTGTCAGTTAAAGCGACGCAGTGCCGAATCCCAAAAAGTGCTCTGGTCAGGAAGGGGGTAGATCCGTCCGGGGCAGAAATGGTTAAAGTGATTGTAGAATCTCATTTTTTTTGTTATACTTACGGGCCCTGTGTAGTGGTTTTGCACAGAGCAGCCCCGATCCTCCTCTTCTCTGGTGCCTCTTCGGTGCTCCTGGCCCTTCCCTCCTGTTGAGTGCCCCTGCAACAAGCAGCTTGCCATGGGGGCACCCAAGCTGAGCTGCAGCTCTGTGTGTCCACTCAGACACGGAGCTGCGGTTCACCCCCCCCCCCTCCTTATTGGCTTACTGACTTTGATTGACAGCAGTGGGAGCCAATGTCTTAGCCAATCAGGCGGGAGAGTCCCGGATGGCTGAGACGCTCATGGACATCGCTGGACAGAGATGGGGCTCAGGTAAGTATTAAGGGGGCTGCTGCACACAGAAGGCTTTTTATCTTAATGCATAGAATGCATCAAGATAAAAAAAAACCTTCTGCCTTTACAAACACTTTAAGATCTCACAAGATTTCAGTTTCCAGATGAGATTTCTCAAGAAGGCACTGGTGGTATAGCTTTCCCAGGAGGCACCTGTAATAAAAACTTTAGATGGGTATTTATTAACACGTTGCAAAGTAAAATTCATAAATGTCCTTAAAAACAAAGTAAAAATATTCAGGTAGGCAAATTAAATATAAAATATAATGTCAAGTTAACACTGACATGTACTGATGCTGCAAATTTTTGGCCTGGGCACCTAGGTTTTAACCACTTCAGCCCCGGAAGGATTTGCCCCCTTCCTGACCAGAGCCCTTTTTGCGGTTCGGCACTGTGTCTCTTTAACTGACAATTGCGCGGTCGTGCGACGTTGTACCCAAACGAAATTTGCGTCCTTTTTTCCCCACAAATAGAGCTTTCTTTTGGTGTTATTTGATCACCGCTGCGTCATTTCTGATTGCCGCTATAAACAAAAGAAGAGCGACAATTTTGCAAAAAAAAAACAAATTCCTTACTTTTTGCTAAAATACAAATCCAAAAAAAAAAAAATAAAAAAAACATTTTTTTTCATCGGTTTTGGCCAATTTATATTCTTCCTCATATTTGTCATTAAAAAAAATTGCAATCTGCGTTTATGGATTGGTTTGCGCAAAAGTTGCCGCGTTTACGGATGATGAGAATTCATTTCTGGGGTTTTTATTTATTTATTTTTTACTAGTAATGGCGGCGATCTGCGATTTTTAGCGGTACTGCGATATTGCAACGGGCATGTCGGAACATTTTTACACTTTTTTGGGACCATTGGCATTTATACAGCAATCAGTGCTATAAAAATGCACTGATTACTGTGTAAATGCCATTGGCAGTGAAGGGGTTAACCTGCAGGGGGCGCTCTAAGGGTTAACTGTGTTCCTTGGGCGTGTTCTAACTGTCTTAGTGTTTGACTGGCAGGGGGAGGGGAGTGATCACAGCTTCCATATAGAGGAAGGCTGTGATCACTCCCTTCCCCCTCTAACAGAACGGAGATCTGTGTTTACTTACACGGACCTCCGTTCTTTCACTCCGGGGGGGGGGGCATCACGGGTAGCCGGCGGAGATCGAGTCCACCACACCCGCTCCCTGGCCCTCCCGGGACACAGTGAGCGCGTGAGCGCGCCTCCGGCGGCGAGCGCTCACGGTGCGCGATCTGGCAGCCACCGTCAGGTGACGGCGGTTTGCCCAGGAGTGCCATCTTTTCGCTGTGCGGTTGACTGTCGGCAAGTGGTTAATGACATCCAGTCATTAATGGGTAAGACTCATCCAGGCCGATATTATTATTATTATACAGGATTTATATAGCTAGTAGACAGTACAAATACAATACGCTTAAATATAGTAGGAATCAGAGGGCCCTGCTCGTTAGAGCTTACAATCTAAAAGGGAAGGTCAAGAAATAGAAGAGGTAATAACTGTGGGGGATGTGCTGATGGAGAAGATAAATGTACAGTTGTTAGGTGGGAGCCAGATAGGCCTCTCTGAAGAGATGAGTTTTCAGGGATCGTCTGAAGGTGGACAAATTAGGAGAAAGTCGGACAGATTGGGGTAGAGCATTCCAGAGGATGGGAGAGGCTCTGGAGAAGTATTGATGTAAACCATCAATGCTTTTGTGAAAGTTACTACAAAGCAAAGCATTGCATTTTCCAGGATTCAGCCTGTACTGTTCATGTGTAACGTAAATACCTTGTGACAGAGCTGGTGGAAAAGAAATCATTCTATCATTTCCACATAGAATATTAACATATACATAATTAATATTTTATTTTCTCTCTGTCTGCATTAATAGTCCTGGATGAGTTTTATTGCCTAGTAAAAATCTGTGACTCTTCTTTCTATGAAGTATATAAATTTGTGAAGCTGACTTATATTGGACGATTCGTAGCGGGGAATAAATAACTTGCCTGGAATAGAATTTGAAGAAGCGCAGTAATTAGGAAGAATGTTCATTTTTATTGCAGTAAGGCAGAAATTCAGAATGTAGCTGCATTCTATCAGAATACAAAATACAATATATTAAATAAATAAAATATAATTATACTGCCAAAAAGGACATTATTACTATAGATGTAGGGGTTCCAAATAAACAAAGTGTCACTGGTAAAATCCTAGAGATGAAACAGTCTGAATGTCAGAATGTGTTGCAGATATAGAGGTTTCTTTTGCATTCTCAGGCAGAAATAAGCTGAACAATGACTTTAGGCTCCATGCACACTGTATCTGAAAAACAACCGTTTTTGGTCGTTTTGGCGTTTTTTTTAACAGCCCAAAAACGCCCCTTTATTTTATCCTATGTGTCCATGCACACATGGTCATTTATTGTCTTTTATCAGCAGTGGCGTTTTTGGGCTGTTATCTGAACGCCCTGAATTGGTGTTCAAAAGTCGTTCTCCTGACCACAAAAAAAAACGCACACACCGGTAAATGCCGGTTTATCGGCGTCTAGAGTTTTTTTGCAGTCAATGGAAGCTAATGAAGAAAAAAAAAAATGCCCAAAAACGCAGACGCCAGCAAACGCCGGTAAACGCTGCCTACAAAACGCTGCAAAAGAACGTTTTCTAAGCAGCGTCTCCTGCCCGACGCTGAAAGAGCCCAGATAGCGTCCAGTGTGCATGGAGCCTTATAGTGAATGTATAACGTCTAGAGAATGCGTCAGAGATTTTGTTCTATTATTTTGCTGAAACTCACCACCAACTTTCTCCACTAGCAGGATATGTCCAGACATGCTGACCTTGCTGGTGGTTGCCGGTAGCAACAGTAATTGTAGTAGCCACTGTTTTGCTGGAAAGAACACGTCTGACACAGTCTCTCCCGCCGTCAACCAAAAACGATTCCAGGCATACTTTACTGCGAGCAGGAGTTTGGAGCACAAGTCTATCATGCCCAGCTGTTGCAGAACGCTGGGCATATTGGTAATCAAGTGGGTGATGTCCAGCTTTTGCAGAGCGCTGGACATATTTGTAATCCATGGGCGTGATCGCCCGCCGTGGTTGCAATGGGTGACAGCACATGTTTTACAAGTCACTGAATTGCAGGAAGTCATTTCCAAGTGTCCGCCCCAGCGCCATTTGGAGCAACTGGGCAAGCAGGAACAGCAATTGGCAACTGCTCCCGCTGGTTACTATGAGCAACGACACTTATATTATAGCACAGTTTGATGGGCAGAGCACATACGTCCTTTCCTGGGTTCAATCCTTGCTAATAGCAAACACACAGTCACATTTCCTTGGCTCAGTTCACTTCCATTGCTAGGGTTGACGGCTGGCAGAATTACGTGAAACAGGTGAATCCCGGATATGAGCCCCCAAATGTAGCCAATGGCCCCCTTAGGGGTGTCTGGTTGTTGTAGTTCACCTGATCACACTGCCTTCAATCACACTTTTTCCGCATATCCGGAGACACAGAACAGGGTGGCACTTTGGTTTGGTTTTTTTTTGTTTTGTTTATTAGGGGATTTGAACTTGGACTTGCTTCACCTTGTTCCTCCCTCCTGCACAACACTTGCTTCTCACAGGTGAGACCTGGAAAGATATTTACCAGGCCTCCAAAATGTCTCTTTAGGCCTAGCTAGCACATGGTGAGGCTTGCTGTAGTTGAAGCAGGACTCCTGGACCGCCCATTACAGGCAGAGGCCAATAGCCCCCATAGTGTAGGAAAGTACTCTGTGCTAGCTAGTGTCGTTCACCGAATCACACTGCCCTCAATCACACTTTTTCCGCATATCCGGAGACACAGAACAGGCTGGTACTTTGGTTTATTTTTTTATTAGGGGATGTGAGCTTGGTTGGGGTAGGGATGCCAAGAATAGAACAGTTCCTTACATGGGACCTCTATGTACACCTCTGTATATACACTTATCCATCTCCCTCCAGCACCACACTTGCATCACCTTGTTCCTCCCTCATGCACAACACTTGCTTCTCACAGGTGTGACCTGGAAGGATATTTACCAGGCCTCCAAAACGTCTCTTTAGGCCTAGATAGCACATGGTGAGGCCTGCTGTAGTTGAAGCAGGACCTCCGGACCGCCCATTACTGGCAGAGGCTAATAACCCCCATTAGTGTAGGAAAGCTAGTGTGATGGACTACTACTCCCAGCCCATCCTCCAGGCCCTGCTAGCTCCTTCAGCTGCGACAGCCTCTACTGCCACAGCAACATCTAAATCCCACACTGGCCTCTGCATCCTTCCCAGACTTTCACCCCAATCTGCTCCAGCATGCCTCCCCCAGCATCCCAGCATGCCTCCTCCAGCATGTTGCTCACCGATTCCTGACACTTGTAGTTCCACACCGAAGATCTCTCCCGTTGTCCTTTCTGCTCTGCCTTGTGCTTCCCACCAGGATTTCGCTCCTCATAGCTGCACCTGAGCACTCCAAGCCCAGGGTCACCCCCACAGACTGGGAGATCCTCCTGGGCCAAAACTGCCACCACACTATCACATCTTCAGTCTTCCACCCAAATTTATCCTCCCAGACTGGGCTGACCCTGGGTATTTAAGGAGGCCTGCCCCCTGCCAATCCAGATTGGGGATTGGTCATGGCTCCTTAGAACACCCCAGATGGCTACACCTCCCCTCCCACCTCTTTCCAGAGAACACCAAAAGTTTTGGTGAAAGAAGTAGGAGGTCCCAATGGCACCATCTGTGAATCACCCAGTCCTACCTGAGCCACTCCCAGCCCAAAATCAAAACAGTCAGGCCTGCACTTAGTCAGGCCTGGCTAAATTTGCTTCACCTAGCAAATACCTACTCTAGTGTGGAGGGCGCTACACAAACATGGGCCAATACCGTGTGCTTAAAGTCATAGTAAATTCGTTTTTGGACTGTTACCTACAGGTTCATTGAATATCTCCTAAACTTGCACTCTTTAGGAGACACCACCGGCGCATTCACTCTGAAGGTCAAGCACGGAATACTCTGCCTCGAGCGCCGTCATCAGGCCCTGCCCACTCATATAGCTGGGACCCGTGAACCCAGGAGGAAAACCAGGGGAAGATGGAAGCCCTGTCAGTGGTGACAGCAAGCTGGAGGGCTTTGTTCTAAAGTAAGTATTTCATAATGTACTAGTATGAAATGCATACTAGCACATTATGCCATTGTCTTTTGTAGGGGATTTTCTTTTTTTCTTTTTTTTTTGCAAGCTGCAGTTTACTACCGCTTTACAGCTCAATGCACACTAGCTTTAAAAAACGCTCCTAGCAGCAGCTCTTGAGCATTTTTTTTTCTGCTTCTAGAAGCAAATGCTGTTATCCGTGTTCATGCACACTATTTTAGCCTAGAAGTGTTTTTGAAACTTCAGCTTCTAGGAACTGAACAAAACTTCTCTTTTTTTATGCACTTTTGGGAGCGATTTGCTGGCAGAACAAAATTGCTGAATGCTTCTACCTGCTGCTTAAACGCTGCTAAAAGCTGTCACAAAAACCCTATTATGAGCGTTTTTCTGGAATTTTTTTAGCGTATAGCGTGCATGGAGCCTAAAATATATTTAAATCTAAGACAAAACATTTATATATAGATAGAAAAAACTTTATAAATACGTTATTTCCCCCCTTTTTTTATAAGTGATCACATTCCCTCTGTTTTCAACCGCATAAGAGCTAGGGGAGGAGAAACAGCAGTACACTAGTCTTCCCGTTGAATGGCTGTACTGAGTTCCCAGCACAGCTAGAGAACTGACCACGCTGTGCTCTCGTGCCTAGTATGGTCAGTTTTTAACAGGAAAGCAGAGGAACTCTCAGGGACACCAGGTAATTCACACAGAGGAAGCAATACAAAGAGAAAAGGACATATCAGGAATATGAAATGTTGGATTTACATACACTTTAAAGTGGTATTAACCACTTGCCGACCAGCCACTGTATATATACGGTGGCAGGTGAGCTCTCCTGCGCAAACATGCATATGACACTGTGGGAGAGCATGCACCCGCTGCACCTCGCGGGGGTGCGCCCATGGGTTCCGTGCACTTGATGTCTGCCGGCCACCCACAATCACGGTACAGAGTGGCAGAATGGGGATCTGCCTATGTAAAAGTGTTCTGACAGGGGACAACTCAGAGATCTATAATGTAGATTATAGTGGGTATGGCGCTGCTCTAGTTGTATGCCGCGGAAAATGTATTATTATACTATGTTTTCGTGAAAATAAAATTGAAGAAAAATATTTGACATATATTTTCCAGCGTGTTGGTAAGTATTATTTGGTAGAAAAATGAATCATAAATTGTTGCAGTAAAATTTAGGTCAATGTTTAGATGTTAATATGTTGTATGTTCATTGGAATGGAAGCAAAAGTGGTAAAAAAATATTTTTATCATGAATTTTTCAGTATGCTGGTAAGTGTTGCTTGACGGAAATTTTTTTAAAAATTCTTATAAATTTTATAAATAATGCTTGGATCAATGAATATTTTAAATATTGAGAGAGGCTATGCAAACAATGTGATCAATTCATGTGGCTCAAAAAATATATTCAACTCAAAAAATGTTCTGTGTGATAATATTGATAAATTACAATAAATAATGGGTTCTGTGTCTGAATGAGTGACAAATAGGATACATGATGCATGCAAAAAATGAGTGGTCAATTTTTGCTGGTGCAGTTAAATTCATAAATACACAAATAATAATACATATAAAAATACATATAAAAATGTGACGTTGTACCCAAACAAAATTTGTGTGCTTTTTATCCCACAAATAGAGCTTTCTTTTGGTGGTATTTGATCACCTCTTCGTCATTTCTGATCGCCGCTATAAACAAAAAAAGAGCGACAATTTTGCAAAAAAAAAACAATGTTTCTTACTTTTTGCTAAAATCCAAATCCAAAAAAAAAGTATAGAAAACAATTTTTTTTCATTGGTTTTGGCCGATTTATATTCTTCCTCATATTTTTGGTAATAAAATTGCAATCTGCATTTATTGATTGGTTTGCGCAAAAGTTGCCGCGTTTATGAATGATGAGAATTCATTTATGGGTTTTTTTCTTTTTTTATATTTTACTAGTAATGGCAGCGATCAGCGATTTTTAGCGGTACTGCGATATTGCGGCGTACATGTCGGACCATTTTGACACTTTTTTGGGACCATTGGCATTCATACAGCGATCAGTGCTATGAAAATGTACTGATTACTGTGTAAATGCCATTGGCAGTGAAGGGGTTAACCTGGAGAGGGCGCTCTAAGGGTTAACTGTGTTCCCTCAGTGTGTTCTCACTGTATGGGGGCTGGGCTGGCAGGGGGGGGAGTGATCACAGCTCCCATATACAGGAAGCCTGTGATCACATCCCTTCTCCCTCTGTCAGAACGGAGATCTGTGTTTACATACACGGACCTCCTTTCTTTAACTGCGGCGGATTGAGTCCGCCCTACTCGATACCTGGCCCCCCCCCCCAAATACAGTGAGCACGCGAGCGCGCGCGCTCACAATATTCGTTATCGGGCCGCGTCAGGTGACGGCAGTTTGCGATACCGAACCACTTTGCCGCCGTCAAGCCATGGCGGGCAGTCAGCAAGTGGTTAAAGCAATGCTGTGCCATATTGCAAAAAATTGACTGGTCATTAAGGGGTAAAACCTTCCGGGGCTGAAGTGGTTTAAAGCTTTTGTTTTAAAATAACAAACTTGTTATACTTACCTGCTTTGTGTAGTGGTTTTGCTTAGAGCTGCTCTGATTCTCTTCTTTTCGGGTCCCCCGCCAGTGCTCCTGGCTCCTCCCCCTCGAGCAGTGCCCTCAGAGAAAGGCGCTTGCCCAGGGGGCACCGCTAAATGCTCGCTCTCAAGCTGCTGCTCTATGCGTCCATAAGACACATAGACCCATGGCTTGCCCCCCCCCGTCTCCTCATTGGCTCACTGGCTATGATTAACAGCAGTCTCAGCCAATGAGGAGGGAGAGTCCATGGACAGCTGAGGCTATCGTGAACATCGCTGGATTGGAGGGAGCTCAGGTAAGTATTTGGGAGGGGGGCGCTGCACACAGAACCTTCAGCATTTAGAACCACTTTGAGTGGCATTTATCCAGCATTATTAAAGCCTCATAACCCCCTAAAATGCCTGTCATGAATATTACAATGGCCACCATACAATGCTGTACACACAGGAGAGGTAGTGTAGTCTTGTGTTAAAAAATAAGCAGTATGTCTATAGAAATGAAAAACATTCTCTTAGGTAAAGTAGGGAAGGATTAGTACGTATGTCAAGTTTTTAAAAGCGGTCTGTGTCCCTACAGGGTAGAGTCACTCCTCTGTACTGGTGACAAAAAAAATGAGGAGAAATCCAAAATTATGCATTATTACCAGAAAAAAAGAGATTAAAAGCAATTATAAAGTGGGGGCATCTGTGTAGAAGGGGAAATTCCCTCACCATGGGAAATTTCCTCCAACTTCCTGTTGCATCTCTGGGACAGGACGTGAAGGACAATTTCCCCAAATGGTACACAAACAGCAAATAAAACACCTGACAGGGGTTCTTTTTTATTCTATAAAAAATGATAAAAATAACATTGGCTCTACTATACATACCCTTCATAGGTCACCCAAAAGCCATGCTTTGTTTGTGTGGAACTTAAGCTGAATGGTGTTTTAAGTTTAAATGAGCAATGTCTTGCTTCGTTAATTTTCTCCTTTTGTAGCAGCAATTTGCTTGCATGCTAATTCACCTAATGTATAAACAGCAATAGAATTGATGTATATTTAAACAATGCACAGGAATGCTGGCATTGCATCAAGTGCAAAAAAACACAAGTTAATTGTAATATTAAACACATGTGCAGTCACTTACATTTATATATTTAGAAGTAAGCTCACGATTCTCTGACTTAAAGCAACATGTTCCACATGTACTAAATTATGTATACAAAACCCCTAGAATAGTAAGAAAACAATGTGTGATTACATTTAGAATTATCTTTTTGTATTAGCATTCCCCTTCATGGCTGACTTATATTTGATCTATCCTAGATAACCAGCCGCAGTACATTATTTGCATTCATTTTATTTTAAAATCAAACTCCAGGCAGATGCAAAAATCACAGATGAAAAAACTCTTTATCTGTTAGATCAGGGGTCTCCAAACTTTCTAAACAAAGGGCCAGATTACAGTCATTCTGACTTTAGAGGGCATGACTTAGGCAAGTGAGCGTAGAAAATTTATTGGTGTAAGTAGGTGTAAACAAGGCCCCATCTTTGGTATAAGGGGAGGAATAGTGCCCCATCATTGGTGTCAGTGGGAGGAATCGTGCCCCATCATTGGTGTCAGTGGAAGGAATAGTGCCCCATCATTGGTGTCAGTGGAAGGAATAGTGCCCCATCATTGGTGTCATTGGGAAGAATAGTGCCCCATCATTGGTGTCAGAGGAAGGAATCGTGGCCCATCATTGGTGTCAGTGGGAAGAATAGTGCCCCATCATTGGTGTCAGTGGGAGGAATCGTGCCCCATCATTGGTGTCAGTGGGAGGAGTAGTGCCCTATCATTAGTGTCAGTGGGAGGAGTAGTGCCCCATCATTGGTGTCAGTGGGAGTATTAATGCCCCATCATTAGTGCCAGTGGGAGGAATAGTGTCTCATCATTGGTATCAGCAGAAGGAATAGTGCCCCATCATTGGTATCAGCGGAAGGAGAAGTGCTCCATCATTGGTGTCAGTGGGAGGCATAGTTCCCCATCATTGGTGTCAGTGGGCCAAGTAGTGCCCAATTGTTGGTGTTAGTGGGAGGAATTATGTCCCATTGTTGTAGTCATTGGGTGAAATAGTGCTCAAAGGGTCAGATAAAGGCAAGCAAAGGGCCACATCTGGCCCCCGGGCCATAGTTTGGAGACCACTACGTTAGATCATTACATGCACTTTTTAAATGCAGGTAATGTAAGTAGCTTAATTTGAACTGGTTTCAGCCTCTTGCAACTTTTGTACAGCAGAATGTGAAAGAGAGAGAGAGAGAGAGAGAGAGAGAAGCACAACAAAGAGCCAACCAGGTTGCTGCAGTGCTCATGTGTTAACTAGGAACATGTTAAAACCTGGAGATTGAAGAGGGACACAATGATGAACTGGCCGGTCTGCTAGGACAGGGACAAGAGGGACAAGACTGCAAGTATTAATTAACTGTTGCTTACAATAATCAGGTCATCTTCCCTGCCAGCTAGGACTGTGCTATTTGGCAAAGCTTGATAGAAATGCAAATCCTTTTGGAGGTAAAACAGCCCCCTTATCAGCATTTCATCTGTGTATTTACCAGCTTGGAGTTTAGCTTTAAAGTAAAACGGTGTTCAGGCTATAGTCATTTATATATTTAAATATGGGTAACAAACAGTAAATCAACTTTAAAATAAGTGCTAACTGACCTCTATAGATGCAGGCACTGTGGATAAATTCACCCTCAAGGTTTACAGCGGAAGCAAGTATGGACGTCCTTCCATGATCGCGTGCCCCCTGCGTTGCACATCAGCATGGATCTGTGTCATTGTGTCCTTTGGACACAGCTGATCACAGATAGGGGTAAAGAGCCAATCACAGCGGCTATTTGCTGTGTGACCAGCTGTGTCCAATCGCAGCTGATGGCAGTGTACCCAGTATTTGCCAGTTATCGGCAGTCTTCTCCTCATGCTGACAGCGCGTGAAGAAAGGAGAGGAGAGCTGATAACTGGCAAATCCACACAGGGGACATCTACACTGATAATCGGGACACTGATCATGAGTGTCCTGATTATCAGTGCAGCCCCAACAGCGCCCACAAGTGCTGCCAATCAGAGCCCATCAGTGCTGCCTGTTAGTGGTCATCAGTGATGCCTGTCAGTGCCACCTATCCGTGCCCATCAGTGCCTCCTATCAGGGCCCATCAGTGTCACCCATCAGTGCCACCTATCAGTGACCGTCAGTGCCCAATAATGTCACATATCAGTGCCACCTATAAGTGCCACCTATCTGTTCCGCCTATCAGTGCCACCTGTCAGCACCCATCAGTGCCACATATCAGTGCAGTCTCATCAGTGCCTCCTCATCATTGCCCATCAGGGCCGCCTCATCAGTGCAGCATATCAGTGCCCATCAGTGCAGCCTATCAATGTTCATCAGCGCAGCCTATCAGTGCCCATCAGTGCAGCCTCATTAGCACATGCTACACACACACCTGTATTTTCATTTTCTCCATCAGCTTATCCCCCACAATTATTACCTTTTTGTTCCACTTGACCCTCCCTTCTAGATTGTAAGCTCTAATGAGCAGGGCCCTCTGATCCCTCCTGTATTGATTTGTATTGTAACTGTACTGTCTGCCCCCATGTTGTAAAGTGCTGTGCAAACTGTTGGCGCTATATGCATCCTGTATAATAATAATAATAATAATAACATCAGTGAAGGAGAAAGATTTCTTATTTAGAAAATTTTATAACAGAAACTGAGAAAAACTTTTTTTTCAAAATTTTCAGTCTTTTTTAGTTTGTTTTGTTTGCAAAAGAAAGCTCTATCTGTCTCAAAAAAAATGATAAACATTTCATATGGGTACAGTGTTGCATGACCTCGCAATTGTCATTCAAAGTGCAACAGCGCTGAAAGCTAAAAATTGGCCTGGGCAGGAAGGGGGTAAAAGTGCCTGGTAGACAAGTGGCTAAATTGGTTCTAAAGGCTCAAGTTGTTTTTACCTTCATGCATTCTATGCATGAAGATACAAAACCAATGAAATATGGAAGCGCTGCCTACAAGTGTTCAATCAATATTAAAAAGGAGGTAGTAAACCAATAATGACAAATACTTATGATGATTAGTAGTGAGTAATACTTCAAAGTGCCTAAGTGTTAACCAAAAGTGCATGTAAAGCAATATAGAAGGAATATTACAAATTGTGCAAATAAAACACAAGTGCTTCTCATAAAGTGCATAGAAATCCAGTTAAAATGTGATGATAATGAATGTGCAAACAATGCTGACAAGTAAAGTGCTGATGGCATCAGGCGATGGATTACGCTGAGAATCTACGAATATAAGCAAAGTCTATAAGTAAACATATGTGAAGGAGTCCCTTCTTGTGAGGAATATAGCGATCCACAGGTGGATGGTCAGGCTGAAAAAATGGCGTGCTCCCTTCACCGGGTGGAATGGACCCTCACCTCAAGAAAAGACCCCCACCGGGTCTAGTCT
Source organism: Glandirana rugosa (assembly GCA_018402905.1). Classification (NCBI taxonomy): domain Eukaryota; kingdom Metazoa; phylum Chordata; class Amphibia; order Anura; family Ranidae; genus Glandirana; species Glandirana rugosa. Next base: position 2,698,668 of record BLSH010240563.1, read on the forward strand.
CACATAGGTGCTGTATCTGAAGCATGCAGTAACGTGACCACACTGTGTCCTTCACCGGATAAATTGGAGGCTCATCTCAAGCAAAGACCCCAATGGGTCTAGTAGCGCGTGACTGACGCGGGTATATGTCCCAGTAATACCCCATTTTAGCTTGTAGTTGGAATCCCCAATAGTTTCTCCAATAGCAGGTCACCATGTAAACAAAAAAAGACACCTCCAATAGTGCAATACGTATTTACCAAAGGTAGGAGAAAATGAATGCCAATGCCCCACTAATAATGCACTCACATTTATTAATAATAAGAACAGCATAAAGTCCAATAAAATCCATGATCAAATGCATATAAATATCATGTGTCAGATGCAAGTACCACTGCCAAGCTGGACCTCTACATGTTTCACCACCACACGTGGCTTCATCTGGAGGAATAATGATTTTTTGTCTTTTTTTGTTTACATGGTCCATTCCACCAGGTGAAGGGAGCACGCCATTTTTTCAAGCTGACCATCCACCTGTGGATCGCTATATTCCTCACAAGAAGAGACTCCTTCACATATGTTTACTTATAGACTTTGCTTATATTCGTAGATTCTCAGCGTAATCCATCGCCTGATGCCATCAGCACTTTACTTGTCAGCATTGTTTGCACATTC
>BLSH010240563.1:2699331-2716192 GCA_018402905.1 Glandirana rugosa
GAATGTGCAAACAATGCTGACAAGTAAAGTGCTGATGGCATCAGGCGATGGATTACGCTGAGAATCTACGAATATAAGCAAAGTCTATAAGTAAACATATGTGAAGGAGTCCCTTCTTGTGAGGAATATAGCGATCCACAGGTGGATGGTCAGGCTGAAAAAATGGCGTGCTCCCTTCACCGGGTGGAATGGACCCTCACCTCAAGAAAAGACCCCCACCGGGTCTAGTCTCACATAGGTGCTGTATCTGAAGCATGCAGTAACGTGACCACACTGTGTCCTTCACCGGATAAATTGGAGGCTCATCTCAAGCAAAGACCCCAATGGGTCTAGTAGCGCGTGACTGACGCGGGTATATGTCCCAGTAATACCCCATTTTAGCTTGTAGTTGGAATCCCCAATAGTTTCTCCAATAGCAGGTCACCATGTAAACAAAAAAAGACACCTCCAATAGTGCAATACGTATTTACCAAAGGTAGGAGAAAATGAATGCCAATGCCCCACTAATAATGCACTCACATTTATTAATAATAAGAACAGCATAAAGTCCAATAAAATCCATGATCAAATGCATATAAATATCATGTGTCAGATGCAAGTACCACTGCCAAGCTGGACCTCTACATGTTTCACCACCACACGTGGCTTCATCTGGAGGAATAATGATTTTTTGTCTTTTTTTGTTTACATGGTCCATTCCACCAGGTGAAGGGAGCACGCCATTTTTTCAAGCTGACCATCCACCTGTGGATCGCTATATTCCTCACAAGAAGAGACTCCTTCACATATGTTTACTTATAGACTTTGCTTATATTCGTAGATTCTCAGCGTAATCCATCGCCTGATGCCATCAGCACTTTACTTGTCAGCATTGTTTGCACATTCATTATCATCACATTTTAACTGGATTTCTATGCACTTTATGAGAAGCACTTGTGTTTTATTTGCACAATTTGTAATATTCCTTCTATATTGCTTTACATGCACTTTTGGTTAGCCCTTAGGCACTTTGAAGTATTACTCACTACTAATCATCATAAGTATTTGTCATTATTGGTTTACTACCTCCTTTTTAATATTGATTGAACACTTGTAGGCAACGCTTCCATATTTCATTGTTTTTATATACTTTTTAGGTGGTGTGAAACACGATAGGTGGCAGCAGCAGCCTTTAATACTCATCCTATATTACCTGATAACCTTACACTGTAATTGGCAGCACATAACCATTCCCTAACTATCTTTTATGCATGAAGATAAAAACCTCTGTGCAGCAGCCCCCTAATACTTACCCGAGACCCATCTCGATCCAGCAATGTGCACGAGAGCCATTGCCATTGGCTCCCACTGTTCTCAATCTCAGCCAGTAAACCAATGAGGAGAGAGAGGGAGCCGGGCTGAGCTGCAGCTCTATGTGTGAATGGACACGCAGAGCCGCAGCTTGGGAACGAGCTTGCTTGGGTGCCCTCCATTGCAAGCTGCTTGCTCTGGGGGCACTCGGCAGGAGGGAGGGGCCAAAAGCAACGGCGAGGGACCTGAGAAAAGCAGGATCAGGGCTGCTCTATGCAAAACCACTACACAGAGCAGTTGAGTTTAATATGTTTGTTATTTAAAAAAGAGAGCCTGTAATATTACTTTAAAAGGTAACTTCCCTTTCGTGGGGGAAAAAATTGCTTACTTGTGCACTCCTGTGACCCAGAATCAGCCAGAGCCACTCTAGACTCTGGTGGGATCCCGACAATAATGTCGGAATACACAGATTCCTGACCAGCAACTGTCTCAGCATTTCAGTGCACTGCTGAGAGCCTGAGCAAGCCTCTCTCGCCCCCTCTCCTGCCCATCTCTCCAATAACCTCTGAAGGGGCAGAGCACAGAGCAGTGACTGACAAGCACCATTCTGTTCTCAGAGCGGGCCCAAGAACTGAACGATCAGTGGTCACATGCGCTCAGTTCTGGGGCTTAAAGTGGTTCTAAAGGCAAAATGTTTTTTACCTTACTGCATTCCCTGCATTAAGGTAAAACATATTTTACAGTTTTCTGCCCCCCCCGCCCCCATTTTATCCAGCGCTGTGCACAGCTGGATCTCTTCTCTCCTCGGATAACAGCAGGAGCCATTGCTGTTGTCAATCAAAGACTGTGAGGAGGAAGCAAGGGGCGGTGCAGCTCCATAGACACACACTGATCGGGAGCAAGCATGCACGTGTGCTCCCATAGCAAACAGGAAGAGGAGGAGCTAAGATTGCTGGCGGAGGACCCAGAAGAGGAAGAACAGAGCCACTCTGTGCAGAGCAGTTGGGTATGACATGTTTATTATTTTAATTGAAAAAAAGCCTTTAGTAACACTTTAAAGCTGACAGGGACAGCTACAGCATTGAACCAATGCTGCAGCCATAGAGGTGTGAGTATGAATGTTTATTTTTTTGAGTACCCCACACTTCTCCTTTAAGCCTCATGCACACTGGACGTTTTTACAGCAGCTGTTTTTAGCTGCAGACATTTTTTTCTACAATCAATAAACTCCCCAGCATGTTATCCTATGTGTTTATGCACACATAGGCTGTTCTCAACTGTTTTTGGCTGAGGCATTTTTGAGCTGTAAAAAAACAGAAGACCAGTGGGTTCTGAGAGATGCTTTTCAGCTGTAAAAACGCTCTAACGCTGAAAAATATACACAGCGTTAAGCCTCATCAGGCATTTCTGTCTCTATTCAAAATGGGTTCCCTATGGCCCATTGATTTGACTAGAAGTTGCACCAGAAGTCGGATCATGATGATCCGACTTGCAGCGCGACTTGTGTGCTGATGATCTTGAAGGGGAACCCCGCAAAAAAGATTTTAAAAAAATTTGCGTGGGGTTCCCCCCAAATCCATACCAGACCCTTACCCAAGCAAGCAGCCTGGCAGGCCAGGAAAGGGGGTGGGGACAATCGAGCACCCCCCCGGACCATACCAGGCCGCATGCCCTCAACATGGGGAGTATGGGTGCTTTGGGGCAGGGGAGGCACTGCACCCCCCCACCCCAAAGCACCTTGTCCCCACGTTGATGAGGACAAGGGCCTCTTCCCGACAACTCTTGCCAGTGGTTGCCGGGGTCTGTGGGCAGAGAGCCAATCAGAATCTGGAAGCCCCCTTTAACAAGGGGGGGCCCCAGATCCTGGCCCCCCACCCTATGTGAATGAGTATGGGGTACATTGTACCCCTACCCATTCACCTGAAAAAAAGTGTAAAAAAAAAAAACACTACACAGCTTTTTAAAATATTTCACTAAAGTAGAACTATGGTCAAAATGAAGAAATCAATATGTTATGCACTTAAACAGTCTGTTAAACATGTTACTGATTGTTTTGCAAAAAGCAGTAAGGATGGTGAGATTTCTACCTTGTCCCCGGCTCTCATGTGCACTTCCTTTAGTGAGGTGACAACTTTACTTGCTGGTTTTCGAATTGCCCATGTTGAACAGAACACATGTTGTCCACATTTGCATCTATCTCTCTCTGCAGAAACATCCTGACATCATTGGGGGAGGGGCTCCTATATCCATGGAAATCTCAGCCATCCATTCTACGTACATGTCGCGATTAGGCCCACAATCTGCCTGTGAAGCCCTGCCCACTCCCACCTATGTCCCGCCTTTGCCTGCCCACTGCTCTGTCTGTACAGTCAGCTCCTAGGTTGAATTTTGTTCTGCCAGTTTACAAATTACCAGAGGAGAGCAGGCAGGGAGAAGCACACAGATTAATAGACAGATCGGTGTGGAAATGAACCTGTAATGACTTGTGCTGTTTTACATAGCACACATCCAGCTATTGATTGGCAGATGGGTATGTGTTATGTAAAATAGACTGAGCATGATAAAAAGCTGAAGGTCTGTTGGAGAGACAAGCCACTTCACTGAAAGGAAATGACATCTGACCTCAAGCTCCTCCCATCATCTCTAGCAGTGTATAGCAAAGAAGAAATGAATGGGAGATTACAGACCACACTTGTAGCTACATGGTAGGAAAATAATCATTTCAGTTATTATGTTTATTACCATGTATAACTTTCAGGTATTTATATGAGGATTCACTAAAATATGTATGTTGCCTTTAGTTGTACTTTAAATCAGCTCGGTCATCTTCTCCTATCTAAAATTATACAATTGTCTGCCTGGCAGGAATAAAAGGGAAATTTCCAAAAGTTGAATGTTGTTCCATAGAACTACGTAAAAGAAAAAAACGCCATAGAGCAGGTGTCCTTACCTAGCGGTGGTCGGGCGGCCTCAGCAACCGCGTTTCTCCCTACAGGTGTATGCAGGCTCAGTCTGTGCTTTTCCTGGTATTGCAGTGTTACTTAACCCTGTCCCTCCAGTCTCTGGGGCTTTCTGTTTCTAGGAAGGAAAGGAACACAATGATGACTTCTGGATTACATCATTCTGGCTCTCAAACTCCAGTCGTCTCCTCCATTGTTTGAAGCAATATAGCGGAGATGAGAGTTGGACGAAGGTCGTTTTGGAGGATAGTGGTTCTGAAAAGCGCATTTGATCCTTGTAATGGGGATCATGTATTTCTGGTGAGTAAGGAGTGATACCGGGTGTTTGGTGAAGGATTGTAGCCTTGCATGTGCCATCTTTGATCGGTCCGGAAGATCCAGTTCCCAATCACATTGGGATGCAGTCTATTGAATTGTTTGCTCATCAATCATTCCTTGGCTACAGTTTACAGTGCCGACTTATTGTGGACTTATATAGAGACTATTTGCACTATTGTACTCTTCTTTTATATTTTTTTGCACAAAATATTTTTGGAATTTTTTGTATTTGCATAATATTTTGTTATTTGCACTGTTTTGCATATAATAATCATGTGGTAGCGTGGTATAGTTTTTTTGCTTCATATTTAACCAGACACTGATACAGTAGTCACAAGACTGCTACAGTATATACTGCTGGTGAGAAATGGTATTTAGCAGTTTATACTTACTAACCACTTCAGCCGATTGATGGCTACAGCACGGATCTGAATTGCCCGGAGGCTGTCAATAGACGTCCTCCCCTTTTGCACGCTCCAGGCACGCTCTGGCCGCCGCCGCACGCTGCGTGATTGTGCCCACGTGTCGGGCGATCCCTTTAAAGAGAGCCGGAACGGGGAACCACCCATATAAACTCAGCGGTTCCCCGCTTTGTGAGGGGGGCATGACAGATCTACTGATCCCTGTGATCGGGATCAGTTAGATCTGTTATGTCCCTGTCAGCCCCCCACACACAGTTAGAACACATATAGGGAACACAGTTGACCCCTTCACTGCCCCCTTAGTGTTAACCCCTTCCCTGCGAATGACATTTATACAGTAATCAGTGTCTATTTTTAGATCTGATCGCTGTATAAATGTCATTGGTCCCAAAAAAGCGTCAAAAATGTCAGACATGTCCGCCGCAATATCGCAGTCCCGATAAAAATCGCAGATCTCTGCCATTACTAGTAAAAAAAATAAAAACTCCATAAACCAATGTCCATAGTTTGTAGGCGCTATAACTTTTGCGCAACCCAATCAAAATACGCTTATTGTGATTTTTTTTTTTACCAAAAATATGTAGAAGAATATATATCGGCTTAAACTGATGAATACATTTTCTTTTTTTATTTTTAGATATTTATTATAGCAAAAAGTAAAAAATGTTGTTCTTTTTTCAAAATCGTTGCTCTTTGTTTATAGTGCAAAAAATAAAAACTGCAGAGGTGATCAAATACCACCAAAAGAAAGCTCTATTTGTGGGAAAAAAAGGACGTCAATTTTGGTTGGGTACAACGTCGCACAACCGCGCAATTGTCATTCAAAGAGTGACAGCGCTGAAAACTGAAAATTGGTCCGAGCAGGAGGGGGATTTAAGTGCCCAGTAAGTAAAACTATTGCATTTCCATGTTCTGTGCACTGTGGGGGACCAGATATAGTGAATGCAGGCTCCTGGGTTTAGTAGCACTTTAGGAACCTTCCTTTGTGCGTCAGTTCGGAGGATACAGTAATTTGTACATATTTCTCTAGCAACATTTGATGTCTCACAAAGACAATGGGATTTAATTTCTGAGAAAAATGTTCTATTTTTTTCTTTTTTCTTTTATTTTTACATGAGAATGCGGTCAGTATTAGAAGTGGCCGCAACTCTTGGCCGACGAGACCGCACAGATCCTGGGAATTGTGCAGCACTGATTCCATTTATTAACCTATAATTAGCATGTAAATTATGCCTGTTTGTTTTCAGCAAGAAAATATTAAAGTATTAAACCCAAAACCAAAATGTAATATATTATTGCAGCTTAGCAAACATTGCACATGGTGGTTGCATTAGTTCTCTTTTTTTTTTTTAGGTTTCCCCCCTCTGTTTTCACCCAGTAATCTGACCAGTAGCACACCTCCTGTGTTAGAGTGCCACCACTCTGGGTGAAGGAGAAACACCTTTGGACAGTAGCATTGAGGGGAAGAGAGAGTTAGATGTACTAGCAGATTTATATACACTAACAAATTGAAACCAAACTCCAGCTAGCACGTTATAAGCAGTTACAGCAGTGCCGTGGATAAGGGGGTACCACCAGTCCTCCTGTACAGGGCCCAGGCAGCTGGGTAAATGTGGACAGGGAGAGTGAGGAGGCAATTACTAGAACCAATCCCTGTATGGCTCTCTCTGCAGCAGCTGAAAGCTGGCTTCTCCTCTCCCTCCTGCCAACTTTCAGCTACTGTAGAGAGAGCCATAAAGGGGATTGGTTCCAGTAATTGCCCCCCCCAAACCGATCACCCACCCTGTGCACCATTCATTTCCCCCTGCTGCCCAGGCCCACCCGCAGTGCTGCCAGATTCCCTCCTCTCCTTCTCACCAGCAGCTGCAAGCACACAATAGACTCCTTCAGGATGGAGAGTGGGGGGAAGGGTCTGGTAAATATGTCACATTTCCCAGCCCCTTCCTTTCTTGAATGAACACAATGAGTGATTGGTACTGATCACTCACTGTGTTCATTCATAACTAAAGCATAGTAAACTTTGTTGAGTTGGAGGGGGGCTATTAGGTTGGCTGTATGGAGCCCTGTGGTTCCTAACAGCAGCCCTATGATACAGCAACTGTTGTTTTCCTTTTGGGCTAAGGGTTTTGCATAAATAAATAAAATCTGATCATTGTAAGCACTCTTGTCAGTGGTAAATGGTTTATCTCCTGCAACTGATACATCTGCAAGAGAGCTTGTTCTTTTGAAAAAAAAAAACAACAGACTTACTGGCCAGATCACCAGGTAAAAAAAAAAAGCCAAAAAAACAAAAAACAAATGCGGCCTGTGCAATATATTAAATGTTTGCTTTTGAGTGTAATACCATATTAATGTTTCACAGGTTGAACAAAGATTGCACAGTTAAATTGTAAGGTGTATGGTGAGTGCTGTGGGAATGTCTCAGCAGTCACATAGGTAATCTCCGTAATGTTTGTATGGAACTACATGAAGGGACATCTACCCCAAACCGGACACTGACAGCAAAAAATACACATACATGGGTTATAACCCTTCCATACTCCATACCCTTCCATAAAAAAAAAAAAAATTGGGGTACACATACTTTTTATTTCTATACTCCTTACAAATCGCTAAATATACAGGTAAAATACACACTGAATATACAGTCAGGTCCATAAATATTGGGACATCGACACAATTCTAATCTTTTTGGCTCTATATACCACTACAATGGATTTGAAATGAAACAAACAAGATGTGCTTTAACTGCAGACTTTCAGCTTTAATTTGAGGTATTTACATCCAAATCAGGTGAACGGTGTAGGAATTACAACAGTTTGTATATGTGCCTCCCACTTTTTAAGGGACCAAAAGTAATGGGACAATTGGCTGCTCAGCTGTTCCATGGCCAGGTGTGTTATTCCCTCATTATCCCATTTACAAGGAGCAGATAAAAGCTCCAGAGTTCATTTCAAGTGTGCTATTTGCATTTGGAATCTGTTGCTGTCAACTCTCAATATGAGATCCAAAGAGCTGTCACTATCAGTGAAGCAAGCCATCATTAGGCTGAAAAAACAAAACAAACCCAACAGAGATAGCAAAAACATTAGGTGTGGCCAAATCAACTGTTTGGAACATGCTTAAAAAGAAAGAACGCACGGTGAGCTCAGCAACACCAAAAGACCCGGAAGACCACGGAAAACAACTGTGGTGGATGACCAAAGAATTCTTTCCCTGGTGAAGAAAACACCCTTCACAACAGTTGGCCAGATCAAGAATACGCTCCAGGAGGTAGGTGTATGTGTGTCAAAGTCAACAATCAAGAGAAGACTTCACCAGAGTGAATACAGAGGGTTCACCACAAGATGTAAACCATTGGTGAGCCTCAAAAACAGGAAGGCCAGATTAGAGTTTGCCAAACAACATCTAAAAAAGCCTTCACAGTTCTGGGACAACATCCTATGGACAGATGAGACCAAGATAACTTGTACCAGAGTGATGGGAAGAGAAGAGTATGGAAAAGGAAAGGAACTGCTCATGATCCAAAGCATACCACCTCATCAGTGAAGCATGGTGGTGGTAGTGTCATGGCATGGGCATGTATGGCTGCCAATGGAACTGGTTCTCTTGTATTTATTGATGATGTGACTGCTGACAAAAGCAGCAGGATGAATTCTGAAGTGTTTCGGGCAATATTATCTGCTCATATTCAGCCAAATGCTTCAGAACTCATTGGACGGCGCTTCACAGTGCAGATGGACAATGACCCGAAGCATACTGCGAAAGCAACCAAAGAGTTTTTTAAGGGAAAGAAGTGGAATGTTATGCAATGGCCAAGTCAATCACCTGACCTGAATCCGATTGAGCATGCATTTCACTTGTTGAAGACAAAACGGAATGGAAAATGCCCCAAGAACAAGCAGGACCTGAAGAGAGTTGCAGTAGAGGACTGGCAGAGCATCACCAGGGATGAAACCCAGCGTCTGGTGATGTCTATGCATTCCAGACTTCAGGCTGTAATTGACTGCAAAGGATTTGCAGCCATGTATTAAAAAGTGAAAGTTTGATTTATGATTGTTAATCTGTTACATTACTTTTGGTCCCTTAAAAAGTGGAAGGCACATATACAAACTGTTGTATTTCCTACACCTTTCACCTGATTTGGATGTAAATACCCTCAAATTAAAGCTGAAAGTCTGCAGTTAAAGCACATCTTGTTTGTTTCATTTCAAATCCATTGTAGTGGTATATAGAGCCAAAAAGATTAGAATTGTGTCAATGTTCCAATATTTCTGGACCTGACTGTAAGAGCTGTTTCACCTGCCAATGTTTTATATTTCTGTCTATCCAGTCTTAAGACTTAAGCCTCGTACACACGGGACGACGATCGTATACAACAGGTCTTATTAACGACCGTTGTATGCGATATCGATCGTTCGCATGCGCGATTAGAACAGTCGAACATACGACGGTCGTACAAGGGAGTTGTATGAGCAAACTAGAAAACTTGGTTGTACCAACAAGCGCTCATTCGACCGTTGTATCGTGTGTACAGAGCAGTTGGTACAACAAGTTGTATTGTGCAAAACACGCATGCTCCGAAGTCACGAACGGCCAGATGCTAATTACATGCACCTGAACATTCTTTCTGTGGTCGTACGATCGTGTAGTGCAGTCAGTATGCAAGTTACATTATGCAACATACGATTTGCGACGATTATGCGTACGATCGTCGTCCCGTGTGTACGAGGCTTTACACTTCTCTGCCCTACAGTACAGCCCCCTCTGGCAGGGGGCAGGACCTGATCTCTATGATGCAGTTTCCCTTTCACTTACACCCATCACCTGTGACACGCTGATGATCTAATCTCTCTGTCACTCTACTCTCTCCACCTATCAGCATCCTACTCCTTGCACTGCAAGCTCCATTTGCTTCTTCACTCTTTCCTCTCTGAGCTGTGCTGTACAAACTGTTCAATAAACTACAAGAGACCGATACTGACTCCAATACAGGTGCGTATACTGCTTGCATTTTACAAAAAAGCATGCATTCATGTATTGAAGATTAGAGTCGTATTCATTTTATATTTTTTTACATCTGCCTGTGTTTAAGTTTTAGGGCTGATTTACAGTTGAGATTGGGGTGGTAAAACCCTGTGGCTGAGCTGTGTTTTTACTGGCTATCAATTGCTCCCCCATTTGCTGTAGAAGTAGAGGCCGGGGGAGTACACATGCTGCAGTCACGATGCTTATCTTCGTTGTGACCATGGAAGGAACTATGCTCCCTATTCAAGTGAATGGGACATCCCACAACTGCACACAACCCTTGCAGTTGCTGCACAATTGTCCATTATTTAGGGGGTTAAAACAGGCCTCCTCATCGCCTAGCTAATGCTCCCTGAAGAACAATCCAAATGTGGATCACACTTCAGAGAGAAAAGTAGGTGTAAATGAAGCTAAAAAGGATAAGTGTACTTCCAAACCTTTAAGTACCCCCCGCCCCTCCAAGATGTATTCTTACCTATATCCTGGGGCTGCCACCTCCTGCAATGTTTACATCCTTAATTGAATTCTTCAATATCATGGCTGGTTGGAAATGTTAAATTCCAAGAAAGAAATTCTTCAATATCATGGCTGGTTGGAAACGTTTAAGAAAGAAATTATTCAGTATTTTATCTGTTTGGGAAAGCTAGATTCCTCAATTCCTATAGACTTCTATGGGGTCATCACCCAAGGCTGTAGAAGTCTTATGAAGGTCTACACATTTCTGGACATCGGGAAAAAATGTTGTAATGCCTTTAGCAGCTGGTTTACATTATGATAAAAATGATTGCTGCTTGATTGAAATAGGTTACTCAACTTTGTTATTTACCATTTAAAAAAATAAATAAATAAATATATATATATATATATTCTTACCATGGCCTGTTTATGAAGAAGCCAATTAACCAATCAATGTATTTGGTATATAATAATGCCTGGCACTAACTAAAATGTAACATTTTGCTGTATTAGTTCCATGTAAATGACATTATAGATTGTATGGATGGCACTGCTGTTGATTCTAAAGATGTCTAGAAGACATATCCATTCATTACAGAATAATAGACAGCAAAAGGTACAGTGGCCTCCTGCCGTGGTACATAAGAAAACACCATTCTCATTCCATTCCTGAAATCACAGTGTGGGATCACTTCCCCATGAAATCATTATGCACAGGGAGAACCTCATCTGCATATCTTGGCTCTTTGTTCCATCCCTGTCTTTTCCAAGGCCATATCACTTAGAAAATGGAAGGGCCACAAAGCAAAAGGGCGGCAGTAAAGAAAAGGAAATTAACTGCAAGTGTAAAAATGTACTACACGTGTTTTTGTCTTGCTATAAACTCATATTAGAATAAAATTAATACTGGAGAAAAAAAAAGTTTGAGCTTTTCTTACTATAATGCTCAGCCAAGACTGGTGTTTTCGTTTATAGCGTGGTGGGCTGTATGATTGCCAGACCCTTTTAGTTCTTGGAGATTCCATACCAGGTCCTGGCTCTGCTCCTTTCACCTCGGAGTCTAAATCCACCTGCTCTGGCATTGTGACTTACTTCCTTTGCTGGCAGGTAGATGGAGGTGAAAACACCATTGCAGAAATCTTGTCACTGGGGTCCTAGAGGTATAAAAGTAGGAATTGTAGCTCTCCAGCAAGTAAAAAATGAAACCTTTGCTTTGGGTAGATTGGTCCTCTATTATTTTTGGCAAAACAACAGCATTTTTACAGGGTTACATGTCCATTCAACCACACAAATAGCACTCAACTGATCATCAGGAATGAATAAGCTATAAGAAATAGTTATAACAAAATGTAATAGGTGAAACAATGAGTGTATTCATTGCAAGTCTAGGGCAGACCGTAGATAGTGCAAATTTCTTTCCTGCAATCACGGGTTGCAGGAAAGAAATCTGCACGATTCTCCCACCAACACAGAGAGTGCTGACAGGGGAATCCCTCCTGCCGAGGGAGGGATGGGGGGTGGTCAACAGGTGTGGCAAACCCCCTCTGGGAGAAGACAGCGCTGATCGTTAGCGGCTATAGCAGTTACTTGCGATAATCGCAAGTGAATCCGGCATGCTGGTTGTACCAAAATTTATAGATTGATCAATTTCGTACATTCAACCTGCCCATTGGTTGAATCTCGGCCGGTTCCGGCTGAACCGGCTGAGATTCGAACCGTGGCCGGCCAAGGTTTTAGGTCTTCTCTTCACTTTTGGTACCACTAACACCAGTAAATAAATTATATTACAAATAATAATTTTAATATGGATGGGGCACCTGGAAAATTGTTTTATCTTTGTTGCTATCATCCCCATGCTGCTATTTCCATATTAAGCAGAGGAAGTGGTCACTCACTGTTGTGTAATTTGTCAATGGCGCTTCCACCGCCTCCATTTTTTAAAATGTAATTTTATGTTTTTGTATATACATAATTTATTTCTTATTTATATATACTATAACTTCTTTTTTTTCTTATTTCTTTGTCAAGTAAATATGAAATATTTTATCACTTGCAGCCAACAAGTGTGCAACCCAGAGGTACCATATAGTGCACCTGCAGAGATTGATAACCACATAATAACACATTGAAAACATTGTTCTAACACAACACAGTTTATATCATTTTCTGTCTTATGGGGAACTTAACTCCAATATTCATTGTCCTTTAAATTCTCTCTCTTACTAATTTATTTCTGTATATGCTTATCCTCAGTCACAACTGAAACTTGCAGGGGTGCATGATAAAATTGCAGCCTCAGATAGACTCTAAAAACTTCTACATGTATTTACGGCTTTGTTTAGCTCCTTTCACCTTGTTAGAAATGCCACATACTGGCATTGTATGCTTAACAGGCTAATGTGGGTCCACTTATGTATTGAATGCAGTGGTTGAATTTCTTAGCTGCCTTTTATTGACTCCCACACCTGTCCCCAGGGAGAGATAGCATACGTTTCCCACCACACATATTTATTTATTATAGCTACTTATGTGGTGCAATCAATTTTACATAGCGATTCATGCATATATCGTACATTGACATCGGCCCCTACCTTCAAGGAGCTTACAATCTAACGTAAGGAAGAAAACAGCAGCACATCCAGGATACTTTACAATGCTTTATTGAACACCATGGTGACACCACAGTTACCAGCAAACAACCACGTTCGTAGGCGCGTTTCACACAAGGGATCCGTGCTTAATCATTACAATGGTTGCCAGTCCCATTCGTGGTTAAGTACAGAACCAACCCCCCAATGGGGCAGGGGAAGATCCCACTCAAACAGATCGATAGGGAGATGATTGCACTGTCAGTGCTGAGTGTGTGGCTATAGGGGAGTCAAATATCGTATCATCCAACACCTCCTAGCCCACACAACCCACACACAGGCCGATATAAACAAAACCGGTCAGGTGTGTACAGCAACCGCAGTGCAAGCGACAGCCACCCACACATAATATAGTGCAATTAAAATCATTGACAAGCAAATACATAATTGAACAAACAGATACAAAGATAAATGGGGGGACCCAATTCCCACATAGAACGCAGACTGATCGAATACAAAACAATACAAGATATACACATATACAAAAAGAGTACTGGTAAAACCAAAAAACATCATGTACAACCTCCTATACATATACACTGCCAAAATACCTCTCATAATCATTAGGTAGTAAGTCAGATATCAGAGGTATAGTTCAAACAAATAAGAGAGGGAGGAAGTACAAAAAGGTGTCTAACACTAAAAACCAAAGTGCAAGTGTGGACATGGAGCGGAGATGGAAATCCGGCATCTCATCAAGCGCTTCAAGAGAGGATGAGGGGGAAAGAGAAGGGCACACTTCATTTTAAATTAAGAATTGAGTTTTATTGTTGCAAAGACAGATTTTGGTGTTTACAGTCCTATGGGAAGTATCAGGCCTCATACACACGGACGTTTTTTGACGCCGGCGTTTTCTGGCGTTTTTTGCAGCTTTCCATGTTAGTCAATGGCCCCATAAAAACGTTGGCGTTTTTGAGCTGTAGATGATGTCGGCGTTAGTGAGCTGAAACTAGAACCCACAGCCATTGCGTTCTGAGGCTGTAACGTTTTGCCATTTTTTGACGCCGACGCCACAATATGCCAACAAACGCCAACAAACGCCACCTATTATTATACCAGCGTTTTCCGGCGTTTTTTTGACGCCGACGTTTTTAGGTTGAAAAATATCAGAGGGATGATGTTTTTTAAAGAACGCCTATTGACGCCGACGCTCAGTAACGCTCAAAAACGATGATGCATAACGCCGAAAAACGCCAACTTTTTTTCCTTGACGTCGGGCCAGACGTTTTGTTTATTATTTTAGAAACGTCCGTGTGTATGAGGCCTCAGAAGGAGTTTGCTTGTACGCTAGTGTATACATATTACGTTTTTAATTCTTTGTGACTTCATTGTTCTATATTGTTATAATAAAAAATTGAGTAATTTTACATTGTTTCTCTGCGACTGCCACCTCAAAAGTCCAACTTGTTTACTACCTTTATCTTGTTCTTTTTAATAGGATGTTGGTGCCCTTGGAAATCTTTTGGTTTAACAAATTGTTGCATATTTGTTCATCTCTCTCTCGAGTGTCCTGGTTAGAACATTCCTTATTTCTCCACTTGGTAAAGTTCTACAATTGTCCAGCACATTACCGCAAAGGGATCTCATTTATATACAAATATACCGACCTTACACCTCAAAGCAAAATTGAATCTATACTATATTGGGAAAGGCTCCTAAAACTTTCTAATACTCCACTACAATGGTGCCAAGCACTTCACCCCACTTTAAAAAACTCTCACCGTATCCTCCAATGGGAATCCATTCAAAAATTGTTTCACAATTGTTACCTGACTCCCTCCAAGTTAGCGCACATTTACCCTTCTGCCTCCCCTACTAGCTGGTGAAACTACGGACAAAATGGTACTCTTTTTCACATATGGTGGGACCACCCAAACCTTAACAATTTCTGGACAGGTGTTGCTGCTTTGGTCACTTATCTAACTCATATTCTGTTTGACCCCACACCTCAGACTCCTACTCAGTATGGATAATACCACTTGGCCCACTACATTTCATACAATCTTAACAAATATTTTTATAGCGGCTCAACTAGCCATTGCTAAAAAGTGGAAAACACCACCCCCTCCTACTATCTCTGAAGTTATCTCTATTTTAAACAGTTATTGCTCCCAGTAATTCATGTTTGCCACAGCACACCTCCAAATTCCCACTTTTCTTACCAAGTTGGAGCCAACCTTATCTTGAGGTATATCTAGATAAGGTACTTACCCATACCCTCTGGGAGGTCTGCTTATATTTACAGTCCTGCGGCATTTGGTTACCAGACATTTTTTGAATAAATGATGATCATATCTCTGATCAAATCTATCAGATAAGCCCAATAGTATTGGTGCCACCTCCCAAGATGGGATAATCATGTCTCTGAATTAAATTTTTTTTAGACCAGTGAGGGTGTTGGCTCTTTAGTTAGGGGCCCCCCTCTTTGACCATCCATTCTGACTCCCTGTGGGATTCGGGCCAGGCTGTTTCTGGGCGTGGAACTCCTGCAGTACTGACTGCAAAGACACTATTTGTGTCAATAAGTCAATACATGAATGTAAGTTCATCCTGCAGTTTGGTGCGTCTGTGCAGAATATCTCATATACTTTGTGATTTGTCTTCTTTAAAAGATATTCTTTCATTATTCTCATATATTTTGGGTGCTCATATATCCCCTGAGGAAGGTTGTGTATAAATGAAACGTGTTGGGAAATTAGTGGTTGAATTATCATGCAACCAGCAATCAATGTGCATTTATATGTTTTTCTCCCCTATGCATAGCAAGGTGGGGGATTGGTGATTTCATCACCACTAGAGTTGAGCGAACACCTGGACGTTCGGGTTCGGAGGGTCCGAACGAACTTTAGGAAAAAGTCCGGGTTCGGCACCGAATGTTGCCCGAACTTTATCCCGGACCCCAAACCCCATTGAAGTCAATGGGGGCCCGAACTTTTAGGCACAAAAATGGCTGTAACAAAGTCCTGGCAAGTGCTAGAGGGCTGCAAAAGGAAGTAAAATGGGGGTAAGAGTAGGGCAAGTGCCCTACAAAAAAATGGGGATAGGGAAAATAAATTAAAATCAAATAAAAAAAAATGGGAAGGGGGGGGTGGATGTGGAGTAGGAGCCTAGAGGTTGACTAGGCCGTGACCGTGGCAGTGTAGGTGGAAGTGCCGGTGGTTGAGCAGGACGAGGAGGAGGTAGCCAACACTGTTTTTTTTTGTTTGTTTATAATTGGGGTAGCCCCCAAAATATTGAGGCCTATTCAAAAAAACAAGTATACGAATGGCGGTGTGAGTCCGGTCTAAATGTTTATTCTGCACAAGGTACAGACAAGTCTTGTGGGATCCATGCCTGGTTCATTTTAATAAAGGTTAGCTTGTCCACGTTGGCTGTGGACAGGTGGCTGTGCTTGTCTGTGATAACGCCCCCTGCCATGCAAAACACGCGTTCAGACAATACACTGGCTGCAGGGCAGGCCAGCACCTCCAAGGCATAAACGGCAAGCTCAGACCATGTGGCCAATTTGGAGACCCAGAAGTTGGGCCATGCTAACCCTGCCTTCTGAGGGGCTGGCGGTGGCACAGCTGCGTTGGTGGCCTCTTCCTCCTCCTCATCCTCTGCCTTCACCTTGTGCTTCCACTGAGCCCCCGGTGTCATTAGGGAATGCCCTCAGCAACGCCTCTACCAGTGTGCGCTTGTAGTCGCACATCTTCCTCTCACGCTCCAGTGAGGGTATTAAGGACGGCGCGTTGTCCTT
>BLSH010240563.1:2720155-2737079 GCA_018402905.1 Glandirana rugosa
CTTTTATTCCTCATATCAATCCACCACCGTCCTATCCGAAGGGACTTCTCTTTTCAAAAGTCCCTAGCGAACTTCCACCTATCTAAACCCCTGTAAGACTGGCTAACCCCATCCCTCAAGGTCTCCTACCCTCTCCGAGCCCTCTTCAGAACCTCCACTCATACTCTCCTCCACTACTCCCTCGAGACTACATCGTTTGTACATGTAACGGAATGACATATTACATCTTTTCCCATACTTTTACGTGTATATGGTGATTTACACACCACTAATCACAACTCGCTTGGGCCTGACATTACAAGCCGTGATCAACTACCAGAACCCGAACCCAAACGTTTTTTGAAATGTCCGTGTTCGGGTCCGGGTCCCGGACACCCCAAAGTTCGGTACGGACCCGAACATTACAGTCCGGGTTCGCTCAACACTAATCACCACACATTTAGTGGTATATGTGCATTTTCATACCCTTTTCTACATTATACAGTAAGGCAATGTACATGTTTGCTACATCAGAGCTCCCTCATCACCTCCTCTCATACTCACCTCCAAGACTTCTCCCGAGCCTCTCCCATCCTCTGGAACTCCCTACCCCAATCGGTCAGAATGTCCCCAAATCTATCCACCTTCAAGCGATCCCTGAAAACTTTTCTCTTCAGGGAAGCCTATCCTGCCACCACCTAACTATACTCCTTATTTTCTCAATCAGCTCATCCCCGGCAGTTATTGCCCTTTCGTATCATTTAACCCTCCCTCTTAGATTGTAAGCTCTAACGAGCAGGGCCCTCTGATTCCTCCTGTATTGAATTGTATTGTAATTGTACTGTCTGCCCTAATATTGTAAAGCACTGCGCAAACAGTCGGCGCTATATAATAATAATAATAATGTATGTGCATTTTCAGTGATCAAAGTTTTTAACATGTGTGTTTTATCGATTTGTATAATAATAATTTATCTTTTATACATTTTCTGTACTACTGTGTTTTGCTGCACAGGAGATACTTTTCTTGCTTACTTGATCCCTACCTTTACATCCCTATGTAGCACACCTTCAGGTTGCTGTTCTTTATCCTGCTATATTTGTTCTAATGTCATTCTTCCACCTGATCATCTTTTTCTGTTTCTTTCCATACATAATAATGAGACAATTATGTTCCTGTTCAATGTGTTATCTTTGCTTTTCTTCTGATTCAATACTGGAATTCTTTGCCTTTACAATTGTTCACATTTTCTGTGACAGTCTATATTATGTCACTATACTTGATGTTTTTGTATTATTTTGAAAAAACAATTAAAATGTTTTAAAAAAATGCAGCCTTAGAACTGCCCAGGAGTTCTCATTCTCTGCATCCATGTTATTTATACTGGAATGAGATGTTTTTAGTTCCAAGGTGATGCCATGGTACGTTGCATATGATGACGTTATCACTCTAAGGCTGCATTCACACCTGAGCGTCGCGTCTTTGAGCTTTTTCCAACATTTTGAGGCTCTACTTTGGATCGTTTTTGCGCGTTTGTATGCAGCGTTTTTGGGTTTTTGGCGTTTTTATATTAGCCAAGAGAGAATAATATATCTATTGCATCATTTGTTGCTAGGTAGTTCCGCTCTTTTTAGCTTTTACTTCGGCTGAAAATCGCGCAAACATGCGCGACAACGCGCAAAAACACCCAAATCGCGTATTTCCATTCATTTCTATGGGATACAAACGCCCAAATCTGCCCGACACGCGACAAAAATACTTCCAGAACTTGTTTGCGCTTAAGGCGTTTGGCTTCAGGTGTGTTTGAGTGGAGATGTGAACCATCTCCATAGACAATCATTGATTTTTTTTCCCCTCCAGCGTTTTGTAGCTTCAGGCTTCAAGCAAATTCAAGCTACAAAACGCTCAGCAGCCTGGTTGGAGAACAGAGCAGTTCTGGAAGCAATATGCTCATGTGAGCGAAATCTTTTTAAGCAATGAGTGGAAAAGTCTCTTATTTGTGGAAAAAGAGGGCAATGAAGATAACAGTCTGGTGTTTACTGTACAAAAAATGAGGGGGGCCCAACACCACTGTTTAGTCCAAGGCAAGAGAAGGTAATGTAGTCCAATTTAGTCCAAGGCATGTAAGAGAAGGCAAAGCAGGTTAGTGCACTTTTGGAGATCTAATCTATCAGCTTGGACTTCTACAGGCTTAGATTCATTTTAACAGTACAGTAAAATGAAAGAGTTTTGCATTTTGCATTTAATCCCTTTGTATTAGAATACTGTGAAACTTGTCAGTGTTGATAAATGAAATATCTGTGTATTGTGAAGGTAAATTGGTTACAAACAGTGTGGGGTTGATTTACTAAAGACAAATAGACTGTGCACTTTGCAAATTGCAGTTGCTCCCGAGCTTACTAAATGAGGTAAAGCTTTACTTTACAAACGATACCCAATCACATGCAAGGAAAACTTAAAAAACAGCATTTTTGATTGCACATGATTGGATGATGGAAGTCAGTAGAGCTTCTGCTCATTTATTAAAATCTGGAGCAACTGCATTTTGCAAAGTGCACAGTCTATTTGCCTTTAGTAAATCAACCCGTGTATGTCCCTTTTTTTCTTTTCTACTCTCAAGATATATTGGATCAAATACACTATATTACCAAAAGTATTGGGACACCTACTTTTACACACACATGAACTTTAATGGCATCCCAGTCTTAAGCCTCTTACACATGGGACGACGATCGTATACAACAGGTCGTACTAACGACCGTTGTATGCGATGTTGATCGTTCGTATGCGCGATTAGAACAGCCGAACATATGACGGTCGTACAAGGGAGTTGTATGAGCAGACTAGAAAACTTGGTCGTACCAACAAGCTCTCATACGACCGTTGTATCGTGTGTACAGAGCAGTTGATACAACAAGTTGTATTGTGCAAAACACGCATGCTCCGAAGTCAGGAATGACCGGATGCTAATTACATGCACCTGAACGTTCTTTCTGTGCTCGTACGATCGTGTAGTGCATTCAGTATGCAACTTACATTATGCAACATACGATTTAAGACGATCGTACGTACGATCGTCGTCCCGTGTGTAGGAGGCATTAGTCTGTAGGGTTCAATATTGAGTTGGCTCACCCTTTACAGCTATAACAGCTTCAACTCTTCTGGGAAGGCTGTCCATAAGGTTTAGGAGTGTCTATGGGAATGTTTGACCATTCTTCCAGAAGCACATTTATGAGGTCAGGCACTGATGTTGGACGAGAAGGTTTGGCTCGCAGTCTCCACTCTAATTCATCCCAAAGGTGTTCTATCGGGTTGAGGTTAGGACTCTGTGCAGGCCAGTCAAGTTCCTCCACCCCAGACTTGCTCATCCATGTTTTTATGGACCTTGCTATGTGCACTGGTGCGCAGTCATGTTGGAACAGGAAGGGGCCATCCCCAAACTGTTCCCACAAAGTTGGGAGCATGAAATTGTCCAAAATGTCTTGGTATGCTGACACCTTAAGAGTTTGCTTCACTAGAACTAAGGGGCCAAGCCCAAACCCTAAAAAACAACCCCACACCATAATACCCTCTCCACCAAATGATTTGGACCAGTGCCCAAAGCAATGTCCATAAAGACATGGATGAGCAAGTTTGGGGTGGAGGAACTTGACTGGCCTGCACAGAGTCCTGACCGCAACTCAATGGGATGAATTAGAGCAGAGACTGAGAGCCAGGCCTTCTCGTCCACATCAGTGCCTGACCTCACAAATGCACTTCTGGAAGAATGGTCAAACATTCCCATAGACACTCCTAAACCTTGTGGACAGCCTTCCCAGAAGAGTTGAAGCTGTTATAGCTGCAAAGGGTGGCACAACTCAATATTGAACCCTACAAACTAAGATTTGGATGGCAATAAAGTTCATGTGTGTGTAAAGACAGGTGTCCCAATACTTTTCGTAATATAATGTATGTATCCATTTTCTTTGTAACAACAACTATGGCATAAAAAATAAGTCTTATCACAGAAAACAGTCTGTGAAAAGTATAGCTTAAAAAATAAGGCAAAATTAAATTTAAAAAAATAATCTAATAGCTATGTTTATATCCATTTTTATTAATGCACTTGATATATAAAGAATACTCATCAAGACAAACTACAAAAATAATTTGTAAGGGTAAAAAAAAACCCATCAGGGGGTGCGTTGTGAAAGTAAAAACAGTGTTAGGTATATAGCACAAGGGGTAAATCCTTAAACAATAAATAAATACCTTCTGTAAATAAATACATAAAGTAGAAAAGCAAATAAGAAGAAACGACAATATACTTTATATATACGCTATATATATTTTTTTTCCATGACAAATAATTTTGTGCTCAAGCAGATATATAAAAATGCATCCTATACAGTAAAGATTAATACATGTTGACCCTCTGCTCAAAATAAAATAAAATTATATTAACTTTCTTTTATTTAAGAAGCACAGGAGCATCTTACCCTATCATCAACACAAGGGTTACCATGGCAATACCCGAAAAAGGATGTTCGATAATTAATTGCTTAGCTCTTCTTGGGGTCAGTGAATGCTTAGTCAAGGATATCCATTTAAGTCGGAGTCGGTTGAAAATGAAAATATTAAATAAATGCATTTAGAACAAAAGCTCTTTAAACTAATGTTCTTCGGTGAAACCGCAAAGTACACTGGCAGAATGTTTGAGTTAATATGTGTCCAATTTTGACGTAAGAGGCCACTAAAAACCTGATACATCCTCTTTATAAACATAAAATGGTCGAAGGTTTACTGCAATAGCTTAGAATTGTGAAAAAGTGACAAAGTAAGCAAAATCCCAGGGGCTTATGCGATATCAACGTTGAATGCCAAGATATTTAATATTTGAAAAGTGCCACGACAGAGTCAGTCATTTCATCCTCGTCAGTTTCCAAATTTTTTTTAAATAACTGATATGTAAGAAATAATTGCACTTTTTTTTCTACAAGATCTGCAGCTGCTGTGGATACACACATTTCACAGCAATATAACATATCAGACAATAAAAAGTGAATCTACCGTGCTTAACCACTTCAATGCCGGGCACTTTCACCCTCTTCCTGCCCAGACCAATTTTTGGCTTTCAGTTCTGTCGCACTTTAAATGACAATTGCGCAGTCATGCAGCACCGTACCCAAACAAAATGTTCAAATTTTTTTCACACATATAGAGATTTCTTTTGGTGGTATTTAATCACCACAGGGTTTTTTATGTTTTGCTAAATAAATGAAAAAAGACCAAATATTATGAAAAAAAAAATGTGTTTTTCTTCGTTTCTTATAAAATTTTGTAAATATATAATCTTTCTTCATAAATTTAGGCCAAAATGTATACTGCTACATTTCTTTGGGGAAAATAACCCAAATCAGTGTATATTATTTAGTCTGTAAGAATGTTATAGCGTCCACAAACTATGGTAAATACAGTATATCTGAAAAAATCGAATTTCTTGAGTCCCAAAAATGCCAGGAAAGTACAACTATCCCCCAAATTACCCCTTTTTGGGTATTTAGTTACAGGCATGGCAAGTTTTTGAAGTTGTAATTATTTGTGACAATGTTTTGGAATATGAAGAAATTAAAAAAAAAATTTTTTCACAATTTTTTTCTACATAGTGTCACCAGTGCAGTACAGTGTCATCATATAAATAATATGGCAGTGATCACGGACACTGGCTGGTGACAGTATGTAGAAAAAAATGTAATAATTTTTTTCAGTTTTTTACATTTGTATTCATCTTTATTATATATATATTTTATTTATTTTTTACATTCTGTGACCAGAGCAATACAATGTTACCACAGTGTACTGCTCTGGGGAGGTGATCAGGCAGGACTGTCTCAATGCATGGGCACCCCTGGGCACTGCCCAGGGGCCCCATGATAATCCTGCATTACATCATACTTGCCAACTGTCCCGATTTTGCCGGGATAGTCACACTTTCTACTAAGCTGTCCCGGGATGGCCGTGTCCCGAGCAGTGTCCCATAAACTGTACCATGCCCCCCTGATCCCAGTATTGTGCCCTCCTGACTCCCCCTGTACTATACCCTTCAGTCACCCCCCCGTACTGTGCCCTTTGTGTCAATTAGGCTTTGATTTGCCTTTCCTTTAGAAAGCAGAAGTCACACTTAGATGGCTGGAGTAGGATTGGGGTGTTCTAATAGTTCATAAGCTTAATAATAGCATGCAATGCCAAGCTGCGGTTCTCAAAGCGAGCACAATCCTTTCCTGTATTAGGAGAGGTATGGACTCCAGAGAGAGAGAGAGAGAGAGATATCATTTTGCCCGTGTACAAATCATTAGTAAGACCTCATCTGGAATATGCAGTTCAGTTTTGGGCACCAGTTCTCAAAAAGGATATCGGGGAACTGGAGAAAGCGCAGAGAAGGGCAGCCAAACTGATAAGAGTCATGCAGGTACTCAGCTATGATGAAAGATTAGAGGAACTAAATTCATTCTCTCTTGAGAAGAGGAGATTAAGGGGGATATGATCAACATGTACAGATATACAGTCAGGTCCATAAATATTGGGACATCAACACAATTCTAATGTTTTTGGCTCTATACACCACCACAATAGATTTGAAATGAAACGAACAAGATGTGCTTTACCTGCAGACTTTCAGCTTTAATTTGAGGGTGTTTACATCCAAATCAGGTGAACGGTGTAGGAATTACAACAGTTTGTATATGTGCCTCCCACTTTTTAAGGGACCAAAAGTAATGGGACAATTGGCTGATCAGCTGTTCCATGGTCAGGTGTGTGTTATTCCCTCATTATCCCATTTACAAGGTACAGATAAAAGGCCCAGAGTTAATTTCAAGTGTGCTATTTGCATTTGGAATTTGTTGCTGTCAACTCTCAATATGAGATCCAAAGAGCTGTCGCTATCAGTGAAGCAAGCCATCATTAGGCTGAAAAAACAAAACAACCCCATCAGAGAGATAGCAAAACATTAGGTGTGGCTAAATCAACAGCGTGGAAGATCCTTAAAAAGAAAGAAGGAACCGGTGAGCTCAGCAACACCAAAAGACCCGGAAGGCCATGGAAAACAACTGTGGTGGATGACTGAAAAGTTATTTCCCTGGTGAAGAAAACACCCTTCACAACAGTTGGCCAGATCAAGAACACTCTCCAGGAGGTAGGTGTATGTGTGTCAAATTCAACAATCAAGAGAAGACTTCACCAGAGTGAATACAGAGGGTTCACCACAAGATGTAAACCATTGGGGAGCCTCAAAAACAGGAAGGCCAGATTAGAGTTTGCCAAACAACATCTAAAAAAGCCTTCACAGTTCTGGAACAACATCCTATGGACAGATGAGACCAAGATCAACTTGTACCAAAGTGATGGGAAGAGAAGAGTATGGAGAAGGAAAGGAACTGCTCATGATCCAAAGCATACCGCCTCATCAGTGAAACATGGTGGTGGTAGTGTCATGGCGTGGGCATGTATGGCTGCCAATGGAACTGGTTCTCTTGTATTTATTGATTATGTGCTGACAAAAGAAGCAGGATGAATTCTGAAGTGTTTCGGGCAATATTATCTGCTCATATTCAGCCAAATGCTTCAGAACTCATTGGATGGCGCTTCACAGTGCAGATGGACAGTGACCCAAAGCATACTGCGAAAGCAACCAAAGAGTTTTTTAAGGGAAAGAAGTGGAATGTTATGCAATGGCCAAGTCAATCCTTGACTTGAATCCGATTGAGCATGCATTTCACTTGCTGAAGACAAAACTGAAGGGAAAAGCTAAACTTGTTCATTTCATTTCAAATCCATTGTGGTGGTTTATAGAGCCAAAAAGATTAGAATTGTGTCGATGTCTCAATATTTATGGACCTGACTGTATATATATATATATATATATATATATATATATATATATATATATACAAATACCACCAAAAAACGAATTTCATAATTTGTTGTTGAGCATCATCGGTTCAAAGCTTAATTCACAGATTTAGTCCAAGGATGTTGCCCTCAGAATAGGTTTTGTGCAGTAAAATGCCACACCGTTTTCTGCAAAAAAGCAAGAAGATATTTTGTATAACCCATAATGCCCCCCCCCAAAAAAAAATACTATATATACTGTATATATAATATGTTTATGTTTGTGTGTGTGTATATATATGTATATATATATATATTACAGCATATATATATATAAAACTTACAAGCCACAGTCAGAAAAAAAAATTGGCTCCATCTGTAGCTTTTCAAATTATTTTATTATGTAGACGAAAACAACTCGACTAACGTAGAACAAGTGGATTGCCTGGTTTCAGGAGAATCAAGGCTACTTCTCATTGTCCAGACAGCTTATGTTATAACTATAACTATACTATATGTTCCTCACAAATTAGGAATCTTTCCCTATCTATGTTCATCCTTCTCTGGATTGGTAACTCATGGGTATGTCTATAATGATTTGCTGCTGAAGGATGGTATTGTACTTTCTTTTCATTCTTTTATAATTAATTGGAGTTATTAAGACCCACCTGATGCCAGTTCTGCTAATGTTTATTTGGTAGGGAACTGTGTGTACTATGGAACGGTTTGACTGATGAGAATCAGATATGGAACAATTTGATGAGAACCAGATATTATTTTGTCATTCGTTATGGAATGAAGGCTACTATACATTACAGTAAACATATCCACCTAGAAAAGTCAGAGATTTTGGATTTATACCAAATATGTTTGTCCACACAGGTAAGGCAACAGGTTGATTTTAATGGCTGCACAAGCAGCAGCACATACTCACTTTCCCATTTCCTTCTGATGTTCTGCTCAGTCACCAGTAGGGAAGACAAATACTTGGTATTTTGATGTATGAGGAGTATAAGGCTGGGTTTACATATATGCTAATTGGATATGGGTTTCTCCGCATCCAGTTCGCATGACAGTCAAGTGTGACCAGCTCTCAATGGACCTGGGTTACACGGATTCGGGGCACCGGTGGTCCTGATTGCAGAAGAGTCTTGTATATCTTTGGGTCCGGTTCAGGCGCAAATTCAGGCAAAAATTCAGACATGAATCGCACCTGAACCAGTGAACAGGGACGTTCCGGACCCCATGCTGTGAACTGCGGCCACGCATATGTGAACCCGGCCTTAGACTCATGACAGCACTGGTACTTGCCAATTGGCTGCTCAGTACACAGTGCAGTCACATGGGGGTGGGAAGGAGGGTCCTCAGTGCTGTCTAAGCTCCAATTCATGATTTGGAGCTTACAAAAGACTAAAGCTGCGTTCACACAGGGGCGATCCGGCTTTGGCGTGACTTTGCTAAGCGACTTACAATGCAACTTCAAGGAGACTTCAGCGAGACTTTGGGCGGCTTACAACGCAACTCCATGCCAGGCAACTTTGCCTGTGGCCTATCCGAGAAGGGAAGGAGGGAGTTGCCTGGGTAATTCAGTGGGATAAACTGTAAATTATTTTCTTTTCCTGTAAGTCGCTTCAATATAGATGGGGGATCTGACTTGGAGGCGACTTTCATTGAATTCTATGGGCACAAGTTGGATAGAACTCGTCTTGAAGTAGTACAGGAACCTTTTTGAAGTCGGAGCGACTTCAGTAGTGTACATTAAGAGGGCTCCCATTCTCAATGGGATTTCTGATGTCAAGCGACTTGGGGCGATTCGAGGCAACACAAGTCGGAGCGCAAGTCGCCCCTGTGTGAATAGGGAAACATAGCGAAGATAAGTAAGTGCAGCTGGCGAGTGAACTTGCTACTTTATTCTGCATATGCACAGCATCATTTCACCATAAACTAACTATAGACATAAATCAACCCCTTCTAGACAGCCCCACGCAGATATACTGCAGCAGGGCGGCCCTCATGCGCAAAATCATGTACCTGTACGTGATTCAGGCACTGGGTCTGGACGTGCACGCGCTCCACCAGAGACCCGCTCCCGCTGTGGTTGGACTCAGCGGGAGTTAATCAGTGGAATGGCGCACTCCACGATCGCTCTCAGGAAAGGCAGAATGGCGCTCGACCTATGTAAACAAGGCAGACTACCGTTCTGTGAGGGGGGAAGATGGAGAGCTTGCGTTTCTGCTAAGCAGGAGCACAGATCTCCGTCTTCCCCCAGTCAAAGCACCCCCCCCACACACTTAGTAAGCACTCCCTAGGAGCATGTTTAACCCTTTCATCGCCCCTGATGTTAACCCCTTCCCTGTCAGCGTCATTAGTACAGTGATAGTGCATTTTTATAGCAATGATTACTGTAATGGTGTCACTGGTCCCCAAAAAAGCGACTAAAGTGTCTGTTAGGTGTCTGATTTGCCTGCGGCAATGTCACAGCCCTGCTAAAAATCGCTGATCGCCGCCATTACTAGTGAAAAAAAATGAATAAACAAAAATTCCATAAATATATCCCTTAGTTTGTAGACGCTATAACTTTTGCACAAACCAATCAATATACGCTTATACGGATTTTTTTTACCAAAAACATGTAGCAGAATATGGATTTGTTCTCCCTTACACAATCTCTCCAAAACACACTATCGTGCTATGAAAACGCACCTCATCCCTAAATCGACATATGCAATTTGTAAGGACGGGTGTTCCCCATTGGGATTATGCGGTGCAAAAAGGCAAATTTATATAAATCATAAAAATCAGAATATTTTATTAGTTACATGGAATATAAAAGGTCCCGAACAAAAGGGATCAAAATAGGTTTGTAACATACAGTAAAATTGCAGGTCACTTTCAAAGGGTATTTGGGGGGTACCCAGATATAGAATTGGTGATTAGGTCAAAGGACATGTTTCGCCTTGATTAGGCCTCCTCAGGGGACTGAGCCGATAACACCAATCTAATTTTCTTAAAAGAAATATAACAAAATCAATACATATTAAATACATAGACAATTAAATGTATAGGATCTTTAAGAAACAGTGTGAGACATCGAAACCACTTATATCCTGAAATGCACAAGCCCTCCACCACCCAACTAAACCATCCCCAGAGGCCAGAGCACTTACCCAGGGCAACCCCTCAGAACGGGGGCAGACCTACAGGGAATCCCACAGCCGCAGAGGGGACCTAGCAAATTGGGGATTGCAAAAGGTGCACACAGTCCAAGCTGCAGTAAATAAACAAACAAAGACATACTCTCACTCACAGATCAATCCATCAATGAATGTTCTTCATGAAAATAAATATGTATAGGCAAAACCACATTAAATCATGTCAATCACTATTACATAAATGGACAAGTGTCTCGCTATTAAATCAGTTTAATGTTGCATTCTACCAATAGATTTAAAAGAAAAAGAAAATATGTAATATTAATAATGTTTACTAAAAAACTTACAATCGCCAGTGATCAAAAAGGAGAAAAAGCTGGGGGTGCAGAGGTGGCAAACCTTTTGGGCGAAATAAATCGCACTGTTAGGAAGGTATATATTCCTTTTATGAGACACCTGGAAATAAAGTAGCAAAACAATCAAAATGCTGGAAGGGCTCAGGAAAAAATGCAATCATCGAAAGTCCAAATGGTTAAAAAATGGAACCAGTAGGGCAATCATATATAAATTAGTTGAAACCAGTCCCATATGCATATTTCATGGGAAGTTTAAATTCGCATTGTAAGGATAACAAGACAATGGATGGAACGCATGTCCATCCAGTAAATCCCATCAAGGGCTAACAGTCCAAATTGAACAAACTCAATAGAGAATAATTAATCAGTGCTATGGAATCAATACCAAAGTAAAATAGACAAGCTGAGTTCAAACAAACACAATCACTAAGCAGACTATTTTGATTACTTTCACATATAGTTAATAACTACAAAGCCCCCAAGGCAAGGCGGCATCCACTTGAACAAAAAATTCCAACTTTTGTAGCAACCTCTAAATGGGAAGTTACCTTTACATGCCATCTGATAACACTGATTAATTATTCTCTATTGAGTTTGTTTAATTTGGACTGTTAGCCCTTGATGGGATTTACTAGATGGACATGCGTTCCATCCATTGTCTTGTTATCCTTACAATGCGAATTTAAACTTCCCATGAAATATGCATATGGGACTGGTTTCAACTAATTGAAATATATAATACTGGTTCCATTTTTTAACCATTTGGACTTTTGATGATTGCATTTTTTCCTGTGCCCTTCCAGCATTTTGATTGTTTTGCTACTTTATTTCCAGGTGTCTCATAAAAGGAATATATACCTTCCTAACAGTGCGATTTATTTTGCCCAAAAGGTTTGCCACCTCTGCACCCCCAGCCTTTTCTCCTTTTTGATCACTGGTGATTGTAAGTTTTTTAGTAAACATTATTAATATTACATATTTTTTTGATTTAATAGCGAGACACTTGTCCATTTATGTAATAGTGATTGACATGATTTAATGTTGTTTTGTCTATACATATTTATTTTCATGAAGAACATTCATTGATTGATTGATCTGTGAGTGAGAGTATGTCTTTGTTTGTTTATTTACTGCAGCTTGGACTGTGTGCACCCTTTGCAATCCCCAATTTGCTAGGTCCCCTCTGCGGCTGTGGGATTCCCTGTAGGTCTGCCCCCGTTCTGAGGGGTTGCCCTGGGTAAGTGCTCTGGCCTCTGGGGATGGTTTGGTTGGGTGGTGGAGGGCTTGTGCATTTCAGGATATAAGTGATTTCGATGTCTCACACTGTTTCTTAAAGATCCTATACATCTAATTGTCTATGTATTTAATATGTATTGATTTTGTTATATTTCTTTTAAGAAAATTTGATTGGTGTTATCGGCTCAGTCCCCTGAGGAAGCCTAATCAAGGCGAAACATGTCGGGATGTCCTTTGACCTAATTACCAATTCTATATCTGGGTACCCCCCAAATACCCTTTGAAAGTGACCTGCAATTTTACTGTATGTTACAAACCTGTTTTGATCGCTTTTGTTTGGGACCTTTTATATTCTATGTAACTAATAAAATATTCCGATTTTTATGATTTGTATAAATTTGCCTTTTTGCACCGCATAATCCCAATGGGGAACACCCCTCCTTACAATTTGCATATGTAGCAGAATACATATTGTCTGAACTGATGAGTAAAATTGATTTTTAACATTTTTTTTTATTGGGAATGTTTTATAGCATAAAGTTAAAAAATATTGGCATTTTTTTATTTATAGCGCAAAAAGAAGAAGCCGCAGAGGTGATCAAATATCACCAAAAGAAAGTTCTATTTGTGGGAAAAAAAGGACATCAATTTTCTTTGGGTACAGTGTTGCACGACTGCGCAATTGTCAGTTAAAGTAACGCAGTGCCGTATCGCAAAAAAGGCCTGGTCATGAAGGGGGGTAAACCTTCTAGGACTGAAGAAGTTAAAGAAGTTAGCCTGAATTGATTCTAAAATCTTTTTACATCTAATACAACTTGGCCATTTTCTTCCAAAATGTAGGATTTCTTTTGTTATATAGATTAAAGAACTTTTTTTTGCCCCAACAGCAAATCTCTTTGATGACTTTTGATGACACTTATCAAATTAGAATAAAAATGATCTATTTTAATTGCAAGAAAAATGCCCCTTCAATACCCCTACCCCTATTTATGAGAAAATAGTAAACAGGCACAGCAATGGGAGTGCTTTCAAGCAGGGTTAATCAGCACAGAATTTGAATGGCAATGAAGGGGTTGATTTAGTAAAACTAGAGAGTGCAAATTCTGGTGCAGCTGTGCACGTTAGCCAATCAGCTTCTAACGTCAGTTTGTTCAATGAAGCTTTGACAGTAAAACCTGGAAGCTGATTGGTTTCTATGCAGAGCTGCACCAGATTTTGCACTCTCCAGTTTTAAATAATCAACTCCATAGTGTAAAGCCTCGTACACACGGGAGGACGATCGTACGTACGATCATCGCAAATCGTATGTTGCATAATGTAACTTGCATACTGACTGCACTACACGATCGTACGACCACAGAAAGAACGTTCAGGTGCATGTAATTAGCATCCGGCCGTTCCTGACTTCGGAGCATGCGTGTTTTGCACAATACAACTTGTTGTACCAACCGCTCTGTACACACGATACAGCGGTCGTATGACCGCTTGTTGGTACGACCAAGTTTTCTAGTCTGCTCATACAACTCCCTTGTACGACCGTCGTATGTTCAACTGTTCTAATCGTGCATACGAACGATCGATATCGCATACAACGGTTGTTAGTACAACCTGTTGTATACGATCGTCGAACCGTGTGTATGAGGCTTTAATGACAACAATCACAGGATAAAACAGTCTAGCCCCTCGTTCACATCAGCGCAATTTGACATGCACTATGACAGGTCAAATCGGAGCCTATTATCGGCACTAGGAGCGATCCAAGCAGTGCGATGTAGAGTTTGTGGCGCTGCACCGATTCCCAAAAGTAGTTCCTGCACTACTTTTGGCAACTTCGGGGGCGATTTCAATAGACGTCTTTGCATGAACTGGCACAGATTGTCTTTCAAATCGCCCCCGAAGTTGTACTGAAATGCAGCTTTCAAAGCTATGTTCAGTGTGAACAAGGGCTAAGCCTGGGTTCACACTGACAGCGGGATTGAAATTGTGCGAGTTCATTTCATTCCCACGTGCCAGTCCAACTTCTGGGGCAATTTCAGAGATATCTGTGCGGGTTTCTGCACACATGTCTATACAAATTGTAGAAGTAGAGATTATAGCGCTCAACCTTATAAGCAGGGTATTACCCCTCAAAATGTGGGGGACTTATATATTCAAAATAAGTACTAAAATAAGTAAATATAGTGGCTCCTAGAGAGTGTATATACCCTTAACTGTCCACTAGGGACCTGGTATAACTAGTGAAGCTTATACAACATGTGCCAGTCCACAACCTGGTGTGGACACATAAAGAAAGGTGGATAACCAGTGGAGGGATATGAAACCTCCCTCCAGTGGTTGGTGGTGAATAGACTAGAATCACAACAATGTGAAAATATCAATAGAACAAGTGAAAAAATATTGAGACCTAAAAATAAGACAATAAACATAACATTGATGCAAAATTCCTTGGGACAGATCAGTGTCCGTGATATGGGAAAAAAACGTTGTTTAAACAGTCTGAAATGAAGTACAATCGTGTTCTCAAAAAATGTGTGTTCATCCAGGGATTAGTGAAAGAAAAAATCCGTTGGAGGTTGGGGTGATCCCCTCAGGATTTGAGGCTTACCAGAAAGGTGCAATATTCACGCCTTATGTAAATATTGTATCCAGGTGGTATCCAGGGCGCGTCACACTTTCCTCTTCCTCCGGGGAGCCTTTAGACGGACCTCCAAGGGGGGAGGTAAGGTGGAGCTGGGACGTCACCAGGTCCTTCGCTTATCCTGTTCGTGGTGTCGGGTGAAGATATTCCTCGGCCTCAAAGTTTCAAGTGGTCAGGGTAGTGCTCAGATGAGTGTATAAACAAAATAACAAGGGACTCCCATCGCGTAAAAAAGCCTCGATCAAGAGGTATGACTTTATTCAGTAAAAATTCTATAAGCTTATAGACAACAGGTAAAATTACATCAATTGGTAAAAAGACAGCGATCCAGGGTCAGCAGTGCCCTGACCCTGGATCGCTGTCTTTTTAGCGGCAACTTGACTCAATATCGCAAACCGCCTTAACTTCACGGCGGCTGCAAGATTGCGGATTGTGATTCATACGGATCTCCGTTCTGATAGGGGAGAGGAGTGTGATCTTCTGTTCCCTGTATATGGGAGCCGCGATCACTCTCCTCCTCCAGTCAGCCCAGCCCCCACATAGTAACACATCCCATTTACATAAATCTAAATGGTCCCAAAAAAGTGTCAAAAGTGTCCGACATGTCCGCTGCAATATCGCAGTCCCGCTAAAAATCGCAGCTGGCCCCCTTTACTGGTAAAAAATAAAAAAATAATAAAAACTTCATAAATTAATTCTCATCGTTCGTAAATGCGGCAACCTTTGCGCAAAACAATCAATATATGCCGATATTTTTTTTTACCAAAAATATGAGAAAGAATATATATCGGCCAAAAATATGAGCAAGACTGATAAATTTAGTTTTTTTTATATTTTTTTTGGATATGTATTTTAGCAAAAAGTAAGAAATATTGTTTTTTTTTGCAAAATTGTCGCATTTTGTTTGTTTATAGCAGTGATCAGAAGTGACGCAGAGGTGATCAAATACCACCAAAAGAAAGCCCTATTTGTGGGAAAAAAACAACGCCAATTTTGTTTGGGTACAACGTCGCATGACCGCGCAATTGTCAGTTAAAGCGACGCAGTGCCGAATCGCAAAAAGTGCTCTGGTCCTAAAGGGGGGCTGAAGTCGTTAAAAAAATGTTGCCAAAGAAACGATTCATTTCTCAGCATTAAAGTTTATACAATAATCAGTAAAATTCCTTTGATGATCAAAACATAAAAAAATAGGCTGTTCTTACGAGAGGACCACATCTGAGGCTTAGGTCCCCCACAAGTGACTAGGAAGAAGTAATGATATGGAGACAAAGTCAAACTGAAATAGTATACAGCATGTTATGGTATAAGTTGTTTATGGTACATTTCAGCTCTGCTGAATACAGTAGCTAAAATAGCATTGATTGAACAGATATTATAGTTAATATATCCAATAACATCTACATACCTCCCAACTTTTTGAGATGGGGACGAGGGACACCTATTAGCAAAAGTATGTAGGCATAGGACACACCCCCTGCCACGCCCAAAAAAATGATTAGTTAAAGGATTAAAATTAAAACTCCATGCACACTAGGACCTGCGCTTTCGCTGGAAAAAAAAGTGGCATAAAAGACGCCGGTTGAGAGCATTTTGTACAAAGTTTAGGCCAATTTATGAGCATTTCAGTTCACAGGCGTTTTTTGCATAAACAATGGGCAGGGTCAGCAGATACTTTCTATAAAGTCAGGAAGTGC
>BLSH010240563.1:2738490-2754233 GCA_018402905.1 Glandirana rugosa
TCTGTGGCCAACTCTTGTAAAACATGTTTCAAATCCGCTCAAATACTCGTAAAGTCAAATGTCCACAAAAAACGTATTTGTTACCCGTCCCAGTCGTCTATGAAAGACATTCCGAGGTAAATGCGATTCCCTGCGGTAAAGTTGGAGGAAACTTGCTAAAAAAATCTGTCGATCTTCGGCCGAAAAAAGTGTAAAACGTAGGGCGCAAATCGCTGCAAATTGACGTAAGTGCAGATCCTCGCAAAAATTGGTGAATTCCTGGCCTTCCTAAAGGTCGAAATCCTGGCCTCGGGAAAAACGCCGGCGATCAGAAATGACGCAGAGGGGATCAAATACCACCAAAAGAAAGCTCTGTATGTGGGAAAAAAAGGACGCAAATTTCGTTTGGGTACAACGTCGCACAACCGCGCAAATGTCAGTTAAAGCGACGCAGCGCCGAATCGCAAAAAGGGCTCCGGTCCTAAAGCTGGAAATCCTTCCGGTCCTTAAGTGGTTAAAAACGCTCCTAGACGTGAATGCAGTTAAACGTCGCTAAACGCGGGATGCAAAATGTGAAAAAAGCCGGCTTCTAGCTGTCTAAAAAAATCGTTCAAAGGAGGTTGAAATGGCGTCCCTTAGCGTAAATGGAGCCTTACAGAAAGTATCTGCTGACCCTGCCCATTGTTTATGCAAAAAACACCTGTAAACTGAAATGCTCATAAACTCGCCTAAACTTTGTACAAAATGTTCTCAACCGGTGTCTTTTTTTCCAGCTAAAGCGCAGATGATTTTTTCATCTCTTAGTGTGCATGGAGCCTGACAAAAAAAACTCTGAAACATGACGTTCACAAGAGTTTAGAGGAGTGTAGAGGAGCGATTGAGGTTTTCACAGCTCCTAAACTGCTCCTAAAAATACGATCCAAAAGGTTTTTTTTTTACAGCTTCTGCGCGACCCTGTACGAAAACGCCTGTAGACTTCATAATGTGCAAAGATCCACAAAATAAAATACAAGTGCTTCTACAGGCAGGTGAAAAAAATGTCAGACGCCTGTAAAATCAACGTTTTTTTTTTTTTATTGCAGTGTGCATGGAGCCTTAAGCCTCGTACACAAGGTTCGACGATCGCACGTACGACCGTGTTGAATCGTATGTTGGCTGTTGTATGCAGCATACTGACTGCACTACACGATCGTACGGCCGGGGAAAGAACGTTCAGGTGCATGTAATTAGCATCCAGCCATTCCTGACTTTGGCCATGCGTGTTTTGCACAATACAACTTTGTTGTACCAACTGCTCTGTACACACGATACAACGGTCGTATGAGAGCTTGTTGGTACGACCAAGTTTTCTAGTCTGCTCATACAACTCCCTTATACGACCGTCGTATGTTTGACTGTTCAAATTGCGCATACGAAGGATCGATATCGCATACAATGGTCGTGAGTACGACCTGTTGTATGCGATCATCATCCCGTGTGTACGGGGCTTTAGGCTGGGTTCACACTATCTGACACAAAAATGGTCAGACTTTTGATCTTACTTTGCCCTGCAACATCGGTCCTACTTCTTTCCTACTTCCATCCGACTTGAATGAACAAGATAAGATTTTGCTCCGATTTTGAGATAGTGACTTCTCCTTTGACCAATCAAAACAATCCCCGCGTCAGATAAATTCCTTTTACTGCTGCTGTTATCACCAAGTTGGATGTCACAAGTCGGATGTCACAAGTCGGATGGTTAGAACAAGGATCCGACTTTGATCCGACTTCAATGATATTTAATGGGCTGAAGTAGGACCAAAGCCGGACCAATATAGTACAGGAACCTTATAGTACAGTCAGACCGACTTGTGTTAGACCAGTTAAGACGGCTCTCATAGGGAAACATTGATTTGATGACGTCATGCGACTTGTGCTCACAATGTCGGACAAGTGTGAACCCAGCCTTAAGGATAAGTTCACCTTTGGGAACATGTTACACGTTTCACCCGATTTTAGGAACGTGTAACATGTTTCAGTGCTGCAACCTACACCTGCTGCCCCCAGCCCATCCCCCCTCCCTGTGGCAGCAGTACGAGGGGAAGTTTCCCGTACTAACTGTCGGTTTTTGAAAGCAGCGCAGGGCTTCGCCCACACGGCCGCGTCATTGATATACACAGCTCTCTGTATGAATGAACTACAAGTCCTGACAGCCTTAGCGGCTGTTGGCTTGTAGTTCTCAAAGAACTACCACGCTGCTGTGGAAGTTCATTGAGTCTTCCTGTCCGGGAGTATCAGTTTACCCGTGCGAGATGTAACCAGATAGACTGTAGGTGTGCAGGAAACCTAATACAAAAAATAATAAATGCACATTTTTTTTTACCTTCAAAAAGATGAACATTTATTATTTTTTTATACAAAGGCGAACCACTACTATTCCTTTATACTGGCTTTTCAAATTAGCTAATGAGGCAAATTAGTAATTGGATGAAAGGTTCAGCACTGGGAAACACTTTTTGAAAGGTAAAAAGTGCATTTTATATACAACTATAGAGATCAGACCAGAATGAGGGACAAATGAGGATGAAAGGGGGACAGTCCTTTGAAATCAGGGACAGTTGGGAGCTATGCATCTATACTCCTTCTCCTACTACTACTACTACAACTACTACTACAACTACTACTACTATACTTACTAACAATAATAATGAACACATTGACAGTGATCAATGCGTAATTAACCACTTCCCGACCACGCTATAGCCAAAAGACGGCTACGGTGCAGTCGTCCAGTTCTGGGAAAGCGTTCATGGATTTCCTCCCAGAACCACGCCCCTGCTCTGTGATCAGGGTAAAGGACTAATCAGAGCGGCCCTTTACCATGTAATCCAATCACAGCTGATCACATGTAAACACAATTGTCGGTTGTTGGCATGATCAGTGCCCTGATTATCAGTGTAAAAGTCCCCTGTCACGATTGCCGGTTACCGGTTCTCCTTTCCTTTCTGGCAATCGTGACAGGGGAATTTTACACTGATAATCTGGGCACTGATCATCAGTGTCCTGATGATCAGTGCAGCCCCAACAGTGCCAATCAGTGCTGCCTATCAGTGCCCATCAGTGCCGCCTATCAGTGCTCATCAGTGCCTCCTCATCAGTGCCGCCTCATCAGTGCCCATTAATGAAGCCTATCAGTGCCCATCAGTGAAGCCTCATCAGTGCATATGAAAGAGACAAATTACCTATTTGCAAAATTTTTTTTTCCAAAATGTTTGGTCTTTAATTAATTTATCAAAAAATAAAAAAAACCCAGTGGTGATTACATACCACCAAAAGAAAGCTCTATCTATCTAAAAAAATGATAAAAATTTCATATGGGTACAGTGTTGCATGACCGCGCAACTGTCATTCAAAATGCAACAGTTCTGAAAGCTGAAAATTGGCCTGGACAAGAAGGGGGTGAATGTGCCCAGCATTGAATGGGTTAATAAATGCATAAACTGTCAAAACACTGCAGAAAATACTATTTGGGGTTATTTCAACCACTCTAAGCATAAATGTCCATATGGTGAACTTGGTGTTCAGTTATTCAGTTTCAGGTCATTACAAAGGACAAGGGGGCACTCTTTACATCTGGAGAAAAAGAGATTTAACCGCCACATACAGAAAGGTTTCTTCACTGTAAGAGCTGCGAAAATGCAAAATAGACTCCCTCCAGAACCAGCTTTGTCCAGCTCAGTAGACTGTTTAAAAAAAATGGATGCATTCCTGAATCCACTGAATAATACCATTTATAAGTAATACCGCCAGGGGTAGTTGATTCAGTGAATATCTGATTGGCTTCTGGGGATCAGAAATATTTTTTTCGATGCTGGAGTGAATTGGATCATGCCTTACTGGGTTTTTTTTTTTGCCTTCCTCTGGATCAACCGTGAACACAGGATTGTGTATATGGAGGTTTTATGTTTGTTTTGTGTTTATTAGATTTTTTTTTTTATTGCTTGAACTAAATGGACTTGTGTCTTTTTCTTCAAGTTAACTAAATGTAAGTATGTAAAAAAATTCTAAAAAAATAGGAACATTGGCAATGTGGTAAAGTGTATGTATTGTAAACCCTAACAAACTTCTCTTTTCAGGTACGTTTTGGTCTGCTAAATATACCATTGGAAGTTTCAATAGATTTGATTGAAGTTAAAAAACACCTATTGATCCTGCAACTTCCTGTGGTTCCTTATTATTCTGTAGAGCTATCTTTAAAGAGCCCACCAGTGCACAAGTGCCTCCCAGGTCTTCCAAGCAGCTGAACAGACCACCACTGCCCCCTGGCGTACTCAGTTCAAAATGTCAAGAGAATGTTCAGCGCCTCAGGAATAATTAAAAAGGTGAGTATTATCCTGCACATGACTTTCCAAGCCTCTTACCAGATTTCCAATCCACTTATGCCAAATGGGTTCAATAAACTGTCAAAATCACCAACTGCGTGTCTTCTCCTTTATTCACCTCATCACATGTGAACCCAAAAAAAAACCTCATATAGTGTAGTATTTTATAATTAAATAGAAACAAACATATCTATGTTGTGTTCACATGTGAATATGCCAACACCAGTGCACCACTAGTGATAATGTGCTCCACCTGCCGCTTGTGCAGCCTCTTACCAAAAAATCAAAATCAAATTCCCCAGACTAACACCCCCCCCTCCCCGAGAAACGAATGACAGTGATCAACCTGCCATAACCAACCCCCCCAAACGGCGGCGATAACTCGCCACCCCCCCACCGCAGGGAGACGCTGTGAATGCTGCCTTACCTTAAGGAGGAACTGGGCCGCTCCGGCGAGCACACTCTGCAGCCGTCCTGGAGCTGTGTGAATCGGCTCCATAGACATGCGAATTAGATGTGACGAAACCCGCATCCAATTCCCCGCATCCAATCTGCAATAGTGTGAACCCAGCCTTAAGGATACCTGTATTCACTTCATGCAGTTTTTATCCTATCAGAGCCGCAGTTGTGAAATGACTAACAGCATGTAACATGTAAGATCGCTAACAGCAGTTAACGGGGTGGATTTACTAAAGGCAAGTTGTCTTCTACAAGTGCAGTTGCTCCAGAGCTTAGTAAATGAGCAGACACTCTGTTGACTTCCATCATCCAATTATGTGCAAGCAAAAATGCTGTTCTTTTTCCTTGCAGGTGATTGGGTACCTACCTAAATTATTAAGCTCTGGAGCAACTGCACTTGCAGAGGGCAACTGCACTTTGCAAAGTGCACAGTTTATTTGCTTTTAGTAAATCAACCCCAAAGTGTTAGTTCATCTTAAAGCCCCTTTCACACTGGCGTTCTGTTCAGGTACGCCTGTCCGTTTTTCAGGCAGACCTGAGCAGACGCTCCATGCACTTCTATGTCAGCGGTGATATGTCCTCGGATCCGCTCCTCTATCGTAAAGCCAGACGGATGGAAACCCTATTTTTCCATCCGTCTGGGGATTGGATTGGATGAAAATGGACAGATGGTCCATTTTCATCCGATTTCCTATAGAGGAGAACGGGGCTGTGGCAGATCTGTCTCAGCACAAAGAGCGGAAGCGGATCTGTCATGCGCCTGCTCAGCAGGGA
Source organism: Glandirana rugosa (assembly GCA_018402905.1). NCBI lineage: Eukaryota > Metazoa > Chordata > Amphibia > Anura > Ranidae > Glandirana > Glandirana rugosa. Next base: position 2,744,064 of record BLSH010240563.1, read on the forward strand.
TCTATGGATCGATCCCTGCTGATCAAAGCGGAGCCTGCACACAGACACGGCCGTATGAAATCACCCTTACAGAAAAAATGAAAAGGTGAATTAAAGCACCCTATAGCTTCCCCGCCCCTTCAATCCCCTCTATACTTACCTCCAGGGATGCTGAGCTGGCAGTGCCCATGCAGCCAGTCTAGTGGTCTGGGGATTTGAAATCTCCACTCTTCTCCATCTTTTCTCTGCAGCGATTCTGGGACAGACCAGAGTGATACACTGTGCAGGCGCCCTGGTCCATTCCGAAACAGCACTGATTTCAAAACGCCAGACCGCTGGACTGGTTACGTGGGCATTGACAGCTCAGCATCCTTGGAGGTAAGTACAGCGGGGACCCGGGGGGGAGTCTGTATTGTGTGTACTGTGTTAGTTCACCTTTTTATTTTTTCTGTAAAGGTGAACTAACATTTTAAAGAAGATTACATTTTTATTTTAGGCATACCATTGCTTACAGGCTATAACTTCAGGTGCTTCATATAAAAACGTGTTTCTTAGAAAATTCAATGCATGCACACTACAACCTGTGCATGCACATTCATGCACAATAGAAGAGACGCTTATTAAATATTGTGAGGCTACAACCTCGATGTCCATGCCTGTTTAACCAGTTCCCGACCGCGCCCGGTGTTTTCACGTCGGGATGCTGAGCGCGAATTGCTGTAAAAAGACGGCGATCTGCAATCAGCCACTAGGGGAGATGTGTGCCCGCGGCTCGGGCAGACCCGATGTCCGCCGGCGAGCCGCGATGAGCGGCCACAGGGAAAGAACGGGGACCCGCCGATGTAAACACGCCGGTTCCCCGCTCTGTTAGTAGGGGCATAAGAGATCTACTGATCCCTGTCACTGGGATCAGTTAGATCTCTCATGCCCATGTTAGCCCAACCCCCCCATAGTAAGAACACGCCCAGGGAACACAGTTAACCCCTAGATCTCCCCCCCCAGGTTAACCCCTTCACTGCCAATGACATTTACACAGTAATCAGTGGACATTTAAATTTCTGATCGCTGTATAAAATGTCATTGGTCCCAAAAAAGTGTCAAAAATGTCCGACATGTCCGCTGAAATATTGCAGTACCGCTAAAAATCGCAGATCGCCGCCATTACTAGTAAAAAATAAATAAATAAATAAAAACCCCAGAAATGAATTCTCACCATCCATAAACGCGGCCACTTTTGCGCAAACCAATCAATAAACGCAGATTGTGATTTTTTTTATCACAAATATGAGGAATTATATAAATCGGCCAAAAACAGTGAAAAAAAATGTTTTTTTATATTTTTTTTTTTTGGATTTGAATTTTAGCAAAAAGTAAGAAATTTGGGTTTTTTTGCAAAATGGTTGCTCTTCTTTTGTTTATAGCGGCGCTCAGAAATGACGCAGGGGCGATCAAATACCACCAAAAGAAAGCCCTATTTGTGGGAAAAAAAGGACGCTAATTTTGTTTGGTTACAACGTCACACGACCACGCAATTGTCAGTTAAAGTGACGCAGCTCCGAATTGCAAAAAGTGCTCTGGTCCTAAAGCTGGAAAACCTTCCGGTTGCTAAGTGGCTAATGCAACAACAAACATACATAAACTTTAGTAAATCAAGTCCTCTGTGTTTCAGCTCAGTCTGTTAGTGGTTTGGATACAGTCCTTTCCAAAGGCAAGTAAGATGTACTAGCATCAGAAAACTCGACTGCAGCACAAAATATCATATATGTGTAAATAAAACATGAAGATACAAGAAAAACATTGATCTAAGAGCAGGCAAACCTAACTTCACAAAAAGTGATTATTGAGGCATTAGCACACCCCGGGGGTTTGGGTATTATAGTATTGACTAATCCCACCATTAGAGGGCTAATGAGCCATGACAAGCAGGGATAGAGGATAGACTACATGTTAAATCAACTGAGACGCTCTTTGCTGGTTAGGATCACATAAAAACTTGTAATTCCCTGTACACATGAGTGATGTTAAGGTTCACTAAACCTGTAGTTCCAGCCTTAGCTCAGGAATCATATTCCTTAATCCTCGTACACACGCTTAGATGTTCGGACGACACAACGTCCGTTTTTTGTTGGATGATTGTCTCATGTCGAAAGTGAAGAGCGTATTAACAATACGAAAATTTGCATATGACCGAATTCAACATCAGAAATTACATAACGTGTTGAATAGCTTTGTATGTATTTTTTCATTTCTGAGCATGCGTAGCTGTGATCGTAAGATTTTTTTTCGTACAAAAACCGTGCTAATGATACGAAAATCGGATGTTGCCTTGACGTACGAAAAAAAAATTCTAGTCTGCACATCCAGCTTTTGTCATCCGAAAAATCAAAATTGGCTGCCAAAAGAAGCATACTAACAGTAAGAATTTTGGACAATCGGTCATCGTACGAAAATCCCCGTCCAAAATTTGCATCATGTGTTTGGGGCTTTAGTCCAGTTTTACCATTGGACTGGGTTTACCATTTAAAATCCTCTAATGACCGCCTATTTGTTGTGTAAAGACTGCGCTCATTATCATGCTCATGCTATGGGCCAAAAAGGGAAAGACTGACAAAGTGCTTTCCAAACATAAAGTGCAGGAATTTGCACAACAATCCCTATAAACTCCCAGTATAAAACACACACACACTAAATACAGGTTATAAATAGTTATAAAATGATAAATTGTGATGCCCTGTTTTGTAAAGGTATTTGAGTTTTCCTTTATGTTTTAGCAATGGCTTTCCAATCTTGCATCAACTCTTGTGTGTATGGAGTCAAAAAAGGAAAGCCGGTGTACGTCTTTTGCTGTGCGTTCGTTAATATATATATATATATCAAAACAAAAAAGTCCAATCCGCAGGACCTTGTAGATTTATTAAGGGTCAGTTCACACCAGATGCGATGTAGTGCGTTTTTTTATGCATGAAAAATGCAAGGAAAGTTGATCACATTAATGGCAATGGCATAGTTAACACCACTACAGTCCGTTCGAGTGCGTTTCAGAAATAAAAAAAATAATTGGTCATGCTGCATTTTTTATGTACAGAACTGTACTGGACCACAGTAAAACGTATCAAAAATGCACCAGAATATACCAAAAACGCACCGGAAAAAAGCACCGGAACGTACCAAAAACGCACCGGAAAGCATAAAAAAGCACCAGAACGTACCAAAAACGCACTGGAACAGGCCCTTAGGGTTAAGAAAAAGAGGGGGGAAAAATTCACTGGACTACATCAAAAACGTGTCCAAAACATGCATGCGGAAAAACAGCTGGAAGACCTCCTGACCTGTGATTCTATGGCGTGAACTGATCCTAAGAGATTTAAAAACTCATAAGATTACAACAGTTTCAGATCTGTCAGGATCCTCCATCAGGTAAAACAAGCATGAAAGTCAAACTCACATATACTCTTATGCCCCATACACACGGGACGACGATCGCATTCAACAGGTCATACTCACAACCGTTGTATGCGATATCGATCGTTCGTATGCGCGATTTGAACAGTCGAACATACGACGGTCGTACAAGGGAGTTGTATGAGCAGACTAGAAAACTTGGTCGTACCAACAAGCTCTCATACGACCGTTGTATCGTGTGTACAGAGAAGTTGGTACAACAAGTTGTATTGTGCAAAACACGCATGCTCAGAAGTCAGGAATGGCTGGATGCTAATTACATGCACCTGAACGTTCTTTCCCCGGACGTACGATCGTGTAGTGCAGTCAGTATGCTGCATACAACAGCCAACATGCGATTCAACACGGTCGTACGTGCGATCATCGTCCCGTGTGTACGAGGCTTCATATGACACATTTCATCTGGACTGGAAATTAGCAACACCTGATTAATTTCAATTAGGATACAATGCAATCAAGCACAGCAGCTAATATTCAGGGGACAAATAATATAAGCCTGGGTTCACACTGACAGCGGAAATGAAACTCGCACAATTTCATTCCTACATGTCAGTCCTGACTTCGAGGGCGATTTCAGAGATATCTGTACAGGTTTCCGCACACATGTCTATGGAAATCGCTAAAAGTAGTACAGAAACTACTTTTGGGAATTGGTGCAGCGCCGCAAATGCCATTGCCATTGCACATGCCAAATAGGGTTGCCACATCATTCCCTTAATCCAGGACACATATGAATTACACAGGTTGTTCTGAGGCTAATTCAATGCAGATAAGACACCAAGTGAGTTTAAGGCCTCATACACACGGATGTTTCTTAAAAAATAAACAGAACGTCGGGCCCGACGTCAAGGAAAACAAATCGGCGTTTTTCGGCGTTATGCATCGGCGTTAGTGAGCGTTAGTGAGCGTCGGCGTCAATAGGCGTTTTTTAAAGAAAATCATCCCTCTGCTATTTTTCAACCTAAAAACGTTGGCGTCAAAAAACGTCCGTGTGTATGAGGCCTAATTGCCACCTTAATCAGCCACAGAACCTGTGTAATTCACACATGTCCTGGATTAAAGGGATGATGTGGCAACCTTAATGCCAAATCGCATCAATGTGAACCTAGGCTAACAGTGTCTCTGGTTACTTTCTATAGATACCTGTAAAAAATAAAAATAACAACTTATAACAACATACAAAAACAAATGTGAATCATAATCTTTGTTCAACCCCTTAGGATAAATAGAATCTAATTGTGAAATCCATTCCACTTTTTTGTTTTTCTGTATATTGTAGTTTGGGTGATCCCATTGTTTGCTTTGCTCCTGAAGGATCTGTTTTTTTGCTGGGTGTGCTGCCCTGACCATATACTGCATATCTATCTATCTATCTATCTATCTATCTATCTATCTATCTATCTATCTATCTATCTATCTATCTATCAGGGGCGTTGCTAGGGGGTGGCTATTGGGGCTATAGCCCCGAGTCTGGGGCCCATAGCCCCGAGTCTCTTACCGGGTGGGTGCAGTTCTGCAATTAGCAGGTATGTCCCAGTCCGGAATGCAAGAGGCCGGGGCAGACTGAGCCGCTGTAGCGCTGGCTCTGGCGCTGCCCTCACCTACAACTGACTCTACTCCTGGTCACTGGTTGCTAGAGTTGCCTAGTGTCTAGCAACCAGTGACGTCACAGCCACGACTCCTTCCCTGCCCAGCATTCAAAGAGGAGGATCTCTGGGGACCCTGATGTAAGTGGGGGGCTCTCTGGGCACCCTGATGTAAGGGGGATCTGCACTCAGATATGTAACAATATTTATATTTATACATATATATATATACTTAAGCATATGACTTTCTTTACTTCGCTGCTATGGGCTCTAGCCCCAGATCTTTTGGAGACCTAGTAACGCCCCTGCTATCTATCTATCTATCTATCTATCTATCTATCTATCTATCTATCTATCTATCTATCTGTCTATATATATTTATTTATTCAACTTTTCAACCTACCAGCCTTATATAGTTACATAGTTAGTCAGGTTGAAAAAAGACACAAGTCCATCTAGTTCAACGAAGGGGAAAAAGAAACAAAAAAAAACATACAATCCCATAAACTCCAGGCAGGTAGTGGCGTGGTTGGGATTCGAACCAGCAACCCCTTTTGCTGCCAGACAAAAGTGCTATCCACTACACCACTGGGTCATCAGTACCCAGTTATATTATGTACATATAGGAAAGAATCCAGACCTTTTTTAAAGCAATCTACCGAGCTGGGCAGAAAAATATATATATATCATGTTTGGCGGTTCTATTGTTTTTGAGCAAAAAAATACTGCTTTTAACTTGTAAGCAACAAGTGTCAGAAAAGGCTTAGGCATGAAGGGGTTAAATAGCTTTTCTACCACCAAAATATAGCAAATTCTCATTTTTGGGTCTCTGGTAATCAAGATTGTATCCATGTTTATGATGCATACAATGTTTTAACATGATGAAAGGCTCTACCTTAAATCATCCTCATACAGATGACACAAATCAAAGGCTATGGCACACATGAGAGTTTATATGTGGTATATACAGTATATTACAGGCAATGTGCGATATCAGGCATTCTATAGAATGTCTAGGCAATGTATAAAATGGCGAATTTCACACATTGCCTGTAATATATATATCTTTTCATGTGACAACACTGAAGAAATGACACTTTGCTACAATGTAAAGTAGTGAGTGTACAGCTTGTATAACAGTGTAAATTTGCTGTACCCTCAACACACAGCCATTAATGTCTAAACCACTGGCAACAAAAGTGAGTACACCCCTAAGTGAAAATGTCCAAATTGGGCCCAAAGTGTCAATATTTTGTGTGGCCACCACTATTTTGCACTGGAGTCCTCTTCCACTCCTCCATGATGGCATCACGGAGTTGGTGGATGTTAGAGACCTCCACCTTCCATTTGAGGATGCCCCACAGATGCTCAATAGGGTTTAGCTTGGCCAGTCCATCACCTTTACCCTCAGATTCTTTAGCAAGGCAGTGGTCGTTTTGGAGGTGTGTTTGGGGTCGTTACCATGTTGGAATACTGCCCTGTGGCCAAGTCTCTGAAGGAAGGGGATCATGCTCTGCTTCAGTATGTCACAGTACATGTTGACATTCATGGTTCCTTCAATGAACTGTAGCTCCCCAGTGCCGGCAGCACTCTTGCAGCCCCAGACCATGACACTCCCACCACCATGTTTGACTGTAGGCATGACACACTTGTCTTTGTACACTCACCTGGTTGCAGCCACACACACTTGACACTATTTGAACCAAATACGTTGTATATCTTGTTCTCATCAGACCACAGGTCATGATTTCAGTAATTCATGTCCTTAGTCTGCTTGTCTTCAGCAAACTGCTTGTGCGCTTTTTTGTGCATCATGGTCTGAGCACTGACAGGCTGACCCCTCACCACTTCAACCACTTCAACCTCTGCAGCAATGCTGGCAGCACTCATACGTCTATTTCCCAAAGACAACCAAACTTGTTTGGTCGACCATGGCGAGGTCTATTCTGAGTGGAACCTGTCCTGTTAAACCTCTGTATGGTGATTGTAAAGTCTTGGTTTTTTTTTTTTTATTAAAAATAACAAACATGTTATACTTACCTGCTCTGTTGCAGTGGATTTGCACAGAGCAGCCCAGATCCTCCTCTTCTTGGTTCCCTCTTATGTGGTCCTGACCCTTCCCTCTTGTTGGGTGCCACCACAGCAAGCAGCTTGCTATGGGGGCACCCAAGCCGAGCCGCTGCTCCCTGTGTATATTCAGATATGGAGTTTGGGCCCAGGCCCGTCCCCTTTCAATTCTCATTGGCTGACTGACTTTGATTGACAGCAGCAGGAGCCAAGGGCGCTGCACTGCTGTCTCATCCAAGGAGGAGGGGAGTCCCGGATGGCGGGTATTGGGGAGCGCTGGGGGGGGGGGGGCTGCTGCACACAGAAGGCTTTAAGGCTTTTTATCTTGATGCATAGAATGCATTAAGATAAAAACCCTTCTGCCTTTATAACCAGTTTAAGCACAAAAGCAAACATTTATTATATTCCAGCTTACCAATTCCTAGATGTGATGGCATATGATGCATTCGTTTTCTTTTTTATGCTTTCTTTCTTTAATTTTCACCTGGTGATCCTGCCAGAATATCTGTTGTTTTTAAACAGCACAAGCGGTTCTGCAGATGTAGCTGTTAGAGGCTAAACACAGGGGTGCTTACAAGGATTAGCTTTTATTTATGTAAAACCTGTATCCCAAAAGAAAAAAAAACACTCCCATCCCCCCAGGCTGACAATGCTGCTGTTCAAATGTGCCCCCTATGAAAATTCATCCAAAGGGAGGGCGCTGTAATACAGAAGATGTGTTACCGGCCAGATCACCGGGTGAAAACAGAGGGAAAAACCTAAAAAAGAAAATGAATACAGCCACCGCATCCAATGATTGGAAAGCTAATATATTAATTTTTTAGTTTTTAGGTGTAATACGATATACCCCAAGGATTTGACGAAAAAAGTGCCTGAAGGTGGCACAATGGCATGGCAACAAAACTGGTCAAAGGGAGGCCCGGACTGCAATATCTACTATGAGCAGAGGCGCCACATTGGGTCACATGACAGCTCACTCAGAAGGGCTTTCTTTTTCCAAAAAACATAACGTTGAAGGGCTGAAGGCTACTTTTCATACTGGGGTGTTGTTCAGGAGCTTTTGGGCAAAAAATAGCGCCCTTATAGCGCCTAAAAAACACCCCCAGCCACCCCAGTATGAAAGCCTGAGTTCTGTAATACTGGGGCGGTGCGCTTGCAGGGTGTTACAAAAAGTCCTGCGAGTAGCATCTTTGGGACGGTGCGGTGAGCGGTGTTTACACCGCTCCTAAACCGCCCCTGCCATTGAAATCAATGGCAAGCCCTTCCGAAGCGGCTGCACAATGCCTTGAAAGCGTGATGCGCCAGCACTTTTAGCCCCTTTTTAACCCCTTGTAGGGGGTTAAAAACACTGCGCTACCGCCTGCATAGCGTGACGCGCCAGCACTTTTAACCCCTTTTTAACCCCTTGTAGGAGGTTAATAATGCTGCGCTACCGCCTGCATAGCGGCTCCACAGCGCTGCTATAGCAGCGGATAATCGCAGTTGAAACTAGTGTCGCTTTACCGCTACCGCCCGCCCGCCCCAGTATGAAAGTAGCCAAAGGATGAATTTTTTTTTTGCCCTACAATGGAGTTTAAAAAAAAAGAGATTCAAACAATTCATTCTGTTGCACCATAACTGACACAATATTTTTCTTTTATAATAACTTGTTCATTTTTTTATCTAACAAATAGCTGAATTGTTATTAATAAAACATAAAGTGATTTATGATGATCAAAATATGAAAAACCTCTGATGTATTTCTCAAGACACACAAAACATATTCAGTAGATATAATTAGGGAGTAATAAATGTATTCATATTTATTTTTCTTTAATAACATCAGTATTAACAAGAGCTCCTATTAGCATTCACAGTGTAAAGAATGTTTTTCTAAATCCCATGTGCTCACACTCATGAGACCTATTTACCAGGCATTGCTGACAGTAAAAAATAATAAAGATAACAAATCTGTGACAATCTATGCTTTTACAGTAATAGTACTTATTGTAGTGGTAATTCTTATTACTACAAATTCGTTTTTAACGTTTAACGTTTTATTTCTTATTTCACACCTGTTTGGGCTAATAATGATTTATAGTGAATATATAGTTGACTTTTTTGCCCATTTAAGTCGTTTGTTAATTATTTTCCAGTCAGATCTGTAAGGCTCTTCACAGGCTTAGATGCCCATTGTGAACCCACAGTGGCATGACCATGGATACAAAGGAAAGTAAGAATCATTTTATAACATTACTCACCCAGCAATGTAAACGTGTCTTTGTTAAAGCAGTATTAAACCCAAAAGCAAACATGTATTATACTGCAGCTTACTAATTCTTAGATGTGATTAGGGTGTGCTTAGTGGGAAATCTGTGCCACACAGGGTGACTAAGTGCCCGTTCACATAGGGGCGGCTTGCGATCCGACTTGAGTTGCCTCAAGTCGCCCCAAGTCGCTTGACATTTGAAATGCCATTGAAATGAATGGGAGCCGTCTTAATATACACGACTGAAGTCGCTCCGACTTCAAGGCGACTTCTGAAAAGGTTCCTGTACTACTTCTAGGCGACTTCTATCCGACTTGTGCCCATAGGATTCAATAGAAGTCGCCTCCAAGTTGGATCCCCATCTACATGGAAGCGACTTTACAGTTAAAAGAATAGAATTTATTTTTAGGCAGCCCCCTCCCTCCCTTCTCTCATTGATCAAGGCAAAGTCGCCTGGAAAAAGTCGTGTTGTAAAGTCGCCTGAGGTCATTGAAGTCGCGCTGGAAGTCGTGCTGAAGTCGTCTAGCGAAATTGCGCTGAAGTCAGGTTGCCCCTATGTGAATGCAGGCTAAGGGTGTGCTCAGGCACACCTGGCACACCTCGTGCGCACGCCTATGGTAGGATGGCTCTAAGCTATTCTATGTATCCAACAGGATTTAGAACATTATTGTTGCAATTAAAGGGTTAAACACACGCACAGCTTCTTTTAATGCAACATGGGGTCTCTGTGCTAAAGGTAGAAATAATTTGGGGTGACAGCACATGGCAAAGGGGGTAAATGACTTGGCCATCTTGGTGCAAATTGGTAAACAGATCCCAGCAGCAAAA
>BLSH010240563.1:2754243-2771036 GCA_018402905.1 Glandirana rugosa
AGGAACGTGGCCCCGGTAGCGAAGAGGAGGTCCGACTTGTCCTTACCTAGGACGGACTCTGGGCTAACTGACCCCCAGTACTCTGAGGGACCGGTTATCACAGAGTCCTTGACGAAGGACTAACCGGTCCTTCTCTTAGTCCTTCTGTTATCGTTTATAATTAAGTGACAACAGTGTGTTCACTCACCCGAACGGGAAAAAACTTCGGTTAATCTCGGAGTCCGAGATTAGTACACGAAGTTTTTTTTTTATCGACGTATCTCTAGGTACGTGGGCCACGGGGTGTACATCTTATCCCCCGGTCTACGTACCTACCCCCCACCGCGGGCACACGGGAGATACCTGCCCGACGGTGACGAAAGTATAATTTACAGGTAATGTGTAATGTATGGTGGACAAATATTGGAAAAAACGACGACCCTAGAGGATCCATTCCTGTTCAGCCTGGAGGAGAAGCGATGGCCCCGGTGCAAGGAGCTGCAGCCTGGATCCATGTCTGCCTGCCTTCTTCCTAAAGTAAGGAGGCCTCTGATCGCTGCCACATTCCTGTCCGTCTCCCATGGGAGGGGCATCGCCACATTCCTGTCCGTCTCCATCGCCGCATTGAGGGGGGTTGTTGGCGTTGGTTTTGCAACAATAACAAATTCACAAAGCTAAGTGGCAATTCAAGTTTCGTGGTGGACCCTTGTGGGGCCTAGGGTAAATTTTCTTCTTGCTTCTCTTTTTTAACTGGACTTGCATTATTCCATGGCATTATGTTATGTTTTAGGGCTCTTTCACACGAGCGGATCGTTCGGGTCCACCTGTCAGTTTTTCAGGTGGACCCGAATGGACGCTCCATTGTTCTCTATGGAGCAACGGATGTCAGCGGTGACATGTCCACTGACATCCAATCCGCTCCAATCCACCAAAAACAGATGGATGGAGACCCTATTTTCCATCCGTCTTGTGGATCGGATCGGATGAACACAGACAGACGGTCCGTGTTCATCCGATCCTCCATAGAGGAGAAAGGAGCTGTGACAGGTCAGTCTCTGCACGGAGTGCAAAGACGGTCCTGTCGTCTGCCAGCTCAGCGGGGATAAACTGATAGATCCCCGCTGAGCGGCAGAGCCCGTCAAAACGGGCTCCGCTCGTGTGAAAGGGGCCTAACATTTAAAGTGGTTCTGAAGCCTTAAAGTGTTACTAAACCCACAACAGTAAAATCAGTGTATGCAGCATAGCATGCTTGTTATACTCACTGTGGAACTTAAGGGATTAATCCTCAGCATTGTGTAAAAAAGGCTGTTTTTTCTTGTATGGATAGATATTTCCCTCCTGTACTGTCAATCTGAGGAAGGCCATATAATACACAGCAGGGTGGTAAAGCTGCACATGCTCAGTTTGGTCTCTTATGTTGCATAGAACATTTCCTGTTTCAGTTGAACTGTTCAGGTCACATAATATTGACATCACACATGAGGGTGTATACAGGCTGTAGTGGAAATCTCCTCCTACTTGAATACACAGCTATGTACAAACTGTGCAGGTTATGAGGAAACCATGGTATATATATCATCCCAAAAGGTATATAGTGGCAGTATTTTAATGTAAAAAGAAGATTTATAAGCTGTGGGAACTGTGGGGGGGTTCATATTACTGGATTTAGTAACACTTTAAGGCTTTTAACTTCATGCATTCTATGCATTAAGGTGAAAAACCTTCTGTGCTGCAGCTCCCCCCTTTTTCTTACCTGAGCCCGATCTGATCCAGCTATATGCACAAGAGTAGCAACTCTCGCCACCATCTCCCACCTCATTGGGTAGATTGATAGCAGCTGGAGCCATTGGCTTCTGCTACTGTCAATCAAATGCTGTGACGAGGGAGTAGGGGGCAAAATCTGTTTCAATATCGCTGACTCTGTGTTAATAGACGCAGACAGGGCGGCTCGGGAATGGGTACTCCCATAGAAAGCGTCTTTCCGTGGGGGCACCTGCCGAAGAGTAGGGGCCTGAATTACCAGCAGGGGACTCCAGAAAAGAGGACAAAAGCATTGCACAGAGCACGTAAGTATAGACATATTTGGTATTTTAATTTAAAAATAAATGAAGGTTTAATAGCACTTTAATTGTATTTAGTTGCAATTATATTCCAAAAATGTACTTATAAAATATAGCGACATCCAAATAGGCCATGGCTAAAGTAAGCATGTGTGGGAACCACCACACTTCCATCTTGCCAAGGGATTCTCTGACTTTCTGGTTTATGTCATGTTCACTTTGTTTAGACTGTTTTTCAAACTTTGCTTTTGTTGCATCTTGATGAGGTCTGCTCAGCATATTGTGCGTCTTACCCAAACCTAATTCTGAATGATGTGAATGATAGGAATGCTGACATTATTTCAGAAATCAAGTCATCACATTCCAGTCTGCCATGACCCTGCTGCACCTTTCATTTCTAATCTAATGTGTGTTACATGGGCTCTAAAGCTCCACAGTGGTCAGGCATCTTCATTGGCAGCAGTAGAATTCTTAGATGTACCTAGAATGACAATGGTCAGTGTGGGAAGGAGTGGACAGCAGTCAAAATACTAAACAGATGTAAACTATCTTGTTGTCAACCTTTTCCAACAGCTGTCAATCACCAGCACATAGCAAACAAGACACCCCTGAGGGCAAAAGTCAGTTACTCTGAAGGCTTGTCATCCTCACAGAGGGCTCACAGTGGGTTGTATTTTGGGACAGGTTACCTGTCAATTCAAGTCATCCGAGATCCACAACTATCGACTTTGACTTAAACAAACAAGCAGGGAGGTTTGGAGTTTTTCTTGAGAAGCACACTTGGAATTTGTTGGTCAATTGACCAGGGAAACAATGACTGGGACAAAGGAATTAGCATCCAATTTGTATCAAATCCCAATAGAGTCAAGCCAGATCCATGTTATCCCTCTTGCTTGCTGTAAGCCTAGAGAAAAAACTAAGCTGTGTAATTCTGAAGCCTGTAACAAAGACATGTTATCCCAAACTCCTTTAAGGAGATTACAATGGTCTCACTTGTCTTCCTAAGGACACCATTTTTCTCTTAAGCTTCAAAAAACTTGATTGACAATACCCTGGGAGATGTCACTGGGCTTGTATCCATCATTATGGAGTTCCAGTGAGGAAGTGGAGCTCAATGCACTTTTCAGGTGTCAGGGCTTTAGAATGATGGGCTGGTGGGGCTTGCATGGCAAGCATCTGAACACCAGTTGGTTCCTGTTAAAGAAAGAAAAAAAATCATTTACAATTCCATTGGGCAAAAAAGAGACATTTTCTGAAAACAGCATGTGTGGAATGTCAGTGTAATAATGGAACTGACAGTTTTCTTCTGGTGTCCTGATGCCACAATAGTTCCATTGACAGCTGAGAGAAAGGGGGCATTGTGGATCACGACTAGTGGCACAGCATACATTTGTGAATGTTCAGCATTACTCGGATTCCGTTTAATGCCACAGTTATAAAATATTGCGTCTTCGTCTTTTACCCATTGACCAAGGGCACTGGTGTATGGAGACCCGGTGAACTTATCCAATGTGAAGGACAGTGCTAGCAATTATCTAATAACATACAGGACTCATTGAATACAGCATGTGCGCCTCTCTCAAACATATATTTTCATACTTGCATTCTGAGAGGGTCATTGACACAATAATAGCCTTGTTTTATAGTATTAGTGTGTGTTAGGATATAATGGGATGTGTGCCTGCATTTTTTATATATTAGAAAATAAATGAATGCTTATGATTATTTAATAATAATAAAAAGTCTTAATCCTGCTGTTTATTACAATGAAGTAGGAAATCAATTTAAGGCCAATTATTCTCCTTTTATGATAAATAATATGCATTAACAAGACCATAATTCGATTGTTTGGTATTATTTGACACTTTTACATTCAATTGTATACAAAATATTAACACAAATAACATACATGCAATGCATTAAGTATAAGCTACTAAATACAAGTACCTTGATAAACATAAAATTCCATCAAAATATTTTAAAGTTTATCTAAAGCCAAAACCTTTGTCAGTTTTTGAATGATGTAGTGAATGGTTGAAACCAGACTTCTCTGCCATATGTGTTCCATTGGAGACAATACATTTACATCTCAGACACGATGATGAAAATCCCCTCTTAGAAAGTCGTAATCAAAACAACTTTTTTCTATTAAAATATGTTCCCTCTATTCTTGTTAGTGACAACTCAGAATTTTGGATTTTCTCTCACTTGAAAGTACCAACACCAAATTGAGGCCTACAATATATAATTGACAGGAAGTGAGAGAAAACCCCTTCAATGTCAGGGAAATCCCTAGAAGTTATCAAGGTCACCAGAACTAGTATCCACATTGGAAAATATCCCCTCTGTTCCTGTTTCTCTTTCACTTTCTGTAATAATGGTCACCAGGAGAAATAGAGAGGGTGAATCTCCTTAACGGGGGACACAGGCAGCATTAAAAATGTTCTAATCTCTTTACACCAGTGGCGTCCCGTCCATGAGGGGTGCAGGGGCACCACCCCCCTAATCCTTGCGCCCAGCCCCAGTCTACATGCAGTGCGCTGGAAGCATGGATTTCAACAGGTTTTTTTTACTTTAAAGAATATGATTAGAGCCTGGGGCTATATTTGGCTTCAAAAAAGGGTGGGCTCAGGGCCCAGAACACTGGGCCCTGAGCCCACCCATTTGTGTGACAATAGCAAATTAATATTTGCTATTGTCTTCCTGATTCTTGTCCCGGCTAATCAGGAAGTGGGTCCTGAGACTTAAGACTCCCTGACCAATCGGGGTGGATTTCTACCTTCTTGTCCATCTCCCATGGGGGGGGGGGGGGTGGTGTTGATTTGCCCCCCCCCCCCAAATATTGAGCACCAGCTGCCACTGCTTTATACTCTACTTAAAACAAACAAAACATTTAAAAAAAGTAGTTCACTATACTTCAGTTAATAATGAACACAGGAGTGACTGGTACAGATCACTCAATGTGTTCATTCAAAAAAGGAAGGGGTTGGTAAAATAAATATTTACTGACCCCTTTCCCTGGTCTCCCTCCTGAAACATCCCCCGCAGCAGTGGGCAGGGGAGGGGAGGAGTGTAGCTGGCAGCACTGCAGGAGGGACACAGGTGGCACCAGGAAGCAAGGGGAATCGGCACTGCACAGGGTGATTAAGGTGTGCACAGGCACACCCAGCATACTTTGTGCGCAAGCCTATGATTTTTGTTCCATCTGTGCGATTTCCCTTCCAGTTCCTTAAGAATCAGCAAACAAAAGTGCACAAAAAGGTGCAGTCTGACAAAGGTGTGTCACCCAAAGACCTACTGAATGGAACAGCACATGCTTAGACCTTAGACAAAGATAAACAGTGTATATATGTTTGTATTATATATATATATTTAATACAGTACATAAAAATTTTAGATATCTTGGAATTTTCATATAATAGTGTATTGCCCCCATAGTATAGATGCATTTTCTGGCAGGGTTTTGGCTAGGAGAGTCAAATTTAGTCAGACCTGACAGTAATGTGCAGGCCTGGATGTTTTGATCTGGGCTGGGAGGAGATGCTCAGGGAGGATTGGGTGGACTTGGCAGATGAGGTCACCAGAGCCTCCCACTTCTTTCTAGAAACCTGGAGAACGTTTTCTAGTCAGAGAGCTGGGAGATGGGTGGAGCCATCTAGAGTGTTCTGGGAAGCCCTGACCAATCCCCAAGCACTGTTGGCAGGGGGCAGGCCTTCTTAAATACTAAAAGTCAGCCCAATCTAGGAGGAGTAGTGTCGGGTGGAAGTCTGGAGAGGTAGCAGAGGCACCTACTTGGGAGGTCGCCCCCAGTCTGGGGAGGGTGACCTTGGGGCCTGGGGGTTCAGGAGCAGCCAGGAAGGAGAGTGATTCCTGAAGCGGTACAGGAGGAACAGGAGAACAGCGGAGGTGCTACAGGAGGATTGAGAGACCAATGCGGTGAGTGACGGTCCCTAGTACTGGAGGAGAGAGTGCTGGAGTAGGCTGGGAGAGGAATGTGGACAATCTGTGGGTGCCTTGGGATCCAGTCAAGGAAAAGGAGAGTCACTACCAGAGAGCAGGTCGACAGGACCTGGAGAGGATGAGCTGAGAGTTGTAGTCCGTCAAAGGCCTGGTTAGCACTAAAGTCTTTTGCTGCACATTCAGGGGCCTATGATCCCTTGCCTGTAATGGGTGTTCCTGAGGCCCTGCTGAAACAGGGTAGGCCTCGCCATGTACTAACCACGGTGAAGAGAAAGGTATAGAGAAGCCAGATACATTTCCCTTCCGGCTGGAAACTAAGTTCTGAGCTGGAGAGAGGCAAAGAGGTGTAAAGATGTGAGTTCTGTGTAGTGAGAGAACTGTCGAAGAAACGGTCAGCAAGTGAAGTGCTGGATAGTTGAGAGGAGCAATAGACTGCAGTGAAGTGTGCATATACAGGCTTGTATATGGAATCCTTGTACCATAATTCTTCGGGCATCCCACAGTTACCCCTTATCCCCATCCAATTTATTTCCCCCAAATAAAATAACAAAAACAAGAGCTGGTCTGGTCAGTGTCTCCGGATGTGTGATATATGGTGCGATTGAGGTCAGCTACCAGATGAACCACTACTACAAGCCACTCTCAAGGGAGCACATGGCTACAATTGTGATCTTCTTTTCCACGTGCTCAACTTTCTCCCAGATTCATGCTGTTGTGCAGCAAATTGGAAACACACTCACCGATTTTATTGCCTTTCTATTACATAAAGGTAAAGGCTCAATCGATAATCAATTTGGTGCTCCACACTCCCTACTTTACATTATAACCAGGTAATAACATTTCACCACTTCTCTTCTCAACCGGTGGATAAGATCCCATATAACAATTTCCAAAAAATCATACAAAATAAACGTTATATCGTGAAAATTGTTATATTAAAATAAAACAAAAACAATATAAAAGCATATCTTCTCACCTGTGTACTCAACACTACACAGCTATTTGAACAAATAGGCCTACAGGTTATGGCTCATCTGATCTGTTTTGTCAAATTATTGATTTTCTTCAAAGGCTTTTTCAAAATTTCAAATATTGGTTCAAACCTATATTTAGCTGCTAGCCCAGAATTTGTGTTTACTTGTTTATCAGTTATTCAAAGAAATGTACAATTGCACTTTCTTTTAGTATCAAATGCTCATATTACTATCATATAAAACAACTTTTACATAATTAAAGGCAAAACTATTTTTTTCAAGTTTTGGATAGAGTGGATTGGAACATCTGTCAGTTTTTTATTGTCGTCTGTGCCGCGTTAGGGAGGATCACCCTCTCTCTTTGTCCTGTTTACTATTGTCAGTGAGAGTGAAAGTGAAAGAAAATCTCAGATTTTGGGTTGTCACCAAAACAGGAATATAGGAAAAACCTTCCAAAAGGGTACTAGTTCATGTGACCCTGGTAACAACCAGGGATTCCTTCACTTTGGAGGAATTTTTTCACTTCCTAGCTAAGAGAGCAGGAAGTGAAGGGACATCTCCCCAATAGGGTTCAGATAGCTCAATATACAGTATATATGTAGCGCCCCCACAGTGTAGGTGCGTTTTCTAGCAGGGTTTTGCTAGGTAAGGTGAAATTTAGTCAGGCCTGACTGTAGGAGCAGGCCTGAATGTTTTGATCTAGGCCAGGAGGAGTGGCTCAGAGAGGATTGAGTGGACTTCAGAGGTGAGGTCACCAGAACCTTCCACTTCTTTCTAGAAACCTGGAGGAGGGTTTCTGGTCAGAGAGCTGGGAGGTAGGTGGAGCCATCTGGAGTATTCTAGGGAGCCCTGACCAATCCCCAAGCAGGATTGGCAGGGGGCAAGCCTCCTTAAATACTCGGAGCCAGCCCAATCTAGGAGGAGAAGTGGAAGTCTGGAAATGTAGCAGAGGTGCTGTGGAGGCCTCTACCCGAGAGGTCGCCCCCATCTGGGGGGGTGACCTTGAGGCCTGGAGGTTCGGGTGCAGCCAGCAGTGGTGGTGATTCCGGGAGTTGCACAGGGAACAGCAGAACAGTGGAGGTGCTACACAGTGAGAGACTTTAAAGTGATCCACTGGTTTGGTAAGTGATGGCCCCTGGGAACTGCCAGAGAAAGTGCTGGAGCAGTCTGGGAGAGGAATAGTGGACAGTCTGTGGAAGGCTTGGGAGCCAGTTCAGGGAAAGGAGAGTCACTGAGGAAAAGCAGGTCGGTGGGACCTGGAAGAGGGATGGGCTGTGAGTTGTAGTCCATCAAAGCACTCAAGTACTTTTACTACACATTCAGGGGCCCGTGATCCCTGGTCTGTAATGGGTGTTCCGGAGGTTCTACTGAGAGTAGGCCTTGTCGTGTGCTAGCCGCGGTGAAGAGAAAGGAACAGAGAAGTTTGATAAATGTAATTTCAAGCTGGAAACCCAGTGCAGTGCTGAAGAGAGAATTGTAGGAGAAATGGTCAGCAAGTTGAGTGCTGGAGAATTGTGAGGAGTAACAGTCTACAGAGGGATAGTCTGCAGTGAAAGTGCGCATATACAGGAGGGTATATGGAGTTTGTGTACTATAATTCTTTGGGCATTCCACAGTCATCCCTTATAATATATATATATATAAATATATATATGCATGCAGTGCCTTAAAAAAGTATTCATACCCCTTGAAATTTTATACATTTTGCCATGTTACAACCAAAAACCTAAATGTAATTTATCAGCATTTTTTTGTGATAGACCAACATAGAGTGGCACATAATTGTGAATTTTTAAGAAATGAATATGTGAAAAGTGTGGCGTGCATTTGTATTCAGCCCCCCCTGAGTCAATACTTTGTAGAACCGCCTTTCACTGCAATTACAGCTGCAAGTCTTTTTGGGGATGTCTCTACCAGCTTTTCACATCTAGAGACATTGAATCTTCACCCCAGTCTGAAGTCTTTTTCAAGCTCTAACAGGTTTTCTTCTAAGATTGCCCTGTATTTGGCTCCATTCACCTTCCCACCAACTCTGACCAGCTTTTCTGTCCCTGCTGAAGAAATGCATTCCCACAGCATGATGTGGCTACCACCATGTTTCACGGTGGGGATGGTGTGTTCAGGGTGATGTGCAGTGTTAGTTTTCCGCCACACATAGCATTTGGCTGTTAGGCCAAAAAGTTCACTTTTGGTCTCATCGGAACAGAACACCTTCTTCCACATGTTTGCTGTGTGCCCCACATGTCTTCTCTCAAACTTCTTATGGGTTTCTTTCAACAATGGCTATCTTCTTGCCACTCGTCCATAAAGGCCAGATTTGTGGAGTGCACGACTAATAGTTGTCCTGTGGACTGATTCTCCCACCTGAGCTGTGGATCTCTGCAGCTCCTCCAGAGTTACCATGGGCCTCTTGGCTGCTTCTCTGATTAATGCTCTCCTTGCCCGGCCTTCCAGTTTAGGTGGACGGCCAAGTCTTGATAGGTTTGCGGTTGTGCCATACTCTTTCCATTTTCGGATGATGGATTGAACTGTTCTCCGTGAAATGTTCAAAGCTTGGGGAATTTTTTTTATTACCTAACCCTGCTTTAACCACTTCAATGCTGGAAGGCTTTACCCCCTTAATGACCAGGCCATTTTTGGCGATACAGCACTGCGTTAATTTAATTGACAATAGCGCGGTTGTGAGATGCTGTACCCAAATAAAATTGATGTCATTTTGTTCCCCACAAATAGAGCTTTTTTTTGGTGGTATTTGATCACATCTGCGTTTTTTATTTAGAAACAGACAGACAATTTTGAAATAAACCGATACTTTTTACTTTCTGCTATGAAACTTATCCAACAAAAAAAATGTAAAAAATCGAATTTCTTCATCAGTTTAGGCCAATATGTATCCTGCTACATATTTTTGGTAAAAAAAAATCCCAATAGGGCTTATATTGTTTGGTTTGCACAAAAGTTATCATGTCTACAAAATATGGGATATTTTTATGGCATTTTTATTTATTTATTTACTAGTAATGGCAGTGATCAGCGATTTTTAGGGGGACTGCGACACTGTAGTGGACAAATCGGACACCTAATTGACACTTTTGACACTTTTTTGGGAACCAGTGACATTATTACAGTGCTAAAAATATGCACGGTTACTGTACTAATGACACTGGCAGGGAAGGGGTGAACACCAGCAGCGATCAAAGGGTTAAGTGTGTCCCTAGGGGATGCTTTCTAACTGTGTGGGAGATGGACTCACTGGAGGAACACAGAAATCCATGTTCCTGCTTAGCAGGAACTAAAGATCACTGAGTTCATCCCTGTCAGAATGGCGGTCTGCCTTATTTACATCGGCAGACCGCTGTTCTACCCCTCTGGGGAGCGTTCGTGGGTGGCCAGTGGACATTGCGTTAGCTCCCCTTCTGGCCAATCAGCACACACGCACCTCCACGGAGCGCGCACGCCACTTCTGGCCATTGCACTAAATGATTTACAGGTACATCGTTTCGCGCAATAGAGCCGACCTGCCGTAGTATATGTACTGTAGCTGGTTAGCAAGTGGTTAACCAGAATAACCCACGATCGCGCGCCAGCGATCGGTGGTGTGGTATGTTACTCTGACACACTGCAACTCGGATCGTGGTAAAGAGCCTCTGGTGGAGGATCTTTACCACGTGATCAGCTGATGCAAACACAGCTGATCACTCTGTAAACAGGAAAAGCCATGTATTGGCTCTTCCTCTACTTGCGCTCCCATATGCGAGTAGAGGAGAGCTGACCGGATGCTTTCCCCACGGGGGGGGTATCAGTGCAGTCCCCCCAAGGATGCCCACCCAGAACCCCCAGGGATGCCAACTAGGACCACCAGGGATGCAATCCAGGACCACCAAGGATGCCCAATAGGAATGGCACTCAGTGCCCATCAGTGATCCCTGCCAGTGCCTCCTGATCAGTGCTGCCTCACAGTGCCATCTATCATTGCCGCCTATCAGTGCCCATCAGTGCCACCTATCAGTGCCCATCAGTGCCACCTATCGGTGCCCATAAGTGTCACCTAACAGTGCCCATCAGTGCTACCTATCAGTGCCTCACGGGGGGGTCTGCACTGATTGGTTATCAGTGCAGTCCCCCCGAGGATGCCCTCCCAGGACCACCAGGGATGCCACCCAGGACCACCAGGGATGCAATCCAGGACCACCAAGGATGCCCAATAGGAATGGCACTCAGGGCCCATCATTGATCCCTGCCAGTGCCTCCTGATCAGTGCTGCCTCACAGTGCCATCTATCATTGCCGCCTATCAGTGCCCACCAGTGACACCTATCAGTGCCCATCAGTGCCACCTATCAGTGCCCAGTGCCACCTATCAGTGCCCAGCAGTGCCACCTATGTTTTCTTCACCAGGGAAAGAATTCTTTGGTCATCCACCACAGTTGTTTTCCGTGATCGTCCGGGTCTTTTGGTGTTGCTGAGGTCACCGGTGCCACACCTAATGTTTCTGCCGTCTCTCTGATGGGTTTGTTTTGTTTTTTCAGCCTAATGATGGCTTGCTTCACTGCTAGTGACAGCTCTTTGAATCTCATATTGAGAGTTGACAGCAACAGATTCCAAATGCAAATAGCACACTTGAAATGAACTCTGGACCTTTTATCTGCTCCTTGTAAATGGGAAAATGAGGGAATAACACACACCTGGCCATGGAACAGCTGAGCAGCCAATTGTCCCATTACTTTTGGTCCCTTAAAAAGTGGGAGGCACATTTACAAACTGGTGTAATTCCTACACCGTTCACCTGATTTGAATGTAAATACCCTCAAAATAAAGCTGAAAGTCTGCAGTTAAAGCACATCTTGTTTGTTTCATTTCAAACCCATTGTGGTGGTGTACAGAGCCAAAAAGATTAGAATTGTGTCAATGTCCCAATATTTATGGACTTGACTGTATATATTGTGATGTTATGCAAGGCGATCTAATAGATAGATTCTATGTGTCGCCTCGCATGCGTTCATATGGAGTGGACTAGGGTGGAATCCCGTCCAGGTGTTACCAGTCACCTTGACAAGCTGGGTTCCGGACCGGATTTTATGGTCCACTGGTGTCCACTCTCAGGTGTTTAAGATGACCAGGAAGAGAGCTAGAGGGAGCGCTGGCCTGGGACTTAGAAACATTACAGCTACACAGTAGGAATTGGTTGCTCTAAGGACTCTTAAGAAAAGGTTTTTGTTTGTTTTGTCTGAAGGTGTCTGGGACAAGCCTTACACGGTAAAGAGAGGTATCCTGCACTGTTTAGTTTAGCGCCGGATGGCAAGGACTTGTTCTGCTTTTTCGTTTGTTTTATGACTTTCAACCTTTATCAATAAAATTGGCAACCCGCCAGACTATTAAGAAAGTTTGCCTGAAAGTTGCCTTCTTCCCAGGAAATGTGATCCCCATGAGTTAATTTCTCATGATATATATATATATATATATATATATATATATATATAATGACAGGGATCCCACTAGCAGGGATTATATTCCTACCTTACTTTATTAAGAAAAAAAGCCATCACAATCTATAAAAGAGAAGTAATTGGGCCTGAAATCTGACCTGAAATCGGTGAAGGTAGACGCACCAGACCCCTGCTGGGAGCCGCTGCATTCTCTAATGTGAACCCAGCCTAATACTTATATTGCACAATTCAATGTTTAACCACTTAAGGACCAAGCCTCTTTTTGAGAGTCAGTGTTTACAACTTAAAATCATTTTTTTTTGCTATAAAATTACTTAGAACCCCAAACATATATATATAATTTTCTAACACCTTAGAGAATAAAATGGCGGTTGTTGCAACACTTTATGTCACACCATATTTGCGCAGTGGATATACAAGCGTGATTTTTTTTGGAAAAAAATTAACTTTTTTGAGTTAAAAAATAAGACGGCAGTAAAGTTAGCCAAATTTTTTTGCTTATTGTGAAAGATAATGTTACGCCAAGTAAATTGATACCCAACATGTCATGCTTCAAAATTGCGCCCGCTTGTGGAATGGCAACAAACTTTGACACTTGAAAACTCAATCGGCGACGTTTAAAAATTCCTGCAGGTTACCAGTTTTAAGTTACAGAGGAGGTCTAGAGCTAATATTATTGCTCTCGCTCTAACTATCATGGTGATACCTCATGTGTGGTTTGAACACCGTTTTCATACACGGGCGGGACTTAAGTATGGATTTGCTTCTGCCCACAAGTTTGGCAGGACGGGGCACTT
Source organism: Glandirana rugosa (assembly GCA_018402905.1). Classification (NCBI taxonomy): domain Eukaryota; kingdom Metazoa; phylum Chordata; class Amphibia; order Anura; family Ranidae; genus Glandirana; species Glandirana rugosa. Next base: position 2,767,460 of record BLSH010240563.1, read on the forward strand.
GAAATTTTTTTTTTCTTATTTATTTTACATTTTATTTTTTATTTTCTTACACTGTCCTTTTAAAAAAAACATAACTATTTTTATCACTTTTATTCCAATTACAAGAAATGTAAACATTCCTTGTAATAGAAAAAAAGCATACAAGGACCTCATAAATATGAGATCTGGGGTCAGAAAGACCTCAAATCTCATATTTACACTATAATGCAATAAAAAAAAAAAGAATAATAAAATGGCATTGGAAAAAAAAAATGTCCCCTTTAACAGCTATGTGCGGAAGTGACATTAGACTGTGGTTCCACCTTGCAATGCTATGGAGCCGAGTGGACGGCATCTTTCGCTCACTCGGCTCACAGGCATTGTGGTGGCCGAATCGGATTGTCTCCGCTGCTACCGGCAGGCGGTCCAGAAGTGGTACATCCTATACAACTCATATACCTAAAGAATCAGAGCTGTATCCACCCTAAAATGCAACCAGTCTTTAATAGCTGAATCTTTAATAGCTGAATTTCACATTTGGTATAAATGCCCTTCCAATGGTCAAGTCAAGAAAGTATTACAATCACTGAAATCTATATTGAAGTAGGGAGCCTGCTGAAGTAAAGAATACAATATTACACCTTAACCCTCATTCCTTAGAGTTAACAAGAATTTACCCCCGCAATGAAGGGGAGCCACTGCAGGGGTAGTTCAAGGGCCGGTTCACACTTGCATGGCGCGGAGTGGCGCGACTTCGCGGCCCGTTCACATCAAGGCGAATTGTCAGGCGATGCCTCAATGCTGTGCAAATGGGACCGTTCTAATAGGAGCGAATCACTTCGCTCCGCCTTAGAAAAATGGTCCCTGCACTATTTTCAGGGCGATCTCAGGCGGCTTGCATTGACTTTGATAGAATTCTCCTAGCAAGCCGCTTTGAGATCGCCTCGAGCGCCGCTCCGCGCCGCTCCAGTGTGTGCCAGCCCTTAAGGTAGTTCGGCTTCAAAGAAAATCTGCCCAGAGTTAGGAATGCTACACCATCAATCATTTCTTTAACCAGAAAAAAACAAATGTTTGATAATTGTGTCAGTGCCCTACATAATGTTACAAACATTATTACACATGATATAATGTAATACAAATCCCATTGTAATATAAAATGATCTGCAGTGCCCAGGTACAGAACAGTGTATACATAGTTAGTCAGGTTGAAAAAGACATTAGTCTATCTAGTTCAACCAATAGCAAAAAAATCTAACATAAAATCTCTATGTATACTAGCCTATACCCACAGTTGATCCAGAGGAAGGCAACAAAGCCCAATAAAGCATAATCCAATTTGCTCCAATGGGGGAAAAAAATCCTTCCTTATCACCAAGTAGGCAATTACATATTCCCTGGATCAACTACCCATGGTGTTATTACCTCTAATTGTTATTATCCAATTGTATTTTGTGCATTTAAGAATGCATCCAGCTTTTTTAAAACAATCTACTGAGCTGGCCAAAACTAGCTATTGAGGGAGCCTATTACACATTTCACTGCTATTACTGTGAAGAAGCCTTTCAGTATGTAAAGGTTAAATCACTTTTCCTCCAGATGTACGGAGTTCCTTTGTCTAATGACCTAAACGTGAATAACTCTACACCAAGTTCACTATCTGGACCATGTAAGTATTTATACATTGTGATCTTATAATCTCCCTTAATCTCCTCTTCTCAAGAGAGAATACATTCAGTTCCTCTAATCTTTCCTCGTTGCTGAGCTCCCCCATGCCTCTTATCAGTTTGGTTGCCCTTCTCTGTACTTTTTCCAGTTCCCTGATATCGTTTTTATGAACTGGTGCCCAAAACTGAACTGCATACTCCAGATGAGGTATTACTAATGATTTGTACAGGGGCAAATGAATGGGGTTGGTTTACTAAAACTTGAGAGCGCAAAATCTGGTCCAGCTTTGCATGGTAGCCAATGAGCTTCTGACTTTCGTTTCTTTTACAATAGTACCGAATTTAAACAAATCCGAAATAAGGAAAAAAAATTGGAAGAAATTCGAATCATTTTTTAATCGTTTTCGAATACTTTTTGAATTCAAATAGTTTTCAAATTTGAATTTGAAAAGTTTTCAAATTCTAATTCAAAAAGTTTTCAAATATGAATTCGAAAAGTTTTCAAATTCTAAAAATCCTTGAATTTGAATAGTTTTCCAATTTCCAAAGAGAATAAAAATAGAATAGAAAACAAAGGAATAGAATTGAAAAAAAACAATAGACTAGAAAAGAATATAACAGAAAACAAAAGAATAGAATACAACAGAGTAAAACAGCTCTCTTCCACTCCACCACATTATACTCTTTCATTTTCTGTAATATTCCCCTCTATTGTATTCTATCTTTTTCTATTCTATTCCTCCACTTTCCACTCCACCCCATTGGAAAACGATTAAAATTTGAAAACGATTCAGATTCAAAAACGTTTCAAACCAATTTGAAAGCGAATAAACAAAACCAATTCCGAAAACAAATTAAATGAATGAAACAAATCTAACTAAACAAATTTATGTAAATAACGAATCGAACGAAACACATTTTTTCATTCTGCACATGTCTCTAGGCTTTGACTAAAAAAAAAATCCTGGAAGCTGATTGGCTTCTATGCAGAGCTGCTCCTGATTTCTGCAGTAAATCAATGTCAATTTTTTCTGGAATCTATACCTTTTCTAATACAAGAAAATATTTTGTTAGTTTTAGAAACAGCAGCTTGACATTTAATGCTATAATTAACCACTTCAATACAGGGCACTTCCCCCCTTCCTGCCCAAGGCAGTTTTCAGCTTTCAGGGCTGTCACACTTTGAATGACAATTGTGCGGTCACACAACACTACCCAAATACATTTTTATCATTTTCTTCCCAAATACAGGCGGTCCCCGGGTTACAAACAAGATAGGAACTGTAGGTTTGTTCTTAAGTTGAATTTGTTTGTAAGTTGGAACAGGTATATTTTTTAAGTGTAGCTCCAGTCAAAATAACTTTTTTAAGCTTTTTGGATAGCATAGGGAAGGGGTAGCACCCCTGTAATGTTTGTTTTGCTGTCTATGTTTCTGTTCAGAAGATTTCACCTCACTTCCTGTCCCAATGATAATCGGATTTTGAAAATTTTGGCTTGTTGTGGAAACAAGGATTGGTGATAAAGCATCAGTGGAGACCCCTTTTTCCCATAATAACTCTTACAGGAGTGAATTTCCCTTCCTAGGGGGAGATTTCCTCTCACTTCCTGTTGTCTCCCGTCGTTTGTAAGTTGGATGTTTGTAACTAGGGGACCGCCTGTATAGAGCTTTCTTCTGGTGGTATTTGATGTTTTTTATTTTTTTATTTTTTGATAAACAAACTAAAAAAGACCAACATTTTTGAAAAACTTTTTTTTGTTTCTGCTATAAAATTTAGTTTTCTCCTTCACTAACAGGCACTAATGAGGCTGCACTAATGGCTACTAATGAGGTGGCACTGACGAGGTGGCACTGATAAGCAGGCACTGATGAGCACTGATGAGGAGGCACTAATATGAATAATTGATGGGCACTGATAAGCGGCACTGATATGCAG
>BLSH010240563.1:2771046-2782956 GCA_018402905.1 Glandirana rugosa
GACTTGTCTTTGTATTTGTTGTTTTTTTTGTAATGTCCCCACAATTGGGAAGGGATACGATAGGTTTTTCGAATTTTTATAAAAAAAACCGACTTCGATGTGAATTTTTTACATGGACAAGGGTGAATGTTTGTTTAAGTTAAATTCTTGTTTGGATGTCAGGGATAGAAGAAACATTGGTGGACATGGTGGACATGGACCTGGTGGACATAACCATAATACAATTAATAATAAACCCCATTACGATCTCTTTCACCACATAATAAACGTAAAACCATAAAAAACAAAAAAAAAGAGACACAATAAATAAGATACAACATAAAAATTTACATATCTACTAAATAATTTGTTTGTAAGTGGGAACAGGTACATTTTTTAAGTGTAGCTTCAGCCAAAAAAAATATTTTTAAGCTTTTTGGATAGCATAGGGAAGGGTTAACACCCCTGTAATGTTTTTTTTGTTGTTTATGTTTCTGTTCAGAAGATTTCACCTCACTTCCTGTCCCAATGATAATTGGATTTTGAAAAATTTGGGTTGTTATGGAGACAAGGATTGGTGATAAAGCATCAGTGGAGACCCCTTTTTCCCATAATAACTCTTACAGGAGTGAATTTCCCTTCCTAGGGGGAGATTTCCTCTCACTTCCTGTTGTCTCCCGTCGTTTGTAAGTTGGATGTTTGTAACTAGGGGACCGCCTGTATAGAGCTTTCTTCTGGTGGTATTTGATGTTTTTTATTTTTTTATTTTTTGATAAACAAACTAAAAAAGACCAACATTTTTGAAAAACTTTTTTTTGTTTCTGCTATAAAATTTAGTTTTCTCCTTCACTAACAGGCACTAATGAGGCTGCACTAATGGCTACTAATGAGGTGGCACTGACGAGGTGGCACTGATAAGCAGGCACTGATGAGCACTGATGAGGAGGCACTAATATGAATAATTGATGGGCACTGATAAGCGGCACTGATATGCAGCACTAATGGGCACCGATAGGCTACACTGATATGCAGCACTGATGGGCACTGATAAGCTACACTGATATGCAGCACTGATGGGCACTGATAGGCTACACTGATATGCAGCACTGGTGGGCACCGATAGGCTACACTGATATGCAGCACTAATGGGCACAGATAGGCTACACTGATATGCAGCACTGATGGGCACCGATAGGCTACACTGATATGCAGTACTGATGGGCACCGATAGGCTTCACTGATATGCAGCACTGATGGACACCGATAACTACACTGATATGCAGCACTGATGGGCACCGATAAGCTATATTGATATGCAGCACTGATGGGCACTGAATGGCTACACTGATATGCAGCACTGTTGGCACTGATATGATACACTGATATGCAGCACTGATGGGCATTGATAGGTCTTTTTTTCAATCAGACTAACTATGTAATACTTTATGGTCTTTTGATTATTTTTTTCATTATTTTAAATCCAGTGTCATTATACATGATACAGTCAGGCTAATGAAACATATAAATAAACGTATTTTCTTTGTTACTTGTTTGGGTATTTGAAGCAAACATAGGCTGTTTTGGTAACAATTTATACGGTAAATTAGCACCAATTAGAAATAATGAATGGGTTTGTAAATCAGAAGAGTTTAGCAAGTTTGGTAAATTTGAACTTTTTTGAAAAAAAATGCAGATTTTTAATTCACTTTCTCTGGAGCATTATATACTTTATGAATCTTGATTTTTTGGATACACAAATTTCTTTAGACCGTGCTTGTACATATTGCAATGAAATAAAAATGATTGCCTATTCACAAATGAATTGCTCCCATCTAGCCTGAAGTGTCTAGCTTTAATTAATGTTTCTGCTACTGCTATGGCTCTGTGAACAGAAAGATGACTTGTTTTTATATCTATTTTCCTCTTCCACTATTGCTTTGAGCATCCCACATGACTTTCCCAAATATGGTATCACACTACAAGACTGTTCTTATTGCTTGCAGTGACATAACAGCAAAGGAATTGTAACAATATAAATAGAAGTAGTTTGCACTGTGAAAGACTGAGATGCTCTAAAAAAGCACAGACATAATAAAATGTGTTTGAAAAGAAACTGCACATTTATAGCAAGTGGACAAAGGAATGCTACTTATTCCTCTGATGTAATATTTCAAAAGCTTGCAACAGCAAACTGAATATCACATATAAGAAAAAATTCCAGGCAGATATAAAAATAGCTATTCAGCTCATATATTCATTGACACTGCTAAACGTATTGTGCTGTAAATTCTCATCACCCGAATAGTGACGGAAATGTCTAATCAGGCTGCACTGAATGCTAAATTGGCAGTATCCGAGAGCAGAGATAGACAAAACCTATAATGATTTACTAAAGGAGATGAGAATCTTCACTCCAAAAATGTTCAGTCATGTGAAAAACAATTTTAGAAATATAAATTTATATAATAAATTACATTTTATAGATTTATGTGTTTGTATTCGTATAGTGCCTGAAAAGTCCCATTTAAACATAGTAGGGTATATTGTGTGAAAGGTATAGGGCTCAATTCACTAAAGGATATTGAATGTGAAATTTGGATCACTCGGCTCATTTGATCCAACTATCGCAAATATCCAAATATGTTGAAAAAGTAAATTCACTATCAGTATACGCGGTATTTACCATAAATATAACCAACTCACAATAAATACTGCATAGACAAACATAAAAGTCAATTCTCAAACTAAATAAATATATTTGTTTAACCACCTCAGTACCGGGCACGAAAACCCCCTTACTGTCCAGGCCATATTTCAGCTTTCAGCGCTATTACACTTTGAATGACAATTACTCAGTCATGTAACACTGTACCCATATGAAATTTGCATCCTTTTTTCACACAAATAGAGCTTTCTTTTGGTGGTATTTAATCACTAGGGTTTTTTTTTTATTTTTTTGTGCTATAAATAAAAAAAGATTTAAAATTTTGTGAAAAAATGCTTTTTAATTTTGCAAATGAGTAATTTTTCTTCGTAAATTTTGGCCAAAATTTATACTGCTACATATCTTTGGTAAAAATAACCCAAATAAGTGTATATTATTTGGTCCTTGTGTAAGTAATAGAATCTACAAGCTATGGTGGCAATCATTGAAAATTGATCACACCTGATATACTGATGGCCTATCTCATTTCTTGAGACTCTAAAGCCTCGTACACACGGTTCGACGGCCGTACGACCCTACGGACCAAATCGTATGTTGGCTGTTGTATCTAGCATACTGACATGTACTACACGATCGTACGACCAAGCTGAAGGTAGTGTCGTGTTATGAACGTATAAAGAGAAAGTTCAGGTGCATGTAATTAGTGTCTGGCCGTTCCTGACTTCTGAGCATGCGTGTTTTGCACAATACAACTTGTTGGACCAACTGCTCTGCACACATGATACAACGGTCGTAAGACCGCTTGTTGGTATTACCAAGTTTTCTAGTCTGCTCATACAACTTCTATTGTACGACCGTCGTACTTTGGCTGTTCTAATCGCGTGTACTAAAGATTGATTTCGCATACAACGGTCGTTCGTACGACCTGTTGTATACGACCGTCGAACCGTGTGTAAGAGGCTTAACAAGCCAGGAAAGTACAAATACCCCCCAATGATAATTTTTTCCCACAATTATTTGCAAAATTAAGATTTTTTTAAATTTTTTTTTCACAAAATTGTCATTGTAACAGGTTATTTCTCACACCCAGCATATGCATACCACAAATTACACCCCAAAACACATTCTACTACTCCTCCTGAGTATGGCGATATTACATGTCTGGGACTTTTTCATGGCCTAGCCACATACAGAGGCTCAACATGCAGGGAGCGCCGTCAAGTATTCTAGGGACATAAATTACACATCTAATGCCATGATGACCTGCCACATTTTTGAAGGCCCTGGAGCCCTAGGACAATGGAATTGCCTACAAAATGACCCCATTCTGGAAAGCAAACACCCCAACGAATAATCATTGAGGCATAATGAGTCTTTTGAACGGTTCATTTTTTTCCAGTAGTTTTTGGAAAATGTGGGAAAAAAATTAAAACGCATTTTTTTTACACAAAGTTGTCCATTTATAAGATATTTCCAACACATAGCATGTACATAGAAAAAAATGACACCCCAAAATACATTCTGCTATTCCTCCTGAGTATGACGATACCACATGTGTGAGACTTTTACATAGCCTGACCACATACAGAGGCCCAACATTGAAGTAGCACCTTCAGGTGTTCTACAAGCATAAATTACACATCTCATTTCTCAACCACCTACCTATTACACTTTTGAAGGTCCTGGAGCACCAGGACAATGGAATTGCCCTCAAAATGACCCCATTTTGGAAAGCAAACATCCCAACGTATAATCTATGAGGCATAATGAGTCTTTTGTACATGTCATTTTTTGCCATTCGTTTTTGGAAAATGTGGGGGAAAAATGAAAACGCTTTTATTTTTACACAAAGTTGTCCATTTATATGATATTTCCAACACATAGCATGTACCTACCAAAAATGACACCCCAAAATACATTCTACTACTCCCCCCGAGTATGGTGATACCACATGTGTGAGACTTTTACAGGTGATGTTTACTGATAGGTGTGACGGTCACTGACAGGTGATTGGCGATGGTCACTGATGGGTGACTGGCGGTGGTCACTGATGGGTGACGGGTAAATGACGGGGGTCACTGATGGGTGATGGGTGTCTGGCGGTGGTCACTAATGGGTGATGGGTGACTGGTGGTGGTCACTGATAGGTGATGGGTGACTGGTGGTGGACACTGATGGGTGCCGGGTTTTTGGTGGTGGTTACTGATGAGTGATGGGTGTCTGGTGGTGGTCACTGATGGATGACGGGTGACTGGTGGTGGTCACTGATGGGTGACTGGCGGTGGTCATTGATGGGTGATGGGTGTCTGGCGGTGGTCACTGATGGGTGACTGGCGGTGGTCACTGATGGGTGACGGGCGACTGGCGGTGGTCACTGATGGGTGACGGGTGACTGGCAGTGGTCACTGATGGGTTATGGGTGTCTGGTGGTGGTCACTGATGTGTGACGGGTGTCTGGCGGTGGTCACTGATGGGTGACCGGTGTCTGGTGGTGGTCCCTAATGTGTGACGGGTGACTGGCGGTGGTCACAGATGCGTGACGGATGACAGGTGACTGGCGGTGGTCACTGATGGGTGACTGGCGGTGGTCACTGATGGGTGACGGGTGACTGGCAGTGGTCACTGATGGGTGACAGGTGTCTGGTGGTGGTCACTGATAGATGACTGGTCACGGTCACTGATGGGTGATGGGTGACTGGTGGTGGTCACTGATGGGTGACAGGCCACGGGTGACTGGCGGTGGTCACTGATGGGTGACGGGCCAAGGTCAGTGACTGGTGGCAGGCCATGATCAGTGATGGGTGACAGGCCACGGTCACTGATGTGTTGCTGTTGACACACCACAGTAACTGATGGGTGACAAGCCACGGTCACTGATGGGTGACTGGTGACATGCCACAGTCACTGACGGGGGACACACCACAGTCACTGATGGGTGACGAGTGACAGGCCACGGTCAGGGATTGGTGAAGGGTGACAGGCCATGGTCACTGATAGGTGACAGGCCACGGTCAGTGATGGGTGATGGGTGACAGGCCACGGTCACTGATGGGTGACGGGTGACATGCCACATTCACTGACGGGTGACAGGCCATGGTCACTGACGGTTGACAGGTGCACTTTATCATGACAGATGTACTTTATGATGACAAGGACACTTTATGGGGGCAGATGGGGTGACTGTTGGGTGACAGGTGCATTGGGGGGGCAGGGGTGATGTGACAGTGTGTGTTTGGTGCTTTACAGGTCAGTAACTCACTGATCCTAGCTCTTCTCTCCTCACACAGGTAACTGTGTGAGGAGAGAAGAGCTGGTAACAGTGAGTTACCGCTCTGTTTACATTACATGTGATTGGCTGTAAGTAGATCACAGCCGATCACAAGTTAACAGCTGCCGGCCGGCACTGATACCAGTGTCAGTGACAGGCTGTGTTCCCCCGTGAACACGCCACCACCGACGCGCATGCGCAGCACACTCCTGATCGCACGCATGTGCCGTACGAATAGGGGAAGTGCCATTTGTGATCAGCTGTGACTTCATCACGGCCGATCACATGGTAAACAGCCATCACCATTGGCTGTGCACCCCCCCGTCAGTGACAGAGCCGGGATGCGCACGCCCAATCGTGTGCAATCCCCGCTTAAAGGGGCAACGTTATATGACATCCGCCCAGAACGAGAGACGTTCTGCTCATTTGACGGTGGCCGGACGACAAGTGGTTAAATAAACAGTGGTCCAGCCATGCTTTATTTACCCACTTCAGCCCCAGATGGATTCCAGGCCATTTTTTGTGATACCGCACTGCGTCGCTTTAACTGACAATTGCGCGGTCATGCGAATGGTACCCAAACAAAATTGATGTCCTTTTTTCCCCCCAAATCGAGCTTTCTTTCGGTGGTATTTGATCACCTCTGCGGTTTTTAGTTTTTGCGCTATAAACAAAAAAATACTGACCATTTTGAAAAAAAAACAATATTTTTTACGTTTTGCTATATGGCCTCATACACACGGGCGTATGAAAAAAAGCAAAACGTCAGGCCCAACGTCAGGAAAAAATCAACGTTTTTTTCCAGAGTTTTGCATCAGCATTAATGAGCATTAATGCGCGTTAGTGAGCGTCAGCGTCAATAAGCGGTTTTTAAAAAAACATTCCTCTGCTATTTTTTAACCTGAAAACACCGGCGTCAAAAAACGTTGGTACGGCGTTAGTGAGCGTTTTGCCAGCTCAGCGTAAAAAACGCCAAAACGCTACAGCCTCAGAATGCGCTGCTCCCGCGTTCTATTTACAGCTCACTAACGCCGACGCCCTCTACAGCTCAGAAAATGTTAGCGTTTTATGGGGCCATTGAATAACATGGAGAGCTGCAAAAGACGCTAAAAAATGTGGCTGTAAAAAACGCCCATGTGTATGAGGCCTAAAACACATCCAAAAAAAAAAAAAAAAAATTTCTTCATCAGTTTAGGCCAATATATATTCGTCTACATGTTTTTGGTAAAAGAAAAATCGCAATTAGCGTATATTGATTTGTTTGCACAAAAGTACTTATAGCGTCTACAAAATAGAGAATAGATTTATGGCATTTTTATCATTAAATTTTTTTTTTTACTAGTAATGGTCATGCGACATTGCGGCGAACAGATCGGAAACTTTTGACACTTTTTGGGACCAGTGACATAAATACAGTGACCAGTGCTAAAAATAGCCACTGACCACTGTATAAATGACATTGGCAGGGAAGTGGTTAACACTAGGGGCGATCAAAGAGTTAAGTGTGCCCTAGGGAGGTGTTTCTAACTGTGGGGGGAGTGTACTGACAGGGAGTAGAGAGAGAACGCTGTTCTATTCCTGATTACTAGGAGCAGACGATCTCTCTCTACTCCCCTGTCAGAATGGGGATCTGTTTGTTTATATTGACAGATCCCCGTTCTGGCTCTCTGTGGAGCAATCGCAGGTGGCCACGCACATCAGCTCCGGTGACGCACCGCACGCCTGCTATTGCTCTTAAATGAGCCAACGTACAGCTACGGCGATTTGCACAGCCGTGCCAATCTGCCACAGTATAATGACGGGGCTGGTCAGCAAGCAGTTAAGGAATGTATGAAATTATGAACGTAATAGAGGTGGTTGTTGCAGTAGAACTATAGGCATTTTTTTCTTCATTTTGGATAGCGTAAAGGAGGGTTATAACCCATGTCAGATTTTTTTCTGCCTTCTGTGTCCCATTGTAGAGATTTACCTTCACTTCCTGTACTATAGCTAAAATAGGAAGTGAGGGAAAAGCCCTGCAAATTAAGGAAATTCCTTGGGGCCCCCAGGTCACCAGAACTAGTGTCCCCATTGGAAGATTTTCCATCTATTGTTTTTCTGGGGACAACCCAGAATCTGGGATTTTATTTTACTTTCATTTTCAATAATAAAGGTAAACACAACAAATAGAGAGGGTGCATCTCCCCAATGGGGGCACAGACAACAATGCAAACCTGACAAGGATTCTAATCCCTGTCCATCCAAAACTAAAAAAAAGTTTTGCTTTTAGTTACACTTTAAGGAGCCAGCACTTCTAATAGCCATGGCTCATCCCTGCTGTCAGCGGGAAATTTCCCACTGACAGCAGAATGTAAACAAAAGAGCCAACATAAAATAAAATGTTTGAGGCCCCCTCCCCCAACAATCTACACCACGTCTGATGTGGATTTGAGGTGGAACCTCACGCAAAAAAACTAAAAGGAAATTTCATAAGGTCCCCCCAAAATCCAAACCAAACCCTTATCCGAGCATGCAGCCCAGCAGGCCAGAAAGGAGTGGATTAGCGTGTGCCCCCGAACCACACCAGGCCACATGCCCTCAACATGAGGAGGTGATTTGCTAGGGGACTCCCCTGGAAAAGCATCTCGTCTCCATGCTGATAAGGACAAGGGCCTCTTCCTCACGACCCTGGCCCAGGGGTTCGAAGTTTGACTAGCTGGGATCTGGAATCCACCTTTAACAAGGGGGCCCCAGACCCCCCCCCCCTTTGTGTATGAACATGGGGTATACAGTACCTCTACCTATTCACCAAAAAAAACAAGTGTAAATAAAAACACTCCTAACATCCATGACTCATTCCTGCTGTCACCGGGGGATTCCCCACTGACAGCAGAGACTAAACAAAAGAGCCAACATAAAAAAAAATGCATATAAAAAAATGCATGAAGTTCCCTCTTCAACAATTTATGCCAGGCCCTTCGGGTCTGGTATGGATTTTTGGGGGGACTTCACACCAAAAAACAAAAAAAATGGCGTAAGGTTCCCCCAAAATACAAACTAAACCCTTATCCAAGCGGGCAGCCTGGCAGACCAAGAAAGGGGAGAATGAGTGTGCACTCCCCCCTCCTGACCAGACCATGCCACATGCCCTCAACATGGGGAGATTCTTTGCTGGAGACTCCCCTGACAAAACACCTTGTCTTCATGCTGATGAGGACAAGGGACTCTTCTCCACAACCCTGGCCCTGTCTTGTGGGGGGTGCAGGGGGTTACTTCCCCGGAATCTAGATCCCACTCCCCATTGTGAATGAACATGGGGTACGTATTACCCCTACTAATTCACCAAAAAGAAAAACACATGTAAATTAAAACATTACTCAGTTTTTACATGTCCTTTATTAAAAAAAAAAATTCCCTGATGTACCTCTATCATCAATCATGATGAACGTCGCTCTCACGGAAAAAGAAAAAAACGTACTGCCCGCCATCATGACTGCTCTGTTGCTTGGCTTCCACCAACTGACACAATATATACTGCATATGTATTTGAAATGTATGAACCCTGATGTTGTGGCTGCCAATTTCATTTGCTGAGGTCCTAAAATGCCTTAACAGTAGACACCCTAAAGTATTTAGTTAGAGGCATGGTAAGTCTAAAAAAAATGACAATTTTTTTTCATGAAAAGTGGTCAGTTTATTAGAATGTTTCTCACACACAACATGAGCATGCTTATAATTACAACCCCAAAACACATTCTGTGACACTACCGGAGTATAGGAATACTACATGTGTGAGACTTTTTCACTGTCTAGATGCATAAAAGGGCCCAATGTCCAAGGAGCACCTTTAGGCTTTTCAAGGAGAATAAATTATGCATCTGATTTGCTGATTACCTGTCACATTTTCGGATGCTCTGTGTCAGTGTTGCCAACCTCTCGCAGCGTTTTTTACTGGCAAAACATGGAAAATTTACTGGCAGAGCACATTTTTTACTGGCACCTTGCAAAATAACAGAACTCCTATGAAAAACTAAGACAATTGATATTTAAACACAACATGGAAACACTGGCAATACCCATATCAAGTAATTTGCCTGGTTTACACTTAAAAAATCAGCACAGCATGACAAATTATCAGACCCTGATATTTATAGACAGTTGTAAAAATCACTGATTTTTACAAACTGTCAGTAAATTTACTGACGGTTGGCAACCCTGCTCTGTGTGCCAGGACAGTAGAACCACACACATTTTGTAAAGCAGACACCCTAAAGTGAAAAGGTAAACATTGACGCTGGCTGCAATCAGCTGGTACTGGCTGTGATAAGCGAAACTGGAAATGCTGGTGTTGGTTGTGATCAGAGATTCTGGAAACAATGGTGCTGCTTCAAATTCAGCAATGCTGAAAACATTGGCACTGGCTGCAATCAGTGATGCTGGAAACTAGTGCTGGCTGGAAGCAGTGACCAAGAAAAACTGGCCTTGGCTGCAAACAGCAGCAATGGAAATAATGACACAGGCTTCTATCAGCAATGCTGGAAATGCTGGAGCTGACTGTGATCAGCAATGCTGGAAATGCTGGATCTGGCTGTAAACAGGTAAGGCCTTGTCATGCAGTAGGGGCACTGTAACAGGTAGGGGGCCTGTGCTTTGTACACTGTAGCACTGGTTGCATTCAGCAGCTAACTCTCCCTTTCCTCCCACAAAGGCTGTGTGCGTGACAGGAAGAGGAGGGCCAGCTGCTCAATGAAGCCAATGTTTACACTTTTGATCGCTGTGGTGGGTCACAGTGATCACTTGGTACAGCACCACTGTGATTGGCTCTCTACCTTTTGCATGTGATCTGACCTGTCCAATCACTTGACTGTGCCTGGAGGATTTCATGAATGGATTTAGGAGGAGTAGGAGGAAAAGACTGCATTAGCAGCACTCTAAGAGAAAATTGCTGTTATGCAGCCTTGATGGTCAGTAGTCTGTGTTGTTTTGTGCTGCTGACTTGTCTCAATGAGGTTCTGCTCCCCCCAAGCCCCAAGTGTTTCCTCATGCAAGTAGTACCCAAATGGCTGGTATGTTTATTATGACTGACACACTGCATCAGATATGGTAGCAGAGTTCTTTCAAACTGCTGCCTATTCAAGTGCCTACGTACTTTCATGAAGCTATATAATTTCTACCAAACACATATTTAAGTTTATATTCCTAATATTTTAGGGATATTATACATTTTTTTTTATTTCTAATATTTGGGGCTTTTCCTTCCTATTTCCTCCTGTCACATCACACCTACCTCCTGAGATTTGTAGTCCCATACAGTACTTTGCTTAATATAGGCTGCCTCATGGGGTTTACATCCACCATAGTTCCATGCAGCTTCCAGCAGTCTTTTACAGATCACTGGATGGGCTTATCTTTTCCCAGGCTGCACTGCAGCCAATCCTCATCATCAATCAAGCCATGGCTGCAAGAACAGCCTCTCTCAATCTCTGGCCAGCTTTCTCTCTCTCCCTGTGAAGCCGCACCTCACACCCTTCACCTGCAGCTAGGGAGAGGGGAAGGAATGACTTTATATGGGGATAGAAGGGGGTTCGGGGAATGCGGAGTCGTAGTTGGGAAGTGTTGTTGTGAACTCTGTTTTGACATTTTATTAAACGTTTAAGACAAAAGACAATTCAGTGTGGTATTTCAAAAAACAAACTCACAAATCATGCTATCAAACTGTAGTGCCATTGGCCAATCTGTTCAAGTTCAAGTGGAACCAAACACTATTTTACGGCCAAGGAAGTTGCCATCTTAGCCTCTGTTTAATCTGTGAGTGAGTGAATAGTGGAGAGAGGTTTGATGTACAGCAGTCATTCCCCTGCTCTCCTGTACCCACTCTTGTGTATGGAATCTTTAAACTACTACCAAGATAGTGTGTTATGCATTAATGGTTTGTTGTTATTGATTTGCCAGTAATTTCTTTAACTTGTCAATCCAGCATACCTCTGTAACATATAACTTATTCTTGAGTAAATACCAT
>BLSH010240563.1:2852811-2863892 GCA_018402905.1 Glandirana rugosa
ACACACTAAATGCCAGGATGTATCCCAGTTTAGCCCACCTGCCCCAAAGCACCCATACTCCCCATGTTGAGGGCACGCGGCCTGGTATGTCCAGGAGGGGGGGGGGGCGCTCGCTCGTCCCCACCCCCTTTCCTGGACTGCCGGGCTGTGTGCTCGGATAAGGGTCTGGTATGGATTTTGGGGGGGACCCCACGCTGTTTTTTCGGCATGGGGTTCCCCTTAAAATCCGTACCAGACCAAAGGGCCTGGTATGCTCCTGGAGGGGGACACCATGCCAGTTTTTTCTTTAAAAATATGGTGTGGAGTTCCCCTTCAAGATCCCCAGAGCACAAAGTGCCTGGCATTGTCGGGATCAAAGTCGGATCCCTGTTCACAGACAAACGGTCCGACTTTGACCCTATGTAGGACCGTAAATCACACAGTAGTGTAGGATCAAAGCCGGACCGTTTTTTTGTCGGTAGTGTGAACCCAGCCTGAATCTTGGAGACCATTAACCATTTGATGGAGTAGTGCAGCTAGGTAGTACAGCCAAAGATTTGGGAGAGCTACCCCTCCACTGTCCTTCGGATGCTGTAGATACTTTAGTTTAATCCTGGCTGAGTGTTTTTTCCACAAAAACACCTGGAATAGTGAGTCAATAATATGGAAAATTTTAAGTGCGATGTGTTGTGAAAAAAATACAGTAATTGGCGCATAAAGATCACCTTGATTAAAATAATTTTGCCAATTAGGGATAACCAGAATAAATTTAAGATGTTCACTTTGTCACAAAATCGGGACAGTAGATGTGTAAGCAAGGGATTTAGGTTAGCTGTGACACTATCCCATGAAAGCTTGCTAAATATTGCACCCGGTAGCTTCCTCCTTATTGGCCCTGAGGGTTATCAGGTGGAGGGTACTCACACTGTCCCTTGAATCCTTCTGCTTCCATAGACTGCTGTTCAGGCCTCCTGCTGGACAGATCATTGTTCACTGGGCAGAGTGTCTCCTGGATGAGAAGGTAAAAACACAAGACAAACATGTAACCTCTTGTGCGCCCTGGGAGCGGCACAGTGGCAAAAGTGTTAACCACTACACCACTGTGCCGCTCATACTCAACATAAAGAACTCAGCCCCTTTCCAAACATCACCACATATCCTGGGAACATGACACCAGGGTGGGTGGAGACTTTAGCACCGGCCTGACCCACCCTCCCCTAACAGATAAAAAGTCACCACAAACATGGCTGCCCCCTATTGCCTGAGGAAGGAGCACGAATGCTCCGAACACGAGTACCTCCCACTCCACCCTGCATCCGGTAGTGACGTCAGTGGCGGTTCCTGAGCCCCATCTGAGCCTCTGGAAGTGCTGGAAGCCACCAGGTCAGCCAGTACCAGCGGCCACCAGTGTTCCCCGCCTGCAGCCCGTCCTTCTGAAAGGAGTGGATGAACCTCTACATAAGGCCTATTGCCACACATGCCCTGACAACGCTTTTATCTTGTGAGTTGCCATTTGTCTTTTTAATAAAGATGCTTTTAAACTGCTGCACTTAGATTGGCACTGCTCTTTTTCTGTTCTATGGATGAGAAAGTAGGTTAGTGGAGATCCCTCTGAAACTTTTTTCCCTCTCTCCTCAGCTCCAGGCTGGAGGCAGAGCCCTCAGACCTGGGGTCCCCTCACATGTCTCACAACCCAAGCCTCAACACTCCATCTTCCACCTGACAACAATCCCCGCTAGCCAGGCTGTTCTATGTTTATGAACTCATCTAACTACCTTGCCAGGCCTCCTGCCTGGGGATTGGTCAGATTCTCATAAATATACAGATCACTGCCCCCTCACGTCTGCCCACTAGCTTCTAGAACTTTTTGGTAGTTTCTAGAACCAGGGGGAGGTGCCAGAAGCCTGACATGTAGAGCCCTCCAACCTGACCTACAACTGAACCCAACCCAATTACCCAGACTTACTTGAGTTACTGTGAGTCTGCATAATTTTTTCCTAACAACTATGTACACTAGGGTTGAGCTATTGAGTTCTGTAGAGAAAAGGCTTTCTTCAACAAAAGATCAAATATAAAACCTGCAAAAAATGTGAAAAGGAGGCTAAAGTTTCACCTACTTGAGAATGCAGAGTATAAATATGCAATATTTATAATTTTCCTGACTTAAAAAATGGTTTTTTTTTTTTGCTTTTTAAACCTGAACATAATAAAGGAATGATTAGGAATAAAGCCATTATAAAATCCCTTTAAAGGGAACCTACAGTATGTTAGGAAATACACTGGGAATGAGAGTATAGCAGGCATCTGCATATCATCACACTATCATTATAAGATGCCTTTAATAGTGTTCTCCTCTTACTGGGTCCCCTATAAACTGAGACAAATATTGTGTTTTTGAAGGACATTATTTGCAAAGGGCTTAGCATTTCCGAGAGTGACAGCACTCAAGAATGGAAAATAAAGACTTCGGCTGCAAGCACATCACTGCAGGTGACCCGGGGGAAGTGGGCAGTGTAGCATATGAAATTTGTCTTGTACTCTTTTTTTTTTTTTGTTGGGACTTTGGTGATGGAAGACTGCAGTTAAGGTAACACCGCTTACCCTTACTCCATCATTCTCACTTTGAAAATGTCCTCCTTTATACAGGGTTGCTTTAAGTGAGAATAATGTAAGTGTGCCCTAATCAGAGTTAGCACTTTTCTATAGTAAACTTCAGCTACACCACCAGCATTACTGACTGTATTTAAAGAATGAAGGCAAACAATTGTAGGCTTTCAACTGGGATATCTACCTAATGAAGATTAAATGAGACAATGCTATGAAACAGATGCTTGGTCTAAATGGTATGTTCAAGGGATCAAAACTTGAGATAACATCATATATCATATCGGAATCATCTTGGTATCCCAAAAGATCCGACAGATAATGTACTATAGCTGAACCATGCCACTTTATCTCATGTTAAAATATTTATTTCTGTTGCACCAGATATGTTTCAGCAGCAGGTGATCTCTCTAATGTGTAATTATTCTGATGAACATTTTCCTGCATTGCACAAAATCCCTAATTATTTCCAGAACTGATTGTGTGCAGTGGAACTAACATGACTGACACTTGTCTTTCACCACTAAACATCCAGCAATTTAAATTAATTACTGACAAATGAGATCAGAACAAAGTGCTAAATTTAGATCTCGTCATTTTGTCAGTGACATGGGAGACAAAGGATATGCTTTTATTTTCAGCAAAGGAAAATGATTTTGTAGAACTGGCAGCTTCCAATACAGGATTCTGAATAACATAAACATGATTAAACTTTTATAATTTTATATTAACTTGTATGCTCTTTTTTCAAAAGTACGTGAACTAATGGTCAAAGCTATGCACCCTCCTGTATGCTATGATATGCAGTCAATAGAGATTGGGCATGTATTGCCTAGTTTTACATGGTGATATGGTCCAGTGCAGCCAAGCTTTCATGGAACCATAAGGTTCCTCCAAAGGTTGCTTGGGATTCCTTCAGGAAAGGGCAATTTCTGCCTCTAAGATAAGTAACCACTAAAACCAATAACCCTTTTAGCTATCTGAAGAAGGGGGGATTCTTCCAACTGACCACAAATGTAAGGAGCATTCTACCTACTGATGTTAATGCTACTATGTACTGTTAGCGTAGATATTGTAATAGCAGGGGTTCTATCACGTGCCCAGTTAGAGGTTGAAGTGACAAGGTTTCCCATGGTTTCCCATGCACCTCTGGTCCAAACACCCCTGAAACAGTAAATGAAAGGATACAGAATGGCTGAGAGTTGAGTCCACAGATGTTCACATCTGGTAGATGACTTGGAAGAGAGGTGGTCACACAGACTGCAGAGAAGTTCACCAAATAATTAGATGAGGCTATCACTGAGGATCAGGCTAAAAAAGCAGCTGGAAGGAACACTGGAATGCATGACAAGCTGGTAGTGGTGTTCAAAACAGACCTGGGTCAACAACCAGGAATACAGGTAGCAGGCAGTACAGGAGGCAGAGTTGTGGTCAGGAGATAGGTCAAGGTCACACCATGAAATAAGCAGCAGCAAGTAGACAACTAAAGAAAGGATCAGGACCAAGCTGGGTAACAACAGCAGGCATAGGTGTGCAAAGGGGGTGTGTCAGGTGTGCCTGGGCACACTCTAATCACTCTGTGCGTTGCAGTTTTCCCCCACTGCTTGGGCTTACCCCTGTGCTGCATCCCTCCGTAGTGCTGCTGGCTTCCCTCCTTTTCTGTCCTCTCCTCCAGAGAAAAAGAACTGTCCGTGACTTTGTTTTTGTGGTTTATTGAGGGTTAATAATTTGGATGGGTATGGGAGATTATGGGGTGCCCACTTGATTTCAGCAACAACACTTTAGCAACATCTTCAGGGACATATTCCTATACACAACCTATATACAGTCTATATACAGCCTCCTTGTCTCTCCCCCTGCACTATACTTGCTTGCAGATTCCAACTGGATCTCTGTAGATGAATCTGACAGGCACAGTCAGATTTAGCAATGGACTTTTGCAGGCAGGAACTAAAAGTACCTTGTTGTGTAGCAATACACAGTGATCAGCTTGTACTCTCTCTCCTGTGGCTACTGGGTCCGAGCACCACCTCTTCAGGCACTGCTAACCCACCTGGCTGCAGCTGCCCCTTTCACTATACTTCCAGGCTAACGTTCCTCCACAGTCCTCCAGACTGACTCGAGTTACACCAGCCCACCCGGCTGAGTCTGTAGGAGATCTCCTAGGGAAGAGAGTACTGGCTACGTATGGCAGTTTCCCCCCTCGTAAGTGTCCAGTAGTGCTGCTGTACTCACACTGTCGACTATATCTCCATCTTCCACCCAAATGCTCCTGCTGACATTGCTCATGCCTATTCATGAGGTGAGCCTGCCCCCTGCCAGCCCTTTCCTGGGGATTGGTTGCGGCCCTCATTGATAATCCAAACAGATTCTCCTAACCTCCACCAACTAACTCTACAAGTTTCTACAACCTTGCAGATCAGGGGCAGGCACTGTCAGGATGAGTCACCCAGCCTGACTCACTGAAGCCTGACCCAGATTTACAGCTCAGGCTTACCCCTGAGCCTAACTAAATTTTCCTACACTAACAACCCTACCTTACATCTAGCATGCACAAGAGGGTGCTAACCATAGGTAGCCAGATCACAGAAGGATTGAGTCATAGGAAAACAGCTGAAGACAATCCAGGAACCTGCAAGTTAAGCTCTCTTCCTTAAATAGGCATTAGACAGGTGTGCCTGCAACAACCTTTGTTCTGTGAGTTGGCGCACATGCACATCTTCTTTAAAAGCCATCCTTTTCCCTACAAATGACAAGTTATTTCCTCTTTGTTAATAAGATTGGGTAAGGTTGGTCTATGGTTTCCTTTGCCCTTTTTGTGGCACCAGTTATAACACAAATGATAACCCCCGCCTCTGGTACAACACACCATGGGCTTTTTAGAAGTAAACTCCCATGGATCCAGTTGGGTAATCCTTGAAAATATTGCCGCAGGATACAGAAACTTTATACTTGGGCAAATTGAGTGCATTTTCTGATTTTCAGCTCACTAATTAAATAACTTTTTGAATTGGAGTTTCTCTTTAAAAGTATATTGATCACATGGGACATGTTAAATTAAATGGAAATACTGTACTCAATCAGAACAGATAGAGGTAAAACTGAGAGCCAAACTCATCATAACTACAAATAGACAATACAGTGAATTGTACTCTCTTGGAGAGAACTTCTAACTAATCTGTGACAGTGTAACTGCAGACAGCAGCAAACAGAACAGTACCTTTATTGTTCAAAATTCACAACTGTGTGCAAATAGTTCAGCATGTTGAAAAATTAAGTGTAAATTTTATTAGTTTTATTTAGTTTTATTAATTAATTAATTATTCTTACACAAAATAACGACACATATAATGCCCTTATTCTCAGATAAAAAAAGTCATTAAGAGCTATTAGAAAGACTAACAAAATTATCAGAAAAGTACATAAAAAGTCTTTGTACACAATGTACCAGATCACATGGGATAAAACAAACTTCCTATATATACTTCTCCACTGCTGCTTCTCTCAAAAGGTCTTGGGGATTCACCAACTATAAAAAAGACAGAGGGCGCAATCTAAGTGTAGTATGGAACACTTTAACGTAAAGCATAAAAAACAAAAATCACTTGCATTATTGAAGAAATGAGAGCACATGTAACGCCATCTCCGGAACCGCCTGCCTTCTCAAACCTCAGGGAAGAGAGCTGTGAAAAGATGGGAGTCACAAGTATTGTGGACTGTAAGCGGACACAGAATACACAGAAGCAGCAAAAGCAGCAGCAGGGGCATTGCTAGGGGTGGCTATTGGGGCTATAGCCCAGAGTCTGGGGCCCATAGCCCAGAGTCTCTTACCGGGTGGGTGCAGTTCTGCAATTAGCAGGTATGTCTGTCTGGGGACCCTGATGTAAGGGGAATCCACACTCAGGTATGTAACAATATTTATATATATATATATATATATATATATATACACACACACGTATATTATATACATGTGTATGCCCATTCAAGCGTATGACTTTCTTTACTTTGCTGCTATGGGCTCTAGCCCCAGATCTTTTGTAGACTTAGCAACGCCCCTGAGCAGCAGTATCAGCAGTACCCGCTTATAGTCCACATCAACTGTGGCTGTAGAAGGCAGCAGCTTCCAGAGATGATATCACATGTGCTTTTACTCCTTCATGCATGCGAGTGACCATTTGCCTTTTATGCCTTACATTAAAGTCTTCCATATTACACCTAGATTGCGCCCTCTGCCATAGTTTTGATTGTATAGTTTATTAGGCCCATCTAAAGCCTTGTTTTCTGTACGTGGATTAATCAATGTTCCTCAATACATATGTTGGTCCTTAACCCCTTCACGCCGACATAACACAAATATGCGGTCCCACTATACTGGGCTTTTTCCTGTGGGGCCGCATATTTGAGTATCTCCCTTTGTACATCATACGTCGTATCTCTCTCTCTCCTTGCCGAGAAAAAAAAAGTGTGTGTAAAAAAATACATTAAATAAAAATAATGAAAAGAAAAATACAAATACAATAAAGAAACAAAACACAAGGTTTGATCTAGGTCAGTGTCAGGGTTAGTGTTGGGGTCAAGGTCAGGGTTAAAGGTCAAGATCAAATGTAAGGTTCAAAGGTCAGGGTCAGTATTTTTTTTTAGTTTTTTTTTAAAATTACTATAAGTGTCAGTTAGTGTCAGTGTCAGCGTGTTTTGGGTAGGATAAAAAAAAATGGAAAATGTGCACTGTTGTTTCTGGGCTGTACTACAGGTACATACAAAAACTAACATACACATATGTGGAATTGCTGCAATCATCCAGAGCAGGAGCATTTAATTTGGGTTGGAGATTATGGTAGTAACAAAAAATATACAGTTAAATTTAAAAATATATACATTTTTTTAATATTTTGGGCCAGTTTTCCTTTCACAATAATAAAAAAAAAATTAGGAGCTATCCATAACTATTTACTACCATATGAAAGCCCAATTTGTCCTGAATATAAAAAAAACAAGGTATAATTCACCTGAATGCACAAAGTAGTTTTAATAATATGTTTGGTTTTACTAACACGTCAAAGTTGCAAAATTGTGCTTAGGCATTTCGATTAGTTTTACTCTTAGGCGTGAAGGGGTTAAACCAAAAAGGATGGCACTTGAACCAGGAAATATATCATTTTGTATTATTGTAGGCTCAGTTGCAGGGTCTTCAGAGAGTAAGGAGTTTATCTAGTTGGTAAGCCCACAGGAGAACATTTAAACTAAAATGACATTTAAGGTTATTCAGCAGATAGACTATCTAGTCTCTGCACCTTTGCAATATTTTTAAGAGTCCTGTCTTCTAGTCCCACGCAAACATTCAAATTATGACAAAGGAGAATATTTGTAACCTCCAAAATGAGTTGGGTGCAACATCTTTGTCATCTTGATAAGAAGAGAGGACTTTTAAAGTGGTTGTTAAGCCACTTGTATAAAATGCTCCCATTCCCTCTGTATTAGAACAATAAGTTCCCCTGTGCCCATGTTATAACATATATATACTTATCTGTATTGATAACACACATGCTTTCTAGGATCAGTTGTTGTTTTTTTCTCTCCTCTGCTCAGCAAAGAGTTCCTGAGGGTGGGACTGAGTACTGCTGCTGAGGTCAGCTGGAGAAGAGAGGAAAGAGAGCTGTGTGTAAGAAGCCAGAGTGTTATCTATACAGATAAGAATATTTATATAACACGGACACAGGCAAACTTCTTGTTCTAATACACGGGGGATAGGGGTTTTAAAAGTTAATTATGAGAGCAGAGAAGAAACTCTACGTACTGACAGGGAGAGGGAGGGGGAGTTGAAGACAGGCAGAGGAGAATAGGAGAGCTGCTTGTGGCACAGACTGCACAGACCACGGGGCTCTCAAGACCAGCTAATACACAGGTGTCAAACACAAGGCCCGCGGGCCGAATCCGGCCCTCCAGGCCATTTCATGTGGCCCTCACACCTCTCCTGCAGCTGCAGGGGAGCTCTAGCCCACCTCTGGTCCTCCTCCAGACCCTTTACTTTCTGCTTTCAGGCAATGCATCCAGCTTCTTCCCAGCAGCAGCATAAGGTAAGAGGGTGCACTTTGATGTAAGGGAGGGTGGAGGATTCAACTTCTGATGGTGGGGGTGACTCTTGACATCTAATGGAAGGGAAGGGGATGCTCTGGAC
Source organism: Glandirana rugosa (assembly GCA_018402905.1). NCBI lineage: Eukaryota > Metazoa > Chordata > Amphibia > Anura > Ranidae > Glandirana > Glandirana rugosa. The sequence continues at coordinate 2,861,573 of BLSH010240563.1, forward strand.
ATATAGTCTGAAAGATACAACCGGCCCTTTTATGGGCAATCATAATGCTGATGTGGCCCACAATGAAATTGAGTTTGACACCACTGAGCTAATATGTTAGGGGAGTCAGCACTCAGGGGGGAAGACATGACCTGGCATTATCACACAGGTACTTTAGGGGATACAGAGGGATAATTTAAAAAGCAAAAGCACCATGCTGCTAATTGCACATTAAAGAGACAGGAGCAGCATTTTTTTTGTGTGTTAACAAACGCTTTAAAGAATTGCAGAGGTTCAGAGACAAATCTGGTCTGGTCTGGTGCTCATTAAACATCTGGATCCTGAGGCCCTCTGATGTATGTGAGATACTTTAGCCAGAGTATTATGCTTTATGAAACAAGCCTCCTTCCTATGATAATGGACTCATGCAGCCTAAGTTCCAGCATCTCACACCCATACCCCTGGAATATTTTTCATTTTTGTCTGGGGCTTTCCTTTAAAAGAGGACCTCATTCTCCATCCTCTGTTTAACTAGCTGCAAAAGCACAAAGCAAATCAAATCAAATTGACTACAGGGAACAGTACTAAATTTGCATCAGAGCTCTGAAATACAATCTTGCACAGAAGTTGCTCTGTTCTTCTCCACCCAAAACAAAATAAATAGATTTATGTAGTGTTTTAAGCAATTTAATACATTTTGTCAAAGTAGCTAAGCAGTTAACATAGAGTTCAGGTATGTTTGTCACTATTTGTTAAAGTAATTGGTTTGGTAATTAAAACCCAAGGGAGAAATTTAACTTTCCTTAGCTCCTTTCATCTAATGTCACAGAGTGTTAAGAAAATAGACCTGCCCTTTTACCAGTCAAAGTCATAGGATAAAGGGGAAATGCCATTTACTTCCCTTTTCTCATTTGATCCTCCAACAAGAAAGAAGAAAGGGCACTGAATGGAGCATATAGCGTATTATATATAGAGAAGACATTAACAAAGTGTTCTTGCCTTTAATCTCAAATTTGCTCTTTCAGGCTTTGCATTCACTGCAATTTATTCAAACATGCACAAACACCCTCAAACCACTTTAAATATGTATTAGGATTTGCAGAAAGCTTATTCAGGGTGAGGTGTATTGGATTCTATTTATTCAATGCCAGCCACTTGAAAGTTGCATTCTTTAAGAGGTGCAGGCGGCACTGATAAGGCTTTTTCAGCATTTAGGAGTACAGTATATGTTCTAGCTAAGTGTAAGAACTAGGGTATTAGGTGGGAAAACCTTGGGGATCGTCTATTATTAAGGGTTCACCAGATTTTAAGACTAAGCCCGCTCTTTGGGGCAAAGTTCAGCCATCTCACTTTTAATTACCAGTAGTCAGTGAGACACTCTAACTGGATAATTTGATAGCAAGTGGATGGGGCTCAGTTATTGGTGTGAGATGTGGCCTTAAATTAGAGAGACTGAGCCATTAAAGCATATCTATACCCAAGAGCTAAAATGTATTATATTACTGGCTAACAGTCCATAGTTATAGTGGCCACATATGATTTTGTTTTTCAAGCTTTTTTCCCTTAAAGCATAGCTCCACTTTTGTCGAGAAATAAACATTCCCCTCTGGTTGATCTATGTGCATTGCAGGGATTTTAACAAACTTTGTTGCAGATTGCTACCTTTTGTTACTGTTATAAGAAATCTCTGTTTGTTCCTCTGTGCTGAGTGAGTCTAATGGGAGCGGTTTTATAATTATCAATCAGCTGCTGTTATCTGCAAAGCTCTAATGAGAAAATCTGCAGAGTCTGCATCCCCTCAGCCGTGATTTTCTACTGCAATTATCTCACCAAAAATGACATTTTTGTTGCAGGGGATGCATGAAATCTGACTTGTATCTTAGTGCAGACTTCTGGGAAAATCAGTGAGCCAATCACACAAGCAGGAAATTATATTTCTGAGGGGCATTCTGTACACATTCTGAGTACAGAACACCTCCAGGTAGCCATATTGCATTGCATTTTCAGTAGGGTTGCAGCGATACCACTTATTTGCCACTGAGTACGAGTACCGACACTTTACCTTTGATAGTCACCGATACCGATTACCGATACCTACCGCGTAGGAAGAGTAGGTAAAGGGGTGGTTTGGGAGGTGCTCCTCAACATCCCCTTTACATTACACAACCCCCTGCACCTCTGGACCCCTTTACATTACACAGCCCCCTGCACCTCTGGACCCCTTTACTTTACACAGTCCCCTGCTCCTCTGCATCCCTTTTACATTACACAGCCCCCTGCTCCTCTGCATCCCCTTTACATTACACAACCCCCTGCATCTCTGATGGTCTTTGGTGAGATA
>BLSH010240563.1:2864175-2892996 GCA_018402905.1 Glandirana rugosa
GTCCCCCGACACATTACATTTCACCGGGTCTCCACGTCCCCCCCCTCACATTACATTTCCTCTACGTCTCCTCGTCCCTCGACACATTTCATTTCCCCCCCTGCACCTCTGGGCCACTTTACATTACACAGCCCCCTGCTCCTCTGCATCCCCTTTACATTACACAGCCCCCTGCTTCTCTGCATCCCTTTTACATTACACAGCCCCCTGCTCCTCTGCATCCCCTCTACATTACACAACCCCCTGCATCTCTGAGGGTCTTTGGTGAGATATCAGAGGTCTAAACAGACCCCCATATGTCTTATTTTGAGACAGAGAAAAGGAACTGAAGTCCCTTTTCTCTGCACCACTTAACTTGAATGAGTGAGGAATTTCAGGAATTTCTCACTCATTCAGAAAATGACAGACTGATAGATAGTAACACTCGCGGTTACTATTATCAGCTGTCAGTGGGACACATAGCAGCGATCTTAGTGAACGCTCGCTGCTTGCGTCCGCTGTGCTACGGGGGGGATTTGGTATACACATGTATACCGACCCCCCCAAGCCCTAACTTCACCCTCACCCGTACTGCTGACCCCCCCCCCCACTGCGATCCCCAGCCTGTCAGCTCACTGGAGAGCACAGGCAGAAGCTTCAAGCTGCGGGAAGGTAAAGAGGGATTGGAGCGGCAATGGATGCGGGGCCGGGGGGCCAGTATGGGGGTTGTTCTGAGTGGTGGAGTAGACACATCTGGATCCCCCCAAGCCCATGCAGCACCTAAAGCCGAAGGGAGTGGCAGAGGAGGGAAGCCGGCTAATGATGGTAGCTGTGGGGGCTGCCATCAGGGGGGTACAGAGATAAGGTTAAGGGGGGGGAGTTGCCTTAGCCTGGTGACAGCTGGCAAGAGGGGAGGAGGAGGGGGAATCCCAGGACACGGCATTGGTTGTTAAGGAAGCGGCGGCCCGTCCCTTAACAACCAATAATTGCCGGCATTTTTTCCATTACATTTCAGTTGTTAGCGGGGACAACTGACAACTGAAAGAACGGAGATCGAAGGTATCAGTTTCCGGTATCGGTGCATTTTTCACGAGTACCGATACTCTGAAAATGCCCGGTACCGATACTGATACTAGTTTCGGTATCGGTGCAACCCTAATTTTCAGACAATTACAGAGCTGCAGATTGAAAAGGAAAGGTCATTTTTAATAAGATTCAATTACAATATGACTTGTGTCACAATTGTATATGCTAGATTATTTTTTCTTTATTTGCTATTTTTTTTCCCCACAATTGTGGAGTTACCCTTTAATTTTCACCCGGTGATCCTGTGAATAACACTCTAACTCCAAAATGTACTATATGTACAGAGAAAAGAAAACCCAAATAAAGAGAACAAATGCAGCCTCCACAGCTAAGGACTGGTAAGGTGCTATATATTATATTTTGTTCTTGGATTTAGATACCCTTCAACCATGAATATGCAGACCTTTACAGAATATAAAGACACAATAATATTGGTTATTTTTTGTAGGTGCTTACTATCCAGTGTTCCTATCATATTCATATGGACACACACACACATACAAATTCTAGGGTTAATTTTAGATAAAACTAAAAAACCTCTTAGTATGTGCTAAGAAAACCAAAGCACTGAAATATAAGCCACCCACACAGTAAGTAAGAGCAAGCCATCAGCTCCATCTAGTGGCCATAATATATGTTTCCTTACAGCGGAGTTCCAGTCGTTTTTACGTTCATTAAAAGTCAAGCTACTGACTTTTAATAAACACACACTCACCTGTCCCACGATTCAGCGATGCGGCCGCCCGAAGCCTCGCTCCTCTCCCTCGTCTCCCCCCCAGTGCCAGCATCAAGTGTGGTCACCAGGCTGTGACAGCCTGCGGCCTCACAGCTGGGTGCGCACTGCGCATGCGCAAGTCATGCTGTACCTCCTCAGTGGCTGGGCAATCTCTAAATATGAACAATGGTGTGGTCAAGCCTTGGAGCGGAGGGAGGGAATCACAATTATCTATGAGGCGCTAGCTACAAATCCCAACAAGATGCCATATATGATGGCCTCGGAAACAGACCTAGCCCAACAGTGGGATCTGGAAACATGGAATAAAAATTTCGCTACAGCATTCAAAGGTGTGATCAATAGCTCACTGATGGAAGCAAATATCAAAGTCATGTGACGTGTCCCCGAAGATTTAAGGGATGGAGGGGGAGAGGAGAACTTCCGCTCGAGTTGCCTAGGCAGCCTGAGCGGAAGTGAGAGCTGGGGACCTGTCAAAACTAGGTGCCCACTCCCCCCCAAAAAATGACATGCCAAATGTGGCATGTTAGGGAGTGAGGAGTGCTTAAAGCGGAACCTCCACTTTTGGGTGAAACTCCACTTTAAAGAGGAGCCCCAGGCTCCTTCAGAAAAAAAATAAAAGTCAGCAGCTACAAATACTGTACTGCTGACTTTTAATATAAGGACACTTAGCTGTCCAGGGATCCCGTGAAGTCCTCACTGAAGCCAATTCTTCAACCGGGTTTGGGGTGCAGGAGCCGGCATCTCTAGTAAGGGAAATGGGAAGTGAAGCCTTGCAGCTTCAGAGCCTGTTTTCCTACTGGGCATGCACAAGTCACATTATGCCTTGTGAATGATCCCGGGGAAGGAGGGGGGTGCGAACTTCCAGCTCAGTTTGCCAATCTGAGCCAGGAAGTGGGAGTGGGTACCTATCAAAACCAGGTACCCGCTCCCCCCCAAAAAGTGCCAAAATGTGGCAGCGAAGGGGGGGGGGTGCAAACATGCCGTGCTTCCCCTTTTGGGTGCAGCTCCACTTTAAATATCTCAATCTAGAAAATATCTAATTATGGCCACTAGATGAAGATCATAGAAAATTAACATTAAGCCTGCATTCACATAGCGGCGACCGCGACTTTCAACATGACTTCAGCACGAATTCCAGCGCGTCTTCAAGGACCTCAGGCAACTTTACAACATGACTTTTGCCAGGTGACTTTGCCTTGACCAATCAGAGAAGGGAGGGAGTGGGCTGCCTAAAAAGAAATTCTATTTTTTTAACTGTAAAGTGGCTTCCATGTAGATAGGGATCCGACTTGGAGGCAACTTCTATTGAATCCTATGGGCACAAGTCGGATAGAAGTCGCCTAGAAGTAGTACAGGAACCTTTTTAGAGGTCGCCTTGAAGTCGGAGCGACTTCAGTCGTGTATATTAAGACGGCTCCCTTTCATTTCAATGGGATTTCAAATGTCAAGTGACTTGGGACGACTTGAGGCAAATCAAGTCGGATCGCAAGTCGCCCCGTGTGAACGGGCACTAAAGGGCAGTTCTGCAAAAATTAAAAGTCAGCAGCTACAAAAACTGTAGCTGCTGACTTTGAATACACAGATACTCACCTGTCCAAGGATCCAGCACTGTCCTCACGTGGTCTGGTTATTCACTGGTCTTTGGGCCCCGGTGCTGGTTTGTTAACTGTGGGCAGCTGGATGTGACTCCTTGCGGTTTCACAGTCGGCTGCCCATTGCCCATGTGCAAGCCGGGCTGCGCTCTGTGAATGGTCTCACAGCATTCTGGGACCTGTGATGTGTCTCAGAAGGCTGTAGGCAGGCAGGGGGGAGGTCAAAACTAGGTACCCACTCCACCCCAAAGAAAAAAATAATATGCCAACATCTGAAGAGAGTGGAGAAGAGTAGTAAGAGCAGAACTTCTCATTTTGGATAAAGTTCTGCTTTAAGCAAAATACTTTTGTCCGCCATTTTTTTTTTATTTTTATAAATAGACCCTTTAAGCAACTAGTTGTAAATAAACCCAAGAGTTTAGCCTATAAAGAGTTATAATATGATGCTTATATTAGAAAAAATACTGAGCTGTATATACTAGTTCCTGTAAAGAGTTAAACTAGGTTACTTTGCAGACAGCGAAAAAACAGTAGTAAGTCACTTGAACTTAATTTACCAGTTTTTAAAGCCCTTCCTGGAAGCTGAATTATCTCTTCTTTGACTGGCCTGGGATCAGAGCGGTTACTGAATATCCCTGTGTTACTGCAGAGACACAGCTTTCCATCAGAACACTGCAGGCTGTAAAGCTTGTAAAGATTCAACTGTTTATTTGTTTTGCAGCAGATGAGAGGCTTAGCTGACCAGCAGTAGAGGCAGCAAAGCTAAGAGAAGCTAGACCGTACAGGATGTTTATTTCATCAGCAGAACTTGGGCAAAATACCGGTACTCAAAATGCATGGCATGTTTAAAGTCTCACTTCTAGGTACAGCAGGTCGCAGCAAAACAATGAGCATGTACTGTATCATGCTGACTTGGTACACTACATTAAAGAATAAATCTATGTAAAGAAAATGTAAAACAAATCCGTTTAATTTTAGGCTCACAGCTTGAACATGTTTTCTCATGTGTTTTCTCACCTTCTATCATTTGCAATTGTACAAGCAGTTTAGGTTAGAGAGGAGAAAAAGGAAACCCTGGATGTTGCATTCCAGCCCAAAGTGAGTTTGTTCATTCAAGAGGCTACATCCAATAAATACGAAAGGATTTGCAATAAGAAAATATGAAGGCGAGTCTTGGGACTCACCAGTGTCATAATGGCAGAACTCCCTCACTGCATCGACATCTTGAGGTCTACACTCGGAGACTCGTCCCCGACTCCCCATTTGCTTACTGTGCTTCTCAGCTCTCCTTGTCTTCTGCCACTTACATATTGATGACCTCTCCTCCTGGAGGGAACACCTTAAAGTGGTTCTAAAGCCTTAAAGTTTTTTGTCTTAATGCATTGCATGCATTAAGGTAAAAAACCTTCTGTACTACAAGAGCCCCCCAGCCCCTCCTTTTTCTTACCTGAGCCCAATCCGATCCAGCAATGTGCATGAGAGCCACGGCTCTCGCCGCTGTCTCCCTCCTAATTGGGCATATTGATAGCAGCAGCAGCCATTGTCTCCTTTTGCTGTCAATAAAATGTTGTGACGAAGGAGATGGGGGGGCAGGGCCAAGTCTATTGACACAGACCGGGCAGCTCGGAAGCAAGCCGCCTTCCCTGGGGGCACTTGTAAAGAGGAGGGGCCTGGAGTGCTGGTGGGGGCCCCAGAAAAGGAGGAATGGGCTGCTCTGTACAAAACCATAGCACAGAGCAGGGAAGTATACCATGTTTAGTATTTTAGTTTAAAACAAAGGTTTTGTATCACTTTAGAAGTATACCCACCAAAGAGGACTTTCACAAACTGGTTCAGGAGATGAGAGAAGCCTGCTGCATGGAAATCATAGAATTAGAAAATGACTTTCAGCATCTAGTTACAGAGTTACATTGATGGAAAAGGAACTTTAATCCACCAAAATGGAATTCAACCGTCCCCAGATTCAAACCTCCAGTCAACACCTTGTTATTATGAACATGCAAGGATACCTGGAGGATCTTGATAATAGAGACTGCAGAATTTGAGGCCTCCCCAAGGTAAGATTTTGAAGATTTGAAGGAAGGTGACCTTCCAAACAACATGCTAGGTGAACTTCCTAGATTTCTATCATCAGATAGAAATGCACAGAGCTTATAGGGCCATGTGACTAAGGGGTCATTCATCAAAACCAATGAATGTTATATATCAGATTCACTCCTTTACACTTGAAGAAGACATACTGCTCAAGGCACTCTCTATGTGAGCCATACTTCATGACTGGACCTCCTTCCAAATATTTCCTGATCTTTCCTGGCTGACTCTTCAAAAATGCAAAAACAAAGTTTGACTGCTAAAAAAGAATGGCAAATCCACTATTCTACGTGTATCAGAAGACCTCACAGCCACCTGTGAAATCCTGGACATATCAAAGTCTAGAATGCAAGGCTGGGGACCTTGTCCTCTGCCCCCCCCCCCCATTACTCCCTGTAGCAGAAAATCTTACTTGGAAACTCTTCAGATTCTCAGCATGGTGCCTCTCACCAGCAATTTTTGTAAAGATGAACTAGGGGACTCTTGGATGATGGCTCTACTCCCATGGAGCAAAGTAGTTGATAACACTTGTGCTTGGGTGATTTACACTCATGGCCTATCCTGGGCCCCAGTCACCATCTATAGAAAATGTTTACCTTCTTTGCTGACATCCATTAAATTTCACTCCCTGTGATGCACAGTAACTCTTGCTGATATGGGGGATTTGCCCTGGTGATGACAATGGAAAATGGCCTTCCCACCTCAGGTTAACCTCCCCAGACATTGCTAAAGGAATTGCTGGTTCCTCTTTAATGTTACTGGGTTTATTCTCATATATTCCCTGTTTGTAGTTGATTTTGTGTAATATTTAAAAGCATGCCATTATTGCTACTTCTTTACCCCCCACTACCTCCTAGATGAGGTATTTGGATAACCCCCACTGGGATTTTTATTCACCCCAACCATAGCTTGACTTATTTAGTCACCCACTCTTGATGTAAGACCTGCATGCTTATACCCCGATATTCTAAATGAAGGCAAATTTAGTTGCAGAGAGTTAATTTTGCCATATTCCTTCTAGCTCTTCCCCCCCCCCCCCAAATTTTGTACTTTAAGGTTCTTTCCTACGAGACTAGTTTTATATCCTCTCTAGAATAATAGTGTTAGTGGGGGTATTTTGGAACTCTGCTATTGCTAACTATTTTGTAATCCTAATTGTATACTTAAACTGTTTTTTGGTTTCTATATGGGTTATGTGCTTTTTCTTGCTCACCACTAGTCTCCTTTTTTCCCCTTTCTCTCTCCAGTATGGTCTCTCTCTGCTCACCAACGGCCTTCAGATAAACAGCCTGCAGGAAATTCTGGAAGTACAAGATGGCACCTCACATGCTCTGACTTTTCAGCTAAGTAATGCATTTGATTCCTATATAATACACTCATGGTTAAGATTTTGCCTCTAAATGTAAATGGCCTAAATTCCAACTATGAATGCTACTTGGCGCTATGGTAGTTTATACAGTCTGGGGCTGACATTCATTTCATACAGGCTCACAGACTCAGATAAAAAAAGAGAATGCTGACATTTGTGTCTAAATATTTTTCTAATATTTTTCAAGCTTCCAATCAGAGGAAGAAGGTGGTAGTGGCCAAACTTATTAAGATGGGTTCCCAGTTTTCTCTCTCAAACCCTTCTTTGGATCTTAAAGACCACTGCATCATTCTAAGGGGATATTGTCAGACCACTATCCTCACTCTGTGTAATATATACTCTCTCTCCAGGGTATATACTCACGTGTTTCAAACTACCCACACATTTTTGATAATCAAGAGGGACTTCAACCAGCCATACTCTACTTCCTAAAGCTGGCCATGGATGGATAGAATTTCAAATGAAAATTTGTATGAAGAGACTTTCTCAGAACACGCACTTGTTGTTTGAAAGATTTTGTCTTGTCGTAGTGTGGCTCTATTCCGCGAATCACCGTAAATAGGCAGCGATTCGCAGACGCGCAGCTAGGGGGCGAGAGTGCACCGCCAGCGGCGCGCTCTCGTGCCCGTCACACTCTGCAGGAGTGTACCCGCGGCTCAAGCGGACCCGATGTCCGCCGGCGAGCCGCGATAAGCTGTCAGAGTGAAAGAACAGCGGTTCCCGGCTCTGTCAGTGGGGACATAAGAGATCTACTGATTCCTGTCACTGGGATCAGTTAGATCTCTAATGCCCAAGATAGCCCAGCCCCCTCACAGTTAGAACACACCCAGAGAACACAGTTAACCCCTTCCCTGCCCCCTGCATGTTAACCCCTTCACTGCCAATGGCATTTACACAGTAATCAGTGCATGTTTATAGAACTGATCGCTGTATAAATGCCAATGGTCCCAAAAAAGTGTCAAAATGGTCCAACATGTCCGCCGCAACATCGCAGTACTGCTAAAAATCACAGATCGTCACCATTACTAGAAATGAAATAAAAAAAAATAAAAACCCCAGAAATTAATTCTCATCATCCGCAAAAGCGACAACTTTTGCGCAAATCAAACAATAAACGCCGATTGCGATTTTTTTTCCCAAAAATATGAGGAAGAATATAAATCGGCCAAAACCGATGAATAAATTTGTTTTTTTTATATTTTTTTTGGATTCGTATTTTAGCAAAATGTAAGAAGTATAGATTTTTTTTGCAAAATTGTTGCTCTTTCTTTGTTTATAGGGGCGATCAGAAATGACGCAGTGGTTACCAAATACCACCAAAAGAAAGCTCTATTTGTGGGAAAAAAAGGACGCAAATTTAGTTTGGGTACAACGTCGCACGACCGCTCAATTGTCAGTTAAAGTAACGCAGTGCCGAATCGCAAAAAGTGGTCCTAACATGGGAAATCCTTCCGGGGGTGAAGTGGTATGTCACTGGCAACTCAGTAAGTTCCTCCTTAAGGCTGGTTTCATACTTGTCCGACAAACGGACCGACATTGTGAGCACATGTCGCATGACGTCACTAAATCCATGTTTTCCTATGAGAACCATCTTAACTGGTCTGATACAAGTCGGTCCGACTTTGAAAATGGTTCCTGCATTACTTTGGTCCAGCTTTGATCCTACTTCAGCCCATTGAATATCATTGAAGTCAGATCAAAGTCGGATCATTGCCTTAACTGACTTTGGCATGCGACTTGTGCTCTGAGGATCTTGAAGGGGAAACCTCGCCAAATTTAACAAAAAAAAGGCATAGTGTTCCCCCCCTCCAAGAGTATACCCAAGAGCATACCAGGCCCTTCAGTCTGGTATGGATTTTAAAGGGAACCCCCACGCCAAAAAAACGCCCCCCCCCCCAAAATCCATACCAGACCCTTATCCGAGCACGCAGCCCGGCAGGTCTGGAAAGGGGGTGGGGATGAGTGAGCGCCCCCTCCTGCACCATACCAGGCCGCGTGCCCTCAACATGATGGGGTGGGTGCTTTGGGGGCAGCCATAGCACCTTGTCCCCATGTTGATGAGGACAAGGGCCTCTTCCCGACAACCCTGGCTGGAAGTTGTTGGGGTCTGCGGGCGGGGGGCTTATCGGAATCTGAAAGCCCCCTTTAACAAGGGGGCCCCCAGATCCCGGCCCCCGACCCTATGTGAATGAGTATGGGGTACATTGTACCCTTACAAATTCACCTAAAAAAAGGCGTCAAAAATAAACACAGTACATAGGTTTTTAAAGTATTTTTAATAAGGCAGCTCTAGCATCTTCTCCCTCCCATTTCTTCTCCCCTCTCCAGCATCTTCTTTCTTCTGGTCTTTTGCAGGGTCTTCTTTCTTCTGAGGGGTCTTCTTTCTTTTGCTCTTTTGCCAGGTCTTCTCTGCTGTCTTCTCCCTCGGTTTTTCCTTGCTCTGATGTTGACTCGACGCTCTCTCATGTGCTAATGCTGAGTCCGCGCTGTGAAATGACTTATATTGGCATGGGGTGGTGACATGGTGGTGATGTCACAAGGGGGTGGGGCCTCCGAATGACATCACCCGGTGGCTCCGCCCCATGCCAATATACAGTCAGGTCCATAAATATTGGGACATCGACACAATTCAAATTTTTTGGCTCTATACAAGATGTGCTTTAACTGAAGACTTTCAGCTTTAATTTGAGGGTATTTACATCCAAATCAGGTGTACGGTGTAGGAATTACAACAGTTTGTATATGTGCCTCCCACTTTTTAAGGGACCAAAAGTAATGGGACAATAGGCTGCTCAGCTGTTCCATGGCCAGGTGTGTGTTATTCCCTCATTATCCCATTTACAAGGAGCAGATAAAAGGTCCAGAGTTCATTTTAAGTGTGCTATTTGCATTTGTAATCTGTTGCTGTCAACTCTCAATATGAGATCCAAAGAGATGTCACTATCAGTGAAGCAAGCCATCATTAGGCTGAAAAAACAAAACAAACTCATCAGAGAGATAGCAAAAACATTAGGTGTGGCCAAATCAACTGTTTGGAACATCCTTAAAAAGAAAGAACGCACTGGTGACCTCAGCAACACCAGAAGACCTGGAAGAGCACAGAAAACAACTGTGGTGGATGACCGAAGAATTCCTTCCCTGGTGAAGAAAACAGCCTTCACAACAGTTGGCCAGATCAAGAACACTCTCCAGGAGGTAAGTGTATGTGTGTCAAAGTCAACAATCAAGAGAAGACTTCACCAGAGTGAATACAGAGGGTTCACCACAAGATGTAAACCATTGGTGAGCCTCAAAAACAAGAAGGCCAGATTAGAGTTTGCCAAACAACATCTAAAAACATACATGCCCATGGCATGGGCATGTATGGCTGCCAATGGAACTGGTTCTCTTGTATTTATTGATGATGTGACTGCTGACAAAAGCAGCAGGATGAATTCTGAATTGTTTCTGGCAATAATATCTGCTCATATTTAGCCAAATGCTTCAGAACTCATTTGACGGCGCTTCACAGTGCAAATGGACAATGACCCAAAGCATACTGCGAAAGCAACCAAAGAGTTTTTAAGGAAAAGAAATGGAATGTTATGCAATGGCCAAGTCAATCACCTGACCTGAATCTGATTGAGCATGCATTTCACTTGCTGAAGACAAAACTCAAGGGAAAATGCCCCAAGAACAAGCAGGAACTGAAGACAGTTGCAGTAGAGGCCTGGCAGAGCATCACCAGGGATGAAACCCAGCGTCTGGTGATGTCTATGCGTTCCAGACTTCAGGCTGTAATTGACTGCAAAGGATTTGCAACCAAGTATTAAAAAGTGAAAGTTTGATTTATGATTGTTAATCTGTCCCATTACTTTTGGTCCCTTAAAAAGTGGGAGGCACATATACAAACTGTTGTAATTCCTACACAATTCATCTGATTTGGATGTAAATACCCTCAAATTAAAGCTGAAAGTCTGCAGTTAAAGCACATCTTGTTTGTTTCATTTCATCCATTGTGGTGGTGTATAGAGCCAAAAAGATTAGAATTGTGTCGATGTCCCAATATTTTTGGACCTGACTGTAAGTCATAACATCAAAGTCATATCCCCATTCACTGAAGTTGGACCGATGTAGGACCATTGTAGGACACATGTTGCAGAGCAAAGTAGGATGAAAGTCTGATCATTGTCGTGTCAGACAAGTGTGAACCGAGCCTAAACCTGAGCCTAGGTCAGGAACAGATGAGCAGCAGCAAGGGTGAAATCGAGGTCAAGGTAAGACTCAAGAACAAGTAAAGGTAAGAGAAGACTAATGCAAAACTCAGGAATTTCTGAAGACTGATCAGCAATGACACAAGATAAAGGCATCCTATAAATAGGTTGTCTGGCATCAACAGAGACTGCTCCCACATGCCTGGTGACAGTTCTACAGGGTGGGCCATTTATATGGATACACCTTAATAAAATAGGAATGGTTGGTGATATTAACTTCCTGTTTGTGGCACATTAGTATATGTGAGGGGGGAAACTTTTCAAGATGAGTGGTGACCATGGCGGCCATTTTGAAGTTGGCCATTTTGAATCCAACTTTTGTTTTTTCAATAGGAAGAGGGTCATGTGACACATCAAACTTATTGGGAATTTCACAAGAAAAACAATGGTGTGCTTGATTTTAATGTAACTTTATTCTTTCATGAGTTATTTACAAGTTTCTGACCACTTATAAAATGTGTTCAATGTGTGTCATTGTGTTGGATTGTCAATGCAACCCTCTTCTCCCACTCTTCACACACTGATAGCAACACCGCAGGAGAAATGCTAGCACAGGCTTCCAGTATCCGTAGTTTCAAGTGCTTGGTTTACCCCTTCGTCACAAAAAGCAAAGACTGGAAGTAAATCTGGCTGATGACTCACTGCCCAGTTCTGGGCCTGTCACACAAGAAACTGCACCTCTCCTTGTATCAACTCATGCTGCCCATTTGGAATTCATGCGCTTTGATGTCCTGTGCTCACCTATGTTCCCATTCATCCTGGGAATCCCTTGGCTGCAGGCACATAATTCTCAGATTAACTAGATCAAGAAGGAAATTATATTCACCTCTTTCTACTGCCAGCAACTCTGCCTTGATCCCAAATCCAGAGACTCTACTAGTTGCCTAACAGTCCAATTCATACCCAGCAGCAGCCAGGATGTACCATGAGCTTACCAGGAGTTCCTGGATGTCTTTGATAAAAGAAAGGCCGATGCTCTGCCACCCCACTGGCCATATGATTGCCCAATTGAATTGCTCCCAGGGGCTGAGATCCCGTTTGGACACATATTTCCCCTCTCCAAGATGGAGCTTGAGACATTGCGGCAATACATAGATGAGAACTTAGAAAAAGAGTTCATCCGCCCTTCCTCTTCTCCTGCTGGTGCTGGTATTTTCTTTGTTGAAAATAAAGACAAGACATTAAGACCATGTGTAGACTACCGGGAGCTCAATAAAATCACTATAAAAATCGCTACCCACTTCCTCTTGTCCCTGAACTCTTTCAAAGGTTCTGTACAGCTCAGATCTTTACCAAGCTTGACCTATGGGGGGGCCACAACCTTGTCCACATTTGAGAGGGGGACAAATGGAAGACAACGTTCAGAACATGGTTCAGACATTTGAGTATCTGGTAATTCCGTTCGGATTTTGCAACACCCCCACCACATTCCAGCACTTTGTTAAGGATATTTTTCAGGAATATTTACCTCAAAGATATCCTCATATATCTACCCTATAGCTACCCTAGAGCTTCATAGAACACATGTGAAGAAAGGGCTGTACACCTTGAGAAAGCATGGACTGTATGTGAAAGCTGAAAATGTGACTTTGAGAAGAGGTCAACTTGCTTTTAACAAACTGAAGTCTTTATTCATCTCTGCACCAATTCTACAACATCCTGATCCTGCTATGCCCTATGTCCTTGAAGTCAATGCTTCAGAAGTAGCAACAGGAGCAGTCCTCTCACAGCGCCAGGGGTCTAAGTCTTTACTACACCCCGTGGTCTTTTCTTCATGAAAGATGGGCCAGCCAGAGAGAAATGACGATGTCAGTTATCGGGAACTATTGGCCATTAAAACAGCCTTGGGAGAATGGAGATACCTTCTTGAAGGTGCCCCGGGTCCAAAAATGGGGAGGCTGATGCCTTGTTTTGGATGTTTCCCAATACTCCCGAAGAGACAGCTCCCAGCATGATCTTGTCACCACAGAACTTTCTTTTAATCCAACCTGATCTGAGGGTCTCAATTGAACAGGCTTCCATCCAATGCATGGAACCAGAGGCATCCTCCTTAATAAGTCAGGATGGGTTCCTTTGGCACCAAGACAATATCTTTGTTCCTTAGCAAGCCGGAATCCAGGTCCTAAAAACATTTCATGACCACTAACTTGCTGGCCACTTCAGGGTGCAAAAAGGCAACCAAACTTATGCAACAGTCTTTGTTGTGGCCCACTTTGAAACCAGACTGTAGGAAGTATGCAAACTCCTGCACTACCTGCCAGCGGAACAAGGGGTCCAACGCTAGGTCTTGGTGCTTATGACCATTGCCAATTCTGGAACAACCATGGAAGAAAATATCTATGGATTTCATAGTGGATCTACCTCCCTCAGAAAAGATCACAACTATCCTGGTAGTAGTGGATCGCCTGTCCAAAATGGCACATTTTCTGCCTGTGATAGGTACACCATCCGCTATGGACAAGGCAAACATTTTTGTAAAGGTGATAGTCAGACTGCATGGCCTACCAGAAAACATTGTGTCTGAAAGAGGGGTACAATTTACCTCTAGATTCTGGAGAGAGCTCTGCAAGATGCTATCAATTGAAGTGTGCCTATCTTTGGCCTATCACCCACAAAGCAATGGAAAATTGAAAGAACTAATCAAACCTTAGAACAATACCTACATTGTTTCTGTTTCTTTCCCAAGACGATTGGAACCCTTTACTCCCGTGTGCGGAGTTTGCATATAACAATTCTGTGCATATGACCACTAGGGATGGGCGAAACGACCCCATTTGGTTCGCACCAGAACTTTCGAATGTTAGGAAAGTTCGGAACCGAATAAAGAACCCCATTGAAGTCAATGGAACCCGAACGGCTTATATGCAAGTAATTGGGCATACAATGGTTATAGGGGTCCTGGTACTGCCCTGGGGGACATGTATCAATTAAAAAAAAGTTTGTAAAAAACGTAATTTTTAAAATGAGCAGTGATTTATTGATGCTTAAAGTGAAAGCATAGAAATGAAAAATTCCTTTCAATATAGTGCCTGGGGGGGTCCCCTTAGTCTACCTGTAAAGTGGGACATCTGTACCGTGTATATAATTTGCTGCAGCAATAATTGCATTTATAAAGCCAAAAAAAGATATTTTTCCTGCAAGCTTCCTTTATTTTGTAAGCAATGGCTAGAGGAGCCAGTCTGTATGACGAGGCCACGATGTAGTGCACTGGGAACAAGATTAGAGATTTTTTGGATAAATTCTGGTGTCTCTGCTGCAGACTTTGGATAAAATTAATGGGTGCAGAAAAATTGGTCTTTGGGTGTCGGTAGCGCCTTCACACCATAACCCTATAAGAGGAACTCTTGATAAAAGCAAGAATTGGTCTTGCTGTAAAAGAAATACAATGATATGCACCTGTCAAACAGGTGCATAAAAATAGTTTTTTTGGGTGTCGGTGGCGCCTTCACACCATAACCCTATAGAGGTACTCTTGATGAAAGCAAGAATTGGCCTTGCTGTAAAAAAAAAATGTAATGATATGCACCTGTCAAACAGGTGCAAAAAAATTGGTCCTTCGCACATAACCCTATAGAGGTAATCTTTATGAAAGCAAGAATTGGCCTTGCTGTAAAAAAAATAATTTTGATGCAGCTGGCAAACAGGTGCAGAAAAATTTTTTTTCGGGCGTCGGTGATGCCTTCACACCATAACCCTATAGAGGTACTCTTGATGAAAGCAAGAATTGGCCTTGTTGTAAAAAAAATTAAATGTGATGCAGCTGTCAAAAAGGTGCAGAAAAATTAGTTTTCGGGTGTTGGTGGCGCTTTCACACCGTAACCCTATAGATGAGCTCTTGATGAAAGCAAGAATTGGTCTTGCTGTAAAAAATTAAATGTAATGCAGCTATCAAAAAGGTGCAGAAAAATAGTTTTTTGGGTGTCGGTGGCTCCTTCACACTGTAACCCTATAAAGGTACACTTGATGAAAGCAAGAATTGGCCTTGCTGTAAAACAATTGTAATGATATGCACCTGCCTAACAGGTGCAGAAAAATTGGTCTTTGGATGTCGGTGGCGCCTTCACACCGTAACCCTATAGAGGTACCTTGATGAAAGCAAGAATTGGTCTTGCTGTAAAAAAATTAAATGTGATGCAGCTGTCAAAAAGGTGCAGGAAAATAGTTTTTTGGGTGTCGGTGGTGCCTTCACACGTAACCCTATAGAGGTACTCTTGATGAAAGCAATAATTGGACTTGCTGTAAAAAAATTGTAATGGTATGCACCTGTCAAACAGGTGCAGAAAAATTGGTCTTTGGGTGTTAATTGTGCCCATGAAACCTATACCAAAAACATTCTTCCAGATGAAATAAACACCCAAAATTCGAGGCAGCCTCGAATTCCTGCAGAGATTCCACATCCCAAAAACACTTAATGAGCGACATCAGCATCAGGGGCTTCATAGCTGCTGGTAATCCAGGACTGATTCATTTGATAAAAGCCAGACGGTCCATGGAGTCTGTGGACAGACGCGTTCTATGATCAGTAACAAAACCTCCAGCAGTACTGAATGCCATTCAGAAAGCACGCTGGATGCAGGGCAGCCCAACAGCTCAATAGCATACTGGGCAAGTTCTGGCCAGTGGTCTATTCTCATGACCCAGTAAGCCAGTGGATTGTCGACTGGAAAACTCTCCATCTCTGTTTTTTCCCCCGAGATAATCGTCCACCGTGTGATGCAGACACTGCCGATGGGGTGTGGAAGCTGACATCCCTGGGCGGCGAGGACAAAAAAAATAGAGAAATGCATCACTTAGGCGGTCACCTTCTCCAGCGTTCCTCTCTTGACCAACAGAAGCCTCAAAACTATGTTTTCCATGATACTGTAACCAACCGGAGTCGGGAACAATGTTCAATAAAATTCTCTTTAAGGCAGTGGTTCTCAACTCTGGTCCTCGGGACCCCCCAACAGGCCAGGTTTGCAGGATAAGTGAAATACATCACAGGTGATATCATTTGCTGCTCAGTGATTGCAGTATTCTAGTCTGCATCTCCCCAAGGTAATACTTAAAATCTGGCCTGTTGGTGGGTCCCGAGGACCGGAGTTGAGAACCACTGCTTTAAGGTGTCTTCAAGAGATTTCATCTGCGGCACTCTCTGTGGGGATGGGATGAGTTCTGAGACATTCCCCTTATAACAGTGGTCAAGGAGGGTTGCCAACCAGTAGTGATCTTTCTCTTTTATTGCACATATTCTTGGGTCCTTTCGCAGTCTTTGAAGCATGAGGGTGCCCATGTGCTGCAAATTTGTGGAGGCATGAAAAGCAGACTCCCCGGGGTCACTCAGGATGACAGCATCTGGAACTGCCTCGTCCCAGCCACGTACTACTCATGAGGGTCCTAAGGATGGAAAGCCATTGCTTACTGTTTCACGCATGTCTTCCTCTGCTTCAATGCCTTAGAAACTGCCAGAATCCTCCTCCTCATCCTCCTCCTCTCTCTCCTCCTGTGTGTTCTGTGCCATAGGAATGGATAAAGTGGGCCTTGAAAGGTAAGGAAGTCCTCCTCTTCCTCCCGATGCTCTGTCTCCAGTGCCCTGTCCATAATGCTACACAGAGTCTGCTCCAGCAGGAACACAACAGGGATTGTGTCATTGATGCATGCATTGTCACGGCTCACCATCCTTTGACCTCCTCAAATGGTGACAGTATGGTGCATTCATCCCTAATGAGCAGCCATTGGTGTGGGGAAAAAAAAGCAGAGCCGACCTTAGCCTGTCGTTGTGCCATACTCACACAGGTACTCGTTGACAGCCCTCTGCTGCATGTACAGCTGCTGCAGCATTGCCAAAGTTGAGTTCCACCTGGTGGGCATGTCACAAAACAGGCGGTTTACGGGCAGGTGGAATTCCCAATGAATTTCAGCCAACCGAGCACTGGCTGTGTATGAACACCTGAAATGGCTACAGACTCTTCTGGCCAGCTTTAGCACATCTTCTAACCCTGGGTACCAATTTAGGAAATGCTGCACCACCAAATTGAGGACATGTGCCAGGCATGGCACATGTGTCAACTTTCCCTGTCTAAGGGCAGACAGGAGGTTTGTACTATGATCACACACCACCATATCTGGCTCCAGCTGGCATTGCAGTGAGCCACCTCTGGTCCTGTCCCTGCAGAGCTGCAAGAATCTGTGCTTCAGTGCGGTTCCTGTCCCCTAGACACACCAACTGAAGCACTGCATGACACCTTTTAGCCTGACTCATTGAATAGCCCTTTGAACGCTTAGGGGGTACCTGTGGTTTATAGGACATTTCAGCAGACAAGGGCATTGATGAGGAGGAGGGGGTAGAGCTCACAGGTCTCGCAACCTCACTAGCTGTATGGATACGTGGGGGCACAACAAGCTGCAGCACTGAGCCCTGTCCTGCATCCTTCTGAGTAGCAAGCAGAGTTACCCAGTGAATAAAATATATCATCCCTGCCAATGCTTGCTGGACCACGTGTCAGCAGTAATGTGGACTTTGCAGCTGACTGCTTTGCTCAATGATGCCACAACATTGCCTTCCACGTGATGGTATAGAGATGGAATTGCCTTACGTGAAAAGAAGTATTGAATGGGAACCTGCCATTGTGGTACAGCACATTCAAATGTGAATGCAAATTCACGGAAGGGTGCAGAATCCACCAGGCGGAAAGTTGGAGAGCCAGCAGCTTTGAAAAGCATGCATTTAGATGTTGGGCATGTGGATGGCAGTGACTGTATTTTTTTACGCTGCAGCAGATGGGGCAGAGAAATTTGCCAGCTAAAGTCTACAGCTGGTGGTGTGCTGCTAGCAGATGTGATGCTAGGACCTGGGACACCCTGTGCTATACCATCATCCCTGTCAGTGGAGGCTGCTGAAAGGTAATGAGGTATAGCAGGGACAGAGGTGAGTAAGGAGGAGGAGGAGGGGGAACATGTTTGAGCCCCTTTTGTGTGGCTTTTAGGTGCTCTTGCCAATGGTCTGAGTGGTGGGAGGTTCAATGTCTTGTCAAGCATGTGGTTCCCAAATGGCTGGTGTTTTTGCCATGCTTGATGGGCTTGAGACGAAGTTCGCAGATAGCAAAAGTGCGATTGGCTGCAGATGTATTAAAAAAGGCCCAGACAGCTGAGCTTTGGGAAGTGGGCCGGGAGATAACATCTCCACAATGTGATGGAATGGAAGCAACACAATGAAATATATGGCGTTAAACCTGCAGTAACGCACAGAACTATATGGCGTTAAACTTGCAGTAACACAATTAAATATATGGTGTTAAACTTGCAGTAACGCAATTAAATATATGTCTTTCATCATCCTCATCAGTATATGGCCTCATCATCATCATCTCCTCCATCCTCATTACCACTGGAGACAACTTGGCAATACGCTGCGTCTGCGGGAACATGAATGTCAATTTGTGTACCAGTGTTCTCCCCTCTCTGTGGGCTCATGTTCCTGCCTTCCTCAACCTCAGAACCAACATCTGAATCCAGTAATGGTTGTGCATCGTCAAGTGGCTGATGCTGTGTTCAAATAACGCAGCTGATTCCTCCATGGCTGATGTTGGGGCTATGGCAGGAATAGATGTGGACAAGGAGTCAGGTTTATCCACTATGGCAGCTGCAGGGGACTGCGCACTAGTCGCTGCTTGCGTGATGGAGGATGAGCATGGTTTAGTAAGCCAGTCCACCACCTCCTCTGCATTCTGTGGCTGGATAGTACGGGCAACATCACTAAACAGAGTCCCTACTATATAAACGTAATGCACATCCACAACATCAAACCGTTAAATTTATAACACAATTTTCAATGCAGCATCAGGAACTGAGGGGAAGTTTGGGGAAACATTGGCACTTTCTCCGGCAGGATCCCCAGGTCTCTAAATATGTGAGACAAGCCCCAGAGATGGTCTTTCGGAGAGCACCGTCAATCCGTAATCACCTCACGGCTAGTCACTACGTAGCCAGGCAAGACAATAGACAGTCATCTAGGGGCATATATAAATGTGGGAAATGCGATATGTGTCCCTGGGTTAATCAGGGCACCAATTTTTTGCTTCCAAATGGCGAGACATTTTGCCCTCGCTTCTATGCGGATTGTGACACACAGGGGGTTATATATCTCATGAGGTGTGGGTGTAGTGCGTTCTATGTGGGGAAAACCATAAGACCCTTCAGAAAGAGGATACATGATCATATTTATTATTCCTCAGGAGGAAAGATGGTTACCCCAGTGAGCCGTCACTTGGATCTGTACCATGGCTTTGATGTGAGTTGGGTCACCTTTATAGTGTTAGAGGTGGTCCCACAGGACCTAAGGGGAGGAAACTGGGATAAAAAAATATTGCAAAAAGAAACCCTGTGGATAGAACGCTTAGACGCCACCCACTCCCCAGGCCTAAATGAGATTTGTTCATATAAACCCTTCTTGTGAATTGCAGGCTCACACCCATACAAATCGTCTTTGTTTGTTACATGCTTAATTATAGTGGTAATCATATATATGAGCATAGAGTTCATGTGAATTCTGGGTTCATATCTATACAAATCCTTCCCGTGAAATATAGACCCACCTGCAGTGCAGACCACATATGGGATCTGTAAGCACATTTGTTGGAATTTTGTAGACATTGCTTGTTATTTATATGCATTTTTGACTTTTATTGTGTAAGCTGTTGTATTGTATGGATGGACTCAATAGAAATGCACTGCTGTAGGATCAGTTCCACCTTAGCTCCTACCCCTGGCTGTCCACTAGATGGCATTGCACCTTGCCAACCCCTACCTCTGGTCTCTGACTAGATTCCAGGTGGGGGGGATTGGTTGTAGGGTATTCAGATGTGCGGCAGAAAGCGCCGCTCATAACCAGTCCCAACCGTTCCTGCCTGGGACGGATCGAGGACAATGTGGGCGGCGCCCCCAGACCCCACCAGGAGTGTTGGGGTATCCGGGGTTACTCCTTCCTTCCTGGCATGCGCGGCCCTCTGTCTGCGCATGCGCAGGGGATCGAGCTGTGTTCCGGGCCATAGAGCGTCGTCGTGCAATAGGGAGGCGGTCTCCTCCTCCCCCTGACGTCCTGGTTGGCGTGGGAGAGGTGGGCGGTCCTCCCGTCCACTGACGTCACGGTCGGGACGTATATTAATGTGCGCGGACAGTCGAGCTGCGCACACGCCCGTGTCGGCAGCACACTTGCATCACCAGCAGCCTTTCGAATCTAAACAATATTACGCTGTAAGTACTTTGTTTTTATTTCAGGGGTAGACGGATGGGCTATACCGGCGGTAGCACCGCATTGTAACCCCATCCCTCCCCCTGTTCCTGTCTCAGGAAAGGGTCACTGTTTACTACTCTGTGGAGCTAATAATATGTATTATGCCCCATTTTAGGAAATTGGTACATCCAGCAACCGGTACTACGGACAATACAGGACTACAATTCTATCTTCCCCGGGTCCCGATCTGGATAGGAACCCATTCATGGGTTTTCACATTCAAAGTCAACCATTTTTTTCAGGTATATCTTTAAATATATGGGACAGTAATTTTGGGTATAATGTTTTCAATTCACGTAGGGGGGGTTTTTTCTCCCCCCTATGTGTTCATAGGCAGACCCCTTTAGGGACATTCCAGCCTGGAAATATATATACGCTTTATCACTATTACTCTTTTTACTCGTAGAAAAAAATACAATCTTTGGATAATACGTCCCCACATCTGTTGCCATAAAGTGGACTAAGGCGGGGGATCGTGGAGTTGGTGCACCCTTTTGGGCAGTCTATTTTGAGTGAGTCCTGATCATAAAATGGTATATGATATCTGAATATATGTTACCATGTGATTTTCAAATTGTAACTATATGTATTACAGATTTCTTTGAAGATCCGGTTTCTATACCCTCTATCTTCTGAGGAAGTGTTGACTCATAGAACGTGAAACATGTAAAGAAAGATTGAGCTTCACTGCATGACTTGTGGCACCGGCTTTGTATACCATATGCCCCTATAGAGTTCGAAATAGGACCTAACTGTATGATTATTGTACCTTTGGGTTATGTCAATAGAATTGGTGATCCCAATCCAGATACCAGTTGTTACCATATAGGAAGGCCACTGTGTAATACTAGAATATTGGCTATTTTTAGCACTATCATAGTCAGCCTGGCCCATCAGCATGCAGAAACTCAAAAAAAAGGGATAGAAACGTAATGGAATTTGTTCTTTTATGGTCTTTTTAATATGAATAAATAAAATTTGTATTTTTTTATATACTTGACATCTACAGTGGTTTTCTTACGGTACCAGTAAAGTCCCACAATATTTTCCCAATCATCTTCTATCTTCATATTCAAATTAGGGATGTGGTACCCTTACCTTAATTGAAGTCCCTGGTAGCCACCCAGTGAGGATTTCAGAATAATCTCAATATCACTAAACAGAGGAAATGATGCCCTGCCTGAGGACTGACCACGTCCACCTTTGACTGTGGACTCATACACTGCTGGCCCCTTTACAGTGCCATCGGAACGTCTACCTCTCCTTGTTGTCCTCCCACACATTATTGGGAGGGAGGGGGCGGTGCTTATTAAGAAAATATAATTAAGATGTAGAAATGTGTACATGGATGCATTTTAATCAATGTAAAATGGTCTTTAATGGGAGTACTCACTACACAGACACACTCCACTCCCGATACACTATAATATACTGCAATATACTGCATCAAAAATATACTATGTTAAACGTGTACTAAGGCAATGAAATATATGGCGTTAAACTTGCAGTAACGCAAAGAACTATATGGCGTTAAACTTGCAGTAACGCACAGAAATATATAGCGTTCAACTTGCAGTAACGCACAGAACTATATGGTGTTCAACTTGCAGTAACGCACAGAACTATATGGCGTTAAACTTGCAGTAACGCACAGAACTATATGGAGTTAAACTTGCAGCAACGCAGTGAAATATATAACGTTAAACTTGCAGTACCGCAATTAAATATATGGTGTTAAAATTGCAGTAACGCAATGTCATATATGGCGTTCAACTTGCACTAATGCAATGAAATATATGGCGTTAAACTTTCAGTACCGCAATTTAGTATATGGAGCTAGATTTGCAGTACTGCAATGAAAAATATGGCGTTAAACTTGCAGTAACGCAATTAAATATATATGGTGTTAAACTTGCAGTAACGCAATGAAATATATGGCGTTCAACTTGCAGAAGCGCAATGGAATATATGGCGTTAAACTTGCAGTACTGCAATTAAATATATGGCGTCAAACTTGCAGTAACGCAATGAAATATATGGCATCAAACTTAAGGTAATGCAAAGAACTATATGACGTTAAACTTGCAATAACGCACAGATTTAATGTATGGCATTAAACTTGCAGTAATGCAGTGAAATATATGGCGTTAAACTTGCAGTAACACAATTAAATATATGACGTTAAACTTGCAGTAACGCAAAGAACTATATGGCATTAAACTTGCAGTAATGCAATTAAATATATGGAGTTCAACTTGCAATAATGCACAGAACTATATGTCGTTAAACCATAACTAAACTTGCAGTAACGCAATTAAATATATATGGCGTAAAACTTGCAGTAACGCAATGAAATATATGGTGTTAATCTTGCAGTAACGCAAAGAACTATATGGTGTTAAACTTGCAGTAACGCACAGAACTATATGGTATTAAACTTGCAGAAATGCAATGAACTATATGGCGTTAAACTTGCAGTAACGCAATGAAATATATGGTGTTTAATTTTCAGTAACACAATGAAATATATGGCATTAAACTTGCGGTAACGCAAAGAACTGTATGACATTTAACTTGCAATAAGGCATAGAACTATATGCCGTTCAACTTACATAGTTACATAATTAGTCAGATTGAAAAAAAGACACACATCTATCTAGTTCAAGCAAAAAAAAAAAAAAAATAGAACAATTATATATAACCATACAATCCCATATACAATCCTTCACCCACAATTGATCTATAAAAAGGCAAAAAAAACCCAGTAAAGCATATTCCAATTTGCTATAGCGGGGGAAAAAATTCCTTCCTGATCCCCTGAGAGGCAATTGGATTCACCCGGGATTAACTTTACCTAAAAATGTTAGTATACAGTTATATTATTTACATTAAGGAAATAATCCAGGCCTTTTTTAAAAAGCTGGCCAAAACCACCTCTGGAGGGAGTCTATTCCAAATTTTCACAGCTCTAACTGTGAAGAAACCTTTCCGTATTTGGAGATGAAATCTTTTTTTCCTCTAAATGTAAAGAGTACCCCTTGTCCTTTTTAATGACCTTAAAGTAAATAACTCAACACCAAGTTCACTATATGGACCACTTATGTACTACTTGCAGTAATGCACAGAACTATATGGCGTTAAACTTGCAGTAACGCAGTGAAATATATGGCGTTAAACTTGCAGTAACACAATTAAATACATATGGCGTTAAACTTGCAGCAACGCAATTAAATATATGGTGTAAAACTTGCAGTAACGCAATTAAATATATATGGCGTTAAACTTGCAGTAACGCAATGAAATATATGGCGTTAAACTTGTAGTAATGCAATGAAATACATGGCGTTAAACTTGCAGTAATGCAATTAAATATATATGGCGTTAAACTTGCAGTGACACAATGAAATATATGGCGTTAAACTTGCGGTAACGCAAAGAACTATATGGTGTTAAACTTGCAGTAACGCACAGAACTATATGGCTTTAAACTTGCAGTAACGCACAGAATTATATGCCATTAAACTTGCAGTAACGCAATAAAATATATGGCGTTAAACTTGCAGTAACGCAATTAAATATACTGTATGGCGTTAAACTTGCAGTAACGCAATTAAATATATGGCGTCAAATTTGTGGTAATGCAAAGAACTATATGACATTAAACTTGCAATAACGCACAGAACTATATCGCGTTCAATTTACATAGTTACATAGTTAGTCAGATTGGAAAAAGGCACAAGTCTATCTAGTTCAACCCAAAAAAAGTAGAACAATTATATATAACCATACAATCCCTTATACAATCTTTCACCCACAGTTGATCCAGAAAAAGGCGAAAAAACTCCAGCAAAGCATGATCCAATTTGCTGTAGCGGGGGAAAAAATTCCTTTCTGATCCCCCGAGAGGCAATCGGATTCACCCTAGATCAACTTTACCTAAAAATGTTAGTACCCAGTTATATTATTTACATTAAGGAAAGAATCCAGGCCTTTTTGAAAGCAATCTACCGTGCTGGCCAAAACCACCTCTGGATTGAGTCTATTCCACATTTTCACAGCTCTAACTGTGAAGAAACCTTTCCGTATTTGGAGATGAAATCTTTTTTCCTCTAGACTAGAGTTGAGCGAACCCGAACTGTAAAGTTCGGGTCCGTACCAAACTTTCAGGTGTCTGTG
Source organism: Glandirana rugosa (assembly GCA_018402905.1). Classification (NCBI taxonomy): domain Eukaryota; kingdom Metazoa; phylum Chordata; class Amphibia; order Anura; family Ranidae; genus Glandirana; species Glandirana rugosa. The sequence goes on from BLSH010240563.1 coordinate 2,888,729, forward strand.
TCCCGAACCCAAACCCGAACGTTTGAGAAAAAGTCCGGGTTCGGGTTCTGGGTTCTGGTATTTTATCACGCATGTTGAATAGCTGCAGGGCAGCCAATCAACAAGCGTTTCACTGGCTTTCCCTAGAAGCCACCACAGCCATGCCTACTAATGGCATGGCTGTGATTGGCCAGTGCATCATGTGACCCAGCCTCTATATGAGGCTGGAGTCACAGTGCTGCTTGTCACATGCTCTCAGGTTAGTGTAGGGAGAGGATGCTGCCGGCGCTGTGAGGGACAGATTGGGAGGGACAGATTACAGATCTAATAACTAGGTAGAGATTACTACTACTGCTGTGAGGGACAGATTGCAGATCTAATAACTAGGTAGAGATTACTACTACTGCTTTGAGGGACAGATTGCAGATCTAATAACATCTCATCCTGCATTACCGAACGATCTGATTACAGAACGATCTCATCCTGCATTACAGAACGATCTGATTACAGAACGATCTGATACTGGACTAGGTAGAGATTACTACTGCTTTGAGGGACAGATTGCAGATGTAATAACATCTCCCATTTTTCTTCCTTTTGCAGCCCTCTAGCACTTTCCAGGACTTTTTTACAGCCATTTTTGTGCCGAAAAGTTTGGGTCCCCATTGACTTCAATGGGGTTCAGGGTCCGGGGTCAAGTTCGGGTAACGTTCGGTACCGAACCCGAACATTTCCGCGAAGTTCGGCCAAACCCGCCGAACCTGAACATCCAGGTGTCCGCTCAACTCTACTCTAGACATAAAGAGTGCCCCCTTGTCCTTTGTAATGATCACCTTAAATTAAATAGCTCAACACCAAGTTCACTATATGGACCACTTATCTATTACTTTCAGTAATGCACAGAACTATATGGCGTTAAACTTGCAATAACGCAATGAAATATATGGCGTTAAACTTGCAGTAACGCAATTAAATATATATGAGATTAAACTTGCAGTAATGCAATGAAATATATGGCGTTAAACTTGCAGTAACACAATTAAATATATATGGTGTTAAACTTGCAGTAACGCAATGGAATATATGGCGTTAAACTTGCGGTAATGCAAAGAACTATATGGGGTTAAACTTGCAGTAACGCACAGAACTATATGGCGTTAAACTTGCAGTAATGCACATAATTGTATGCCGTTAAACTTGCAGTAATGGACAGAATTATATGCCATTAAACTTGCAGTAACGCAATAAAATATATGGCGTTAAACTTGCAGTACTGCAATTAAATATATGGCGTTAAACTTGCAGTAAGACAATTAAATATATAGTGTTAAACTTGCAGTAATGCAATGAAATGTGTGGCGTTAAACTTGCAGTAATGCAGTGAAATATATGGCGTTAAACTTGCAGTAATATGGCGTTCAACTTGCAGTAAAGCACTGAACTATATGGTGTTAAACTTGCAGTAACACAATTAAATATATGGCGTTCAACTTGCAGTAACGCACAGAACTATATGGCATTAATCTTGCAGTGACGCAGTGAACTATATGGCGTTAAACTTGCAGTAACACAATTAAATATATGGCGTTCAACTTGCAGTAACGCAATGAAATATATGGCGTTAAACTAGCAGTAACGCAAAGAACTATATGGTGTTAAACTTGCAGTAACGCACAGAACTATATGGCGTTCAACTTGCAGTAACGCAATGAACTATATGGCATGAAACTTGCAGTAACGCAATGAAATATACGGGTTAAACTTGCAGTAACGTAATTAAATATATGGCGTTACACTTGCAGTAACGCAATGAAATATACGTTAAATGGTCACTACACTGACACTATCTGAACTGTCCGTAGCTGCACACTAATGTAAAGATGAATGATGGTCAATACACAAAAATCACACTATCTAACCCTACTCTAGATATACACTAATATAAAGATAAATGACACGGTTACACTACACTACACTGAAACTATCTGAACTGTCCCTACTCTAGCTGCATACTAATGTACTAAAGATGAATGATAAACTAATATTCTACACTGTCAGTAGAATCACAATAGCACACTGTAGCACACTAACTGTCTAGTAGCACTGAATTGAGCCCTGTTCTATCTATCTCACGCCAAAATCACACTGAAAATGACCGCTATTGAAAGAATACTTTTATAGTGTGGGCGGGGCTAAGAGCAATGATTGGATAGAGTCATCATGACAGTGTCCAATCATGTCTCTGACGGTGCTCTGTGCCCTGATTGGGTGAAGTTTTCACTGCTCCAGCCAGTCAGTGTTTGCAATGCCGTATAATTTGACTGTTCAGCGAACAGCCATGTTCGGCCCGAACTTATGTTTGGGTCGAACCGCACGCCCATCCCTAACGACCACCAACCAGTCACCCTTCTGGGCTAATTATTGGTTCCATCCCTCATTTCTGCCTAACGTCATTCCGGAACCTTCAGTCCCGACAGTCCAAGACAGGATACGTTTTATCCAGGCCAACTATCAAACTCTCCAGGCAACCATGCAAAAGGCTCACGAAAGCTATAAGAGACAATATGATAAAAAAAGAGAGGAAATCCTAGCTTTAAAGTTGGAGATAAAGTGTGGCTCTCAGGCTTTCTTGTCCCTTCTGGAAGCTGGGGCCAAAATTTATCGGTCCATTTGAAATAAGACGTGAAGTTAACCTGGTGGCATTCAAACTTGCACTGCCAAGTTCTTATGAGATTCATCCAGTGTTCCATGTTTCCTTGCTCAAACCAGCTATAACTAGTCCATTCCCTGGGAGAGAAGAAGTTCCATTGCCTCCAGTCTCAGTGGGAGATGAAATGGAGTTTGAAGTGGAAGCCATCCTGGACTGTCGGAGGAGAGGTAGGACAATTCAATTTCTTATTAAGTGGAAAGGGTACTCAGCAGAGGAAAATTCTTGGGAACCTGCAGACAATATACTGTACATGCCTCTAGGGGTCAGGGAAATGGCCGAACAACTGGCAATCCTGCCAACACTCATCATGGTCACGCCAGACGGATTCCCACGTGCATGCGCACATGCAGGTGCTCGACACCGCGAGCGGGCACACGCGGATGCACGCACACAATGTGACAGATGTTAAATATATACTCGGGAGGCACACCCTCATAATGTATTACATTAGAGATGGTGCTGCTATAAGACCACATGAACAAAACAGCATATTACAGTGCACACATGCAATATTGACATTAAATTATGCAAAGCTATTTAAAAGTACCTGGACATCTTTAAACAAAATATGGGGAATATGTCACACTATATGGCCATAGAGTGCTTAGCCCACCACTGCGCCAAGGTCCCCCAACTCAGTGAGCCCTACACTAACCATAGAATGGGAGATTCTGTCTCCTAACCATGGGAGCAATATACTCCACCTAATGGGAGAACTAGAGAACTCTTCCTATGAACTCTTGCCTGGCACATGCATCACTTTGATAGTGCAGCATTTCTTAAGTAGGTACCAGGGTTGGAAGATCTGCTAAAGCAGGCCAGAAGAGTCTGTAGCCATTTCAGGTGGTCATACACAGCCCATGCTCAGTTGGCTGAAATTCAGCAGGAATTCCACCAGCCCATAAACCGCCTGATTTGTGAGGTACCCACCATTACAAAAGAAGGGTAGGGGCTCCCCAACCCATATCCAAAAGTGGGCACAAAAATTGGACTATTGCGACACCATAAGATAGTTATTGCATACAAAATTAAAAATACATCAACATTTTTATTGATAAATAAAAGATAGATCCATTACCAAAAAACAGTATACATTGTTCACAGACATTTAAAATTACAATTTACAGCGAAATTGTTTACACCATCCTGCCTTATATCCCCCATGTACAACCAAGAGGGAGATGATGGATTCAGGTGGTGTCAGAATGTAGATACTGTATGGCCTCTACATGCTTCGTGGGTGACTGCTTCGTCAGGAGGAGTATCTACAGTAATTGAAGGCATAACATTAAAAAACAGAATTTACAGGAAATATTACAGCGTAAGATTGCTTCACATATACAATGTATAGAGGGGGAAATATTGTAGTGGTGATTTGTCGCTTACCCACAGTTCCAGTACCGTCAAATTGGACACAGGCACACTAGAATTCCCTCATCGGCAAAGGTGGGGTATTGTATATGGAGGTTTATTGAAAAGGTATATCCTATACCAAAATAAATAGTAAGATCAGGAATTATCTGGTGTAACCAGTGTATGGACGTGAGGGAAAGAGGGGAGAGGGGAAAGGGGAAGGGAG
>BLSH010240563.1:2926844-2939943 GCA_018402905.1 Glandirana rugosa
AACATACTCTGGACTTGACGAAATAGGTCACCCGTTACGTTTACTATTACACCTATTACACGTTCTACTACATTGGGTATCGTGGGTAACTACGCGGATATCAGACTAACCAACGTTCTCTGGTTATTACTGTTGTAGTGTGAGTCAAAAAGAATGTAGGAGGTCAAAGAATGGAGCCCAACGGTAACTTCACTGTGGGATTTTGTCTTCGTAGTCGGTTGTAAATAAATTATTAGATCTCTGGGTACGATATGGTGTCTCTGGACTAAAGTATAAAACAATCAGACTATAGGCGCATCAATGGGTGCTATGGGTTACATCATCTTGCACATTATCCACATTATCATTTGCATTGCCCACTGGATAAAGCAGTTCAGGTCTCATACAATGGGAATTTCGGTGAAGCTAAAATACGAAGGGCAAGTTTCTGCCACAACTCTTTAAACTGCTCGGTCACCACTGACACACCTGGTTATAGCTTGAAGGCTGCACACACCTATGAAACTTAAGCCTTAGTATGCTACTACTCAATAATAGTGCACAGAAAATAGGCCACAAGCAACTTGATAGTAGATGATATATATATATATATATATATATATATATATATATATACAGTATCTCACAAAAGTGAGTACACCTCTCACTTTTTTGTAAATATTTTTTTTTTTTTTCATGTGACAACACTGAGGAAATGACACTTTGCTACAATGTAAAGTAGTGAGTGTACAGCTTGTATAACAGTGTAAATTTGCTGTCCCTTCAAAACAACTCAACACACAGCCATTAATGTCTAAACCGCTGGAAACAAAAGTGAGTACACCCCTAAGTGAAAATGTCCAAATTGGGCCCAATTAGCCATTTTCCGTCCACGGTGTCATGTGACTCGTGTTGCAAGTTCTCAGATCTCTAGGCTATAAGCAGATTGCCAAGACCCTGAAACTGAGCTGCACCATGGTGGCTAAGACCATACAGCGGTTTAACAGGACATGTTCCACTCAGAACAGGCCTAATCATGGTCGACCAAAGAATTTGAGTGCACATGCTCAGCGTCAAATCCAGAGGTTGTCTTTGGGAAATATACATATGAGTGTTGCCAGCATTGCTGTGTTGTCACAGGAAAAGATATAATAAAATATTTACAAAAATGTGACTTTTGTGAGATACCGTATATATATATATATATATATATATATATATCAAACAATTAGGTGAGTCACCCCCCCTGTAAAATTCAACCGTCTCCGGAAGGTGTGTCACCGGCGAACTCCAATATCCTCACCAATGTATATAAATAAACGTAGGGACACACTTCTCCTGTGTAAAATTCTCTATTAATTGATCCTTTTCAAAAAGACAAATCATCAGAGACTGTACAGTTTCGGACATGCCTGTCCTTCATCAAGCTGCGTGTGAAGCTTGATGAAGGACAGGCATGTCCAAAACTGTACAGTCGCTGATGACTTGTCTATTTGAAAAGGATCAATTAAAAGAGAATTTTACACAGGAGAAGTGTGTCCCTACGTTTATTAATATATATATACATATATATATATATACATATATATATATATATTGTGGAAAGGCAAGTTAGACAATACATAAATCAGTAGACAGCCAATTGAACAAGTTTGAACAAGCCAGACCAAACCGAAGAGGGTGTACACCAACCTATAATATTGCAATTACCTAACTGCAATAAAGTTAAACCTAATTTTAACTGGTTAACAGTGGGAAATATAATGGCATTGACTAATCCAAAGAAATGCCCTTGAGTGCACTCTATGCATACAGCCCTAATAGTGGGTGGGTTTGTGTGTTCCTTACATTATTCTGCTCCCCACTCCTGGTATGCAACAGATTCAGTCCAATATGCTTAGCAGTCAGTTGTCCTAGAAGGCTTAGCCCTCACAACCAAGTCCTTACAATCAGGTTTTCACAGCCAGACTCTCACTAGCTGTAGACACACACGGCAACGGATCCCTCCAGCTTTGGGTCCCAGCAACACGGGAGGAACTTTTAGTGTCTCTGGTCTCTAGTGTGGGCACAGACACCCTAGCAATAGGTCTACTATCTCTTTGGTCACACAAAACACCAAAAAGGCTCCCCAGGCTTTGGTCTCTCATGTCTGCATTCTCTGTCTCCTCGCACCTGACTGGTAAACTGCCCAGGAAAAACCCTGTCCTCTCCTCCTCTGGATGTAGGGACATTTGGGTGTTGTAGTTCAGATCCCACCTGCTTCCACAGCACAGTGCTTCCTTAAGACTTCAGTTCCCAGGATCCAGGGAGCTTGCATCACCCAGATGGGAGGGGGAGATGACCGAATGCATCATCAGTTCCTTGCTGCTACTTGGCTTGGGGTGATTGGGGTAATACACACACAGCTGCTCCAGCAGCAGTTAGCAGCACATCAGCGAGGGGAGAGAAGAACACAGCCTTCTGCACAACACACAGGAGTCCCAGAGCTGTCTCAGAGCAGCCAGAGAATCACACAGCTAGTGGGCACCCAGCTACAACTGAAATTCTGCTTAAAATGAAAATTGTGACATTTTTAAATAGAAAAAATCTCTTTGTAAAGTTTTTGTGTTGTGTTCCCAATAAAAAAAACAATCTAATATGATGTATTTGAATATCTTACAGCTATAGCGCCAACCACTGTCTTCTCATTAACTTCACTACCATTTTATTCACTGTAAAATTTCACCCTTGATATCACTTTGACTGCCAAAAAATATGTCTAAAAATATAAGGCTAACAAACAAACAAATGTAAATGGAAGAAAATGGCTCACTGGCTCGCTTGGGTGTATAATTCAGCTTAGCGCTAAGATATTCAGGTTCAGGTGTTTCTAGTCTGGGCAGTACATTTATCTTAGTTTGTCTGGCCACATCTGTGCTTCCCTATTCATGAAATATTAATACTTATTGATTGTTTCCTTATTTATATATTTCATTTCGCACAGCGCCGAGACATTCAGCAAAGCATTTTATTGCAAATCCCTCTGCAGTGATGGGTATAAATTTACTTTGTGATAATGATGCCCTTCCCACAGATGACTTGCAAATCAAAGTTGTAATCAGAGGGAAGAAGAACAGTTGCATATTTTACTCTGTAAAACCAATATAAAGCCAACATGAAGGGGAATAAAGAAAAGAAATGTCTAAGGTTTGGCCAGTCTAAAGAAAGAAATCGATTTGACACTAGGAGGTCTATTAATACACAGAATTCACACTTTTTCCCACTTATACCAATAATAGTAATAAAAAAATAAATAATAATAATAACTGGAAAAATGTATGCATCCTCAGTTCAAGTTGTAAAAGAACTGCTTTCCTCAAGAGTAGCACACCAACACAGGTGAGGAGTCGTGAGCACCGCCACGGATCTTGTGAAATAACGAGAATGCAGAAGTACTCTGTAGAGCACAAAGCCAACAAAGGATGACATGGCATGCCAGAGGATGCACAGGGGGCATGGCTTCATGTTTTGAAGCCGTTTCTTTCCCAGACTAGGAGGCATAGCCTTGCCCTCTGTGCGTCCTCCCGCATGTGATGTCATCTTTTGTCTGCTCTGCAGTTCACTGAGTCCCTCTGTTCCCTATTTGCTTCACAGGATCTGGTCTGCGGTGGTACTTGTGACTCCTGGCCCAGATTGATGAGCAGATCTTGGGGAAAGCAGTGGTGCTGACTGAGAAATGTATGGCATGTGAGTTGCCATTCGTCTTTTGATTTAATAAAGGTTTTTCAATGCTACACTTAGCCTAGTGCCCTCTAGTGTTCATTCATATTTATGCAGAGAATTTAATTTCCCTTGATGGACTATTACAGACTTTATGAACTCCTGTTTACATCTTCCTAATACTTAGCAATTAATATTCAGCATCTAACTTGCATTTTGCACCATTTTTGTTTTTCATTATCAGGTTCAAGTTGTGTAAATCTTGTGTGAAAGCATTTATAAAAAGGCCCCTAAGTCATGGCATCCCTAACAATTCCTGTCCAGCCTCAGCTAAAGGGAAGGTGATGATGCATACATTGCGAATATCAAAGGAAGGTTGATTGCACTTCAATCTTCAGAAAAAATATGAGCTTTATTGGATAAAATTCACAAAAAGGGATATCACAAAACGCACAATACAGAGAGACAGCAACATGGTTAATGCGTTTCATGCAGAATGCACTTAATCATAACCAAAAGGCATTGGCATCTTTATTTCTGATTTACAGTACTCAAGTACTTCAAGCTAAAGCCAGATGGGGTACCTAACCACCAATGTCATTGCTTAGTCTTCACTTTTTTCATTTCATTGAGCGGTCAGGCCATTTTTTGGGCAAATCCCTTTAGATTCTTTGATAATGGGAGCAGATTCCCAGGAGTGACCTAATGTTATGTTCAGTTACACTGTGGGCTCTTGGCCAGGTGAAAACAGTTTCCAATTTATTTTAGTGGCTACACCTTTGGAGATGACATGCCCAATATAATTGATAAGCTGATAAGCCCCAATGCGTAGATGAAAGAGGTCTTTGGGATGCATAAGAAGCAGATAACATATCCACTCCTTAATCCAACCCACTAAACCACTCTGCCCTGGGCAGGCATCACAGAGCATCTTCTATCTGCAGAGTAGTATACTAGTTGAGGGGGGTCCTTATGTTGAGGGTGTGGTAATCCATACACATTCACAAAGAGCTATTCTTCTTCCAAACCACTGTTATGGGAGAGGCATAGGGACTTGACTTCAGGCCTCTTGGATGATTCCTGTCTTCTTCAGCTCTGCCAGCTGCTCTTGGAGATCTTCAAAGACACCGAGGGAATCCTTTTAGATTTCAGCTTGGGTCCTGTCCTTCCATTCAGGTGTAATTTGGGTATTCTTTGAATAAAACATTTCTACTAGAATCTCATGTTTGGTTCCCTCCATCAAAACACATAGCTGAATTCTCCTGATAGCAGTGGGGACTAGGTACCATTGCATACACTGATGAGAATTATTCCTTGGGTTTGTTGCAAGGCCCTTGTCAACAGTATTTCAGGGATCAGCTTCACCCTAGTGTCATTTCCCTGGGGATCTTCAACGACAATAAATGGGCCTAGCTGGTCCTAGCTCAACTATACTGAAGCTTGTAGACACCCCATTTGTACCAGCTTCAGCATCTTCTAGCCCTTGTCCAGCCTCCACAACTTCCCCACTCCTTTCTGCTGGGGCTTTCTGCTCTTGTGTCATATGTTGGTATGCCTTCTGTATCGTAGGGTGCATGTTCTCTGTTGCTGGTTCACTTTCTGAGATATAAATATTCGCCCTCACTATTGGGATGCTCTGTTTGGATCCAAAGGGATGAGTACACACAATAGCTGGGGTGTGAATGTCTCCCATTGCCCAACTGCAGAGGGATCAAATGCCAGCTTTACCGGCAAATACCTGTCATATAACACCTTTTGGCTCTGATACCCCAGATTTCTAAGTCTTCCAACTTCTACAGCGGCATATGCTTTAGATGTTTATAACATAAGTCCCTATACAGTAGAGTTACTTGCACACCCAGTTCAAGAAGAGCCTTTGTGTAAATACCTTCAACTTGGATTGGCAAATGGGAAAAGAGCCTACCAGCTTGTCAGGAATCTTTCTTGAAAAAGCTGGGGTAGCAGAAACAGCAGGTGAGGCTCTAGGTGGGATTTTAGGCCTCTGCCGCTCTTTACTCTCTTCTCTGGAATTGTAGCCAACTGTTGAAGGTTGGCACCCAGTGGGCTGCACCAACCAGGAACATGCTGAATGATATGATTAGGGTGCAGCTCAGTGTGAAACGCGTTAAGGTTTGTTCCCAGCTCCTGTGACTGTGTATGGTGGATTCTATTATTCAATAAGGGATTCTATTTGCAGTTCTGATCCTGGTGTGTGAACATCCCATTTGTTCTCCGGGAATACACTGAAGTTTCCTGCTGGCTTTGTAGATAGTAGTTTCCATAACAGCTCTAGGACTTCTTCTGCAGCATGTGGTGGAAAATTGCTTCCTAGGGCATTGCAATCTCTGCAGCTGTAGCATCTTTTTCCAGAAAATGGTGGTGCAGTACTTGTTTCAGCCTTCCCTGACACCTTCCCTTTTTTGGCCAAAGCAGCCACTGTGTTTCACATCAATGAGGGATTTCTGCATCCCTGCTTGAGCCTGTTGTATCCCTGCCTAAGTCTTTTCCACTTGCATTACTGTCTAAACTATCTCAAGAGGAGACAGCACCACCTGAGCCAGTACGTTTTGTGTCCCAGGGTTATATGACACCTGAGATCCGGTCTTCCTTGACAGTTCAACTCAGACACTGACTCATCATCATCTTCCTCTGGGAAGTATTCTCCTACTTGACTTGGACACATCTGAACCCCCTGGGAGTTGGTGTTACCACAGTGCTTGAACCTTGGTTCCTCTCCTCCACCAGAGCTTTTTCCTCTCTAACCTCCCTCACCAGCTCTGGATATGTAAGAGTATTTCCAGAGCTCTTTAAGAGATACTTTAGGATAACTGGATGGTTTGGGTGAGCTCCCTGTAGAATGTGGTTGAGCTAGACTCTGTCAGCATTTCGTGGCTCTATCCCCTTCTTTTGGATGATCTGGTGTAGAACCTTATCATACTTGGACTATGTAGTCTGACATGTAGTCAAAACATTTTTTGACCCTCCCAAATACAGTGCCTTGATATACTTAGGCTGTGCAGTCCTGCTTTTCTAACTTTTAGTTGCGAACCACCTCTGTGGTTGTTCTTTCAGACTTTCTCTGATTCTTTGCTTCTTCAGCACCTACTGGATATCCCACTCCTCTAGCGCTTGAGACCTTGATCCATCCATGTTTTAAAGTCCCCTCCCCCACAGGGGACATGTACTCTTCCTTATAAAAACCCCAGCTCTCTATAACTATGGTTAATAGGCAGGAAGCATTCTCTACAAACTTTTTACCAGTTTTCCCAAGTCTGTAAAGATAGAAGAAGTGAACCCTGGCATGGTGCAGAAGCTGTGACATTCACCTCAGGGACCCAGCGCTGGGACTCTCCAAGTGACTTGTTGGAGGGCTCAGATAGATCAGCAGTGCCTTGATGACACCTGTGAGGTGCAAGCTCTCATCCTGTAAGCAGGTCGGCAACTCTCTTCTCCAAGAAGCCATTTTCTTGTCCAGTATGAACACTCTCTGATCAGGAGCTCACAGCATTACTACTTGCAGATCTGCCATTCCATACAGGTGTCTCTGGAGATGTCAACCTCTACACTAAATCCTTCCTGCCATTTTGCCCCTGGCACCATTCAATAGCAGTGACAGGGTCCATTATGAGTCTCTGCCTCATGGTCTTTGTCTTCCCTCACTCATGGAACAAGGGCTTTGGGTGTATTTCCACTTGTGAAGCTTACACCTGAACCAGTTGCTGATGTTTGGGTTCCCCTGTTCCTGGTCCTGGCAACCTTTGACCACTCAACATTATGAGAATTAGGATGTTTACAGGCTCCAGGGCTGCTGGTGCAGTGTACGGTGTATGGATCATCTTGTGTGAAATTAAACTTTAAACTCTTAAAACATCATTTATTCTGAATTCCTTAGAAAATATTTAGTGATATGAATGTACAGTAAAGTGAGTCTTGAGATGTACAGTATATCACAGCACACATAGAGCAGTGGGTTATGGTAGGTGGTATGGTTATAGTAGGAATAATCAATGCAGAAGTTCATGGGTACACTCACAGGCAGCTGAGAACTGTACAGGTGCAATGGCAACCAGTGTAGAAAAGCATGGATGCAGTGGCAGTGGTGAAGAGAAGAAGTGTGGAAGTCCAGCAGCTGTCAGTGGTGAAATACGTGGCTGCAGTGGCATTTCATAGCAAATGTGAGAGGGTGGAATGGCGGTGCACTGGTGGTCAGTGGCAAATTGTGGCGATGCAGTAGTGGCCACTAATGAAGTAGGCATATACAGTGGCGATCAGTGGCAAAGTGTGCTGTGGTAGCAGCAGGCAAAAGCAAAATGCATGGGTAGTGCTGTCTGCCTCATTCTGACATAGTGTAGTGGTGAAATATTTGGGTGCAGTGACAAAGTTGTGAATTAAGCAGGTACTGTGCATGGAAACAGTGATGGTCAGTGGTGAAATGCACAGGTGCAGTGGCAATCTATTGAAAAGTGCACTGATGCAGTGGCACTCTGTAGTGAGGTGGGCAGTGGCAATGGTGGTCAGTGTCCAAGTGTGTGGGTACAGCAGCAGGGGTGGCATCTTGTACTTGTGGCTGTCAGCTGATATTAAGAATCACTTGCTAGTGCTCTGCTGATAGCACAAGGTGGGAGGAGAAGGGCAACACTAACTCTTGTTCTCACTTTTTTTAAAAATAATATAGGAATTAACTGCATCCTTTATAGGAGCCCCCCTAGTTTCTTACTGCAATTCTGCAACCCTGGTCCCATAGCAAAGGTGCAGAAATCCTCATAGACATTATCTTTGTAGACTGTGCCTAAATTTTTTCATCAATCACATCAGCATGCAGTTCTGTTCTCAATATACAACCATGGAAAGAAAACTAATTATATGTCTCTGTGTTTGAGTCAGCAATTACATTTAGTGTAGCACTCTGATAGTTTGCTTATTACATGCGAGATAGTAGTGGAACCTTATGACCACTGAAAGGAGATAAGACAAAAATGATTTGGTCTCCAGTGGAAGAGAACATAGGGGAAATCAGCCTTCCTTATCACAGCCTAATCAAGGTAAGTAAAATACAAAACGGCACATTATTAATCAGTGTCTAGAATGTAATAAATTATATTATTTGTGTTTGGATTAAAAGGAATATATAAATGAAATTTGATTTTTATACCATGTTGGCTCTTTGTTTTTCCTTATCTTTTCTCCTTGTCTCCTGGTATCTTGTTTGTTTTATCACTAATAAAACAAAGCAGCCTGAAGCTGGCACAGAACAATATGTTTCTAGAAATCAGTCTTATTTTCCAGGAAATGTAGAATAAAATATCTAGACTTTGCGTCTTCTATAAACATCATTTTATTTAAGCACACATTTTTTTTAAAAGCACATATTTTCTGAGCTTCAGGCAGTGCTTTTGGTTTGTGTTTCTCAGTGGCCTTTTGCTGCTATATAGATAGGTTAATGTCCATCAAGTTCAACCTAAGAAATACCCTGCCATCCTTAGCATTTATACCCCTTGGATAACCTACTGGTAGGCACAAACATTGATGGAACATAATCCTATTTGATTTAAAGTAACTCTGTTATTTCCCAAAAGCAAATACAAAGGCCGGCCTCTGCAATAGAAGACTTTAAAGTACTTATATCTCTAAAAAGCAGTGAGACCAAACTCTGCTATGTGCAAACAATACAATACATATGCCCCGCACACACGATCCGAAAATCGGACGTCAGATCGTCTGTTTTTTTTCGCATGCTAATCTCAGATCGAATCGGAAGAGTTTACTTTAGTCACGAAAATTCTCGCACGACAGAATAAAAAATCGGAAGCGATGTAATGTGTTGCAGTGTATTTGTATTGCATTTTTGAACGACAGCTGTACTGATGAAACGAAAATCGTACAATCGTGCACCGTATGAGAACATTTTTCCTGCATGTCCGATCTTGTCCGGATGGAAAACATCGGATGAACTGTCGTGATCCACTCTCGAAAGCTCTGTACTAACGATCCAATTATCGTACGACCACTTTGAAAGCGGTATTTTCCGTCCGAATTTCGGATCGTGTGTACGGGGCAATACACCATCTGGCCTTTGGTCTTTAGCATTCGGCACTTCCAGGTGTTTTGAATGCCTGGCGCCCCTGCTGTAGGTTGTGGCTTCTCCTGTCAGCTCTTATATCACAGCAGGACTTAGTATTGATGTAGGGGATGGTAGGAGGAACCATCGATCACAGCTGAGGTCCGGGTATATGAGACACCATGATGTGTGTCAGATGTGAAGACTTATCACTTGAACACCTCCCAGTTCGGACTGGCTGCTTACTGAAGGGGTAAACCTTCACAGTCTTCTATTGCAGGGACCATTCTTCTGAATTTTCTTGGGAAGCAACAGAGTTACTTTAATGGGGAGGATATTCCTGTCTGCTGTTAAGGATAGGCATGAATAAGACAATATTATTATTCCACTACAGGACTTATATAGCGCCAACAGTTTATGCAGTGCTTTACAACATAAGGGCAGACAGAGTACAATTACAATACAATTTAATACAGTAGGAATCAGAGGGCCCTGCACATTTTTAGAGACTTTCAAAGAGGACCTTGCCCAATAAACTCAGATGGACTTTGTTGGAATATGGGTGGCCAAGCAGAAATAGACAAAAATGCCTCCAACTCCCTGTTGACCTGATAATATCCTGGATCAACATTCTACCATATGTTAAGCCAACAGTGCTGGCCCAAGACATTGTGCTGCCTGGGTGCAAGAATGAAATGCTGCCCCTCCCCACCCCCCAAAAATATCACGCCCACTAAAAGGCTCCCACATCCATTACTTATATCATGATAAGTAAAACTAGAATTACATTTTTCAGGAAGTCAGATTTACATGCAACAGCATCTTGTCAATATGCAAAGGGGTGGGCTAGGACAGTATACAGGCAGGCTAGGGTAGTATATAGACAGGCTAGGGTAGTATATGGACAGGCTGGGGTAGTATATAGACAGGCTAGGGTAGTATAATGGCAGGCTAGGGTATTATATCCGGTTCCACACCGCCTACCTTCTATTTATGGTGGCAGTGTGGACGCTGGGTGCGAATCGCTGTAAAAAATCAGCGATCTGCGAGTGGTCGCTAGGGGGCGCGCGCGTGCCCGCCACACTCCTGGGGAGTGTGCCCGCAACTTGGGCGGACCCGATGTCCGCCGGCGAACCGAAATGAGCTGCCACAGCCAAAGAACAGGGAACCGCCGATGTAAACACGGTGGTTCCCTGCTCTGTTAGTGGGGGCATGGGAGATCTACTGATCCCTGTCACTGGGATCAGTTAGATCTCTCATGCCCATTGTAGCCCAGCCCCCCCACAGTTAGAACACACCCAGGGAAAATAGTTAACCCCTAGATCTCCCCCTGCAGGTTAACCCCTTCACTGCCAATTACATTTATACAGTAATCAGTGGACATTTAAATTTCTGATTGCTGTATAAATGTCATTGGTCCCAAAAAAGTGTCAAAAATGTCTGACATGTCCGCTGCAATATCGCAGTAGTACTAAAAATTGCAGATCGCCACCATTACTAGTAAAAAATAAAAAAAATAAAAACCCCAGAAATTAATTCTCATCATCAATAAACGCGGCCACTTTTGCGCAAACCAATCAATAAACGCAGATTGCGATTTTTTTTACAAAAATATGAGGAAGAATATAAATCTGGCAAAACCGATGAAAAAAAAATGTTTTTTATATATTTTTTTGGATTTGTATTTTAGCAAAAAGTAAGAAATTTGTTTTGTTTTGCAAAATGGTCGCTCTTCTTTTGTTTAAAGCGGTGATCAGAAATGACGCAGAGGTGATCAAATACCACCAAAAGAAAGCTCTATTTGTGGGAAAAAAGGACGTAAATTTTGTTTGGATACAACGTTGCACGACCGTGCAATTGTCAGTTAAAGCGACGCAGTGCCGAATCACAAAAAGTGCTCTGGTCCTAACCTGGGAAATCCTTCCGGGGCTGAAGTGGATATAGACAGGCTAGGGTAGTATATAGACAGGCTAGGGTAGTATATAGACAGGCTAGGGTAGTATATAGACAGGCTAGGTACAGTGGTGTAGTGGATAGCACTTTTGCCTGGCAGCAGAAGGGTCGCAGGTTTGAATCCCAACCACAACACTACCTGCCTGGAGTTTGCATGTTTTCCCTGTGCCTGCGTGGGTTTCCTCTGGGTACTCCCATTTCCCCCCACACTCAAAAAAAAATGCTGGTAGGTTTATTGGATCCTGTCTAGAGTGACTCTAGTATGTGTATGTATGAATGTGAGTTAGGAACCTTAGATTGTAAGCTCCTTGAGGGCAGAGACTGATGTGAATGTGCGTAAATTGACAGCACTATACAAGTACCTGAAATAAATAAATAAATATAAGGACAGGCTAGGGTAGTATATAGACAGGCTAGGGAAGTATAGGGGTGGGTTAGGGTAGTATATGGGAGAGGCCTGGTGGGCAGTTGTCATCATGACACAAAACTAATGGGAAAAAATCTTGGTTGGCAATATGCTGGGTAAATAGAAGAGAAGGAGATGCGGCTGTTCAATTTGCTACCCCTCTCAAAGTGCTGCCTGGGTCCAATGGACCCACTGGGACCCATGGTAGGGCTGGCCCTGTAACCCAATAACATCAATGATAACTTTGTATACTAAATCCGTTACCTAAATCAGGAAGAAAAATCAACTCGCAAAGTTAAATATAGCAAACAACAATATCTATTTCATATATATTATGTCCTTTCATTTTGTGATTAAACTGTGTTCTTTGCACAACTGTTAGGCCAGAATGAAAGATTTCTCATTTAAAGAGTAAGTCAATATTCCAAATTAAACCGCCAGTAGGTGCAAACCACTCCTCTCTCCCAGATCCAGATCATCTCTTAACACTTTTTCCAAAAAATCTAAAGTTTCTTCCCAGTTCATTTACAAACAGAACAGAATAAAGCCGATCATAGCATAAACCATTTTTTGTCAAGAGATTTACAAAGAAGCAATGGCACTCACATTATTCAGTGTGAAAATGTACTTCATATAAATTATTTAATTTCATTTTCAGAACAAAATACAGATTGTAAATCTGTTTGTTTGGTTGCTCAGAAATGCACTCTGGGATTTCAGCAAAATAAAATCAAAACCAATTGCAAAATTAGCAACTACAACAGAACAGAAAGCAATGTGTATTTGAAAGTGAAGAATTCATAATCTAACACTTTCTTGACCTTTCTGGCAGTCTGTTTTGAAACCACCATACTAATTAATACCATGAGATATAGAAATCCCTGACACATTCCTGAACATATTACATCTTAATAAGTACTTGAGACATTCATCTTTATTAAAAATGCAAACATTTCAATTAAATTAAAATTATACTTCATGTAAAAGTGTGACTTATTACACTC
>BLSH010240563.1:2951765-2962327 GCA_018402905.1 Glandirana rugosa
TTTCTAGGTCTAATATTATTACCTCTTCTGGAGTCGTCTTTGTTCTTCACGGTGTATCACACTATGACACATACGTTTGTCTAAATAATTTTTATCAAATTATTTTTTAATCGGACCCGCGTGTCGGTTCTGTCGACTAACCTCTTTTGAGTGTGTGGGAGAGAAGAGTATCCATCTCTGAGAGTCGAGACAAGCAACATAGCAAGTCCCGACACGATTAGATATCTCAACTCGCTTGGAGACCTTCAAGCCCAAGACGACCACGCAGGCTTGAAGCCCTGTTTCAGGCCCAGGCCCAGGCCTGCCTTGGGCTTGCTAGCGTGCCTGTTGCTTTCGTTGTCCGTGCGATCGTTCGGGTTCCGTCCGGACCCGGACCCGGACTTTGTCCCGAAGTTCGGACGCACCAGCAGAACCCGAACTTCCAGAGGTTCGCTCAACTCTATAGATTAGCACAGCCCTGAACGATACAACGAACAGAGCTGAGAGTCTCTACCTATGAGAAGAGAGGGTGTGTGAGTTTTCTCCAATCAGCTGTCTTGGCTGTGCGCCCAGGCTAATTTTTTATTAAACTATTTTTAATAAATCTGTTTGCATACACAGTATCACACTATGTGGCACTTCTTGTTTCTGCTGAGGTCTTCTCCATTATTATAATCTGGATCTTTATGGTCACTCATTGATTTGGAAATCCTGTTTGAGCGATGCTATAAGACCGAAGGCCGAAATACGGATATACAGTTTGAAGCGTGCCCCTTATGGTGTGGACCTTTAACCATAAAGTTCTAACTGATGACCCCCTGAAGTCCGGTTAAATTTATATCCATCATGCGCATACCCAGAGTGTTCTGGTAAGAGTACCTACTTATACCTTCGGTGGAGGTCTGCACTGCAAGCTGGTGGATTTTTTGAAGTCACGATTTAAATCCTGTGATAAACTGTATCTATGAACTTTACACAAGATAAGAACATGCAGAGTCTTTTTGGGACATTTTGACAATCACTTTATTGCTTCATTTGCACATGTTTATGCACTTTATATATAAAAAAACTTTAACCGTTTTTTCGAGGTGGATGCTAATAGCATATTGGAACATTTTTGAATATCACTTTATTGCTTTATTTGCACATGTTTATGCACCTTATTAATTGCATAATACAACATGTGGGCAATGAACTAGCAATCATGACAATACATTAACTACACACAGGCGATTGTGACAACATGAGGGCAACAATTGGGCAATTGCAACAACATGTAGGCAATAGGGCCTACAGTCACAACAATAATGGGCAGATGTTTTGACCAGCTGCAGCTTAATGTGGGAATTGCATCGCACAACTGGACATGGTTAAATTGTTTAAGTCATCAGTTCAGTAAATACTATTGTTATCTCCAACCCAAAAGCTTAAAAATGGTATTGAACCCAAAAGCAAACATGTATTATAGTACAGCTTACCAATTCTTAGATGTGATGGCTGCCTTTTCTTTTCTATACATTCTTTCTTAAATTTTCATCTGGGGATCTAGCCAGTATGTCTGCTGTTTTTCAAAAGAATAAGCTCTCCTGCAAATTTATCAGTAAAGAGTGTGTAGACAAAGTATTTGCCACTGACAGCTTTTATTTTTATATGTAAAATCGTTATCCCAAAAGTAAAAAAAAACCCGATTTGCTGTAACTGCTTGTGTAACAGCAGTGTGAGCTGGACTGACAATGCTGTTGTTCAAAGGTGCCCCCTATGCTCCTTCACCCAGAGTGGGGGCACTCTAATATGGGAGGTGTGTTACTGGCCAGATCAACAGTTGAAAACAGAGGGAAAAAAGCCTAAGAGAAAGAAAACTAATACAGCCACCATATCTAAGGATTGGTAGGCTGCAATATATTACATTTTTAATTTTGGGTTTAATGCTGCTTTATTAAAGTTTAACTGTATGTGTTATAGAACTACTATTCCCAGTGATGCACGTCTTGTCTCTAGCATGTAAGAGATGCCAAGACCTGCTCTGGTAAGCAGCATAGAGCTGTGTTGAGCTGTATGTATTGAGCTGTATTCTGACTCCTTGCTTTGCCTATGTACAGCTGGAGTGAGGAGGATGTATAATCAGGCCTTCTCTACTGCCATCATCCTTACCATGCTGCCTGAGAGCAGTGACAGCAATGTCTGTGCTCTCAGTCAGCTAAGGAATGCCAGTGACTAGAGCTGCTGCCCTTCCTGCCCCCCTCATCCTGGCCCTGGTGGCCATGGAGCTGGCTCTTTGCCTTTGTTTCTTTGAATTTGCACTGTTAAAAGCAGAACAAAATGCAACATGTTAACAGTTCTTAGTGGGTTCCATTTTCTAGCGGAAGAGACTTTTTATATCTTGTGTGGCAATTTTTTTTTTCTCTGCCTGACAGCATTTTTTTTTTAAATTATACAATGACTGTGGCACATATTGCTGGCACAGTTGCTGATGGACACCACTTGTTAGCATGAAGGAACTGCATGGTATGAATTTTATATAATTCCTTTTGCCAAGTGTTAGCATGATGGTATTGCTTTCATGTGTGAGTTAGCGTTACTCATGGCCAGAGGCCAAACTTCCACACTTGGCCCCCGTGGGAAGAATAATATCTTTTCACTCGCTATTTACACCTGTCTCAGCACTGACTACAAAGACATTTTGAGAGATACAACATTGAGACTGGTATTTCTCCACCAGCTCTTTTACACGTTACACAATACACTTTACTCTCTTCAACCCAAAGGCATGGAGGGAAGCTGCTGTATAATTCTTAAGACCTTACACACCATGGTCTTTGCTAGGTCCCGAGAAGGGTTCTGTTCTGCAGTGGGCCCTAATATAGGGACCCTGCCACTCAGAAGGGCAGGCCATACAGCCACCAGTCCACCCCTCCTATGGACCCTCCATCTTCCATCCACCACAGCCTCCTCTCCCCCTCCTGGCTGTAGCTTTTACTTCTTATTCTCCAGCCTGGAAAGGCTGTATGGGGTCAGGCACACAGTGAAGATGGCAGATTTATGAGATTACATTAACATGTTAAAATGATATGATCATTTCGTGTAGTGAGCTAATACATATGTTTGTAATCTCCCAACTGCCTGTCTACCTAACACACACCACCCTCTCTTAACCCTTGCCTTTTTACATAAGCGATGTTATGACAGTCTAGCATTGTGTGCTGGATTGTTCATATGAGAGGGAAAACCCCTGGAATTCAACCCTGCTAATTGGTTGTTGCAAGAGGTGGACAAGCTCTGTCCTGGATCAGAGGGGGCGTTAGAGACCCACCAAGGTGACAACAAATAATATTTGCTTTCAAAGTGCCACGAATCACTGGTTGCTCATTATTCACAACCCTTAGGGCTCATTTACACTTGCTTCAAAACAGGGTGTCAGACATGCTTTGTTAAAGCTCCCTTAACGCCTTAAAGTTCATGTCACTAAATAAAATGGTTAGCTTACAGTCCTGTTTACACCTTGCGTTGGCTTTGCTTTGCTTCAAAAATTATACCCCATGTAGCTTTAGCCATGCTTCAAAGCCTCTTCAATGCCGCCATAGAAGTCTATGACAAAGCTCGTTTGAAGCTCGCTTGAAGCACCTGCAGCTCTTCAGAGACTTTAATTCAGCTTTAGCTTCGCTTTGTTTTGGAGAAATTTCAGGTGTGAGATATCAACAAACACAAAGGGCCAAGCTTCCAAAGAGCCTCATCGAAGCACCACCAAAGTCTCATCGAAGCACCACGGAAGCCTCATCGAAGCACCACCAAAGCCTTGTCGAAGCACCACTGAAGCCTCTTCGAAGCACCACCGAAGCCTCAAAAGCACATCATAAAAGCTTGTTGAAGCAGTAGGGGCTTTAATGGGCATTGAAGCCAAAGCAAGTGTAAACAAGCCCTTAGGCTCCGTTCACCCTTGGGTGCACTGGAATATAGAATTGTGGCAAAACACGGGGCACGTTTGCGATACCATTATTTCTTAATGGCACCCCAAACGCGATGCGATTTTGTCGAGTGACGCTCAGGTGTGAATGGAGCCTTAGTGCTAAGTGAACCAATAGCATTTGCCATTAGTTCTGACTTGCACATATTAATCTGCTTATCCTTACTCTCAATATCTTTTGCCTGGGTTGGAGATGATTGTGGCGGGTCCCAGTGACATGGAGATGTGTTTAAGGAAAGGCAAACCTTTGACCCCCATATTATTATTATTATTGTTATTCAGGATTTTTATAGCGCCAACAGTTTGTGCAGTACTTTACAATCTAAAGCAGGGGTCTCAAACTGGCGGCTCTCCAGCTGTTGCTAAAATACAAGTTTTATGAGGCATTGTAAGGCTGACAGTTACAAGCATGACTCCCACAGGGTTTTGCAGCAGCTGGAGAGCCGGTAGTTTGAGACCCTTGATCTAAAGGGAGACATTACAATTATAATACGGTTCAATACAGAAAGATTGGGAGGGCCCTACTCATGGAGCTTACAATCTAAAAGGAGGGGAAGGTGGTACTGGTAATAGCTGCAGGGGATGATCTGATGGCAGTGGCCAAAGTACAGGTTTTAGGTGGAGGTGTGGTAGGCTTACCTGAATAAATGAGTTTTCAGGGATCGCTTAAAGCTGGACGGGGTAGGAGCTAACGGGACATACTGGGGTAGGGAGTTCCAGAGGACGGGAACGGTTCTGGAGAAGTCCTGGAGGCTAGCTTGTGAAGAGATAACAAGGGGCCTAGAAAGCAATAGGTTTTGGGGGGAGAGAAATGGACCATTTGAGTGATAACTCGCGATGAGGTTGGTGATATAGTTGGGGGCAATGAGGTGGATGGCTTTGTATGTTGTGTTTAGTATTTTAATTTTGTATGTTGGGCTAGTGGGTGGCAGTAAAATAATTGGCATAGAGGGGTAGCAGCCATGGGTTGGTTAGTAATGTGTGTGAGTCTAGCAGAAGCATTCATAATAGACCATATGATGAGATATATGCTTGTCTGTGACCATCCTTATACAATAAAAGTGCACTCTGCTTTTCCACCATCATATTTCGTTTTTGGTTCTCAGAAGAGTTTTATTGAGTTTTAGAAATACTTGAGTTGTATTCAGGAAACTCAATACCAATCCCTTTACCATTATCCTTTTGAGCAATGCTGATTGAGTTTCTGTGGAGCAATAAGTCTTAAAAACTGGCTAAACCAAGTGAATTAGCCATTATGCTAAGATGATTCCATAAATGTCATTCATCATTAACATCAGGATTAGGTTAATGACATGTACTGAAATTAGAAGATGCCACAATTCAATCAATTTAAGCATTACATGACTACTTTTCATAGCTATGAATTTTATAAGTTGAAATCTCCACTGTTTTCAGTAAAATACCATCTGCTTAAGTTATACAGATATGTGACTGCATAACAGTGTACTCTACTCTGTCACTTCATATAGTTTTTGTTTTTTAAAAAATGGGAAAAGTAAAAAAGAGACACCTGTAGAAAGTAAAATGACACTAAACTGTAGTATAAGGCCTCATACACACGGACGTTTTTTGACGCCGGCGTTTTCTGGCGTTTTTTGCAGCTCTCCATGTTAGTCAATGGCCCCATAAAAACATCTGCGTTTTTGAGCTGTAGATGGCGTCGGCGTTAGTGAGCTGAAAGTAGAACCCACGGCCATCGCGTTCTGAAGCTGTAACGTTTTGGCATTTTTTGACGCAAACGCCGCAAAACGCCAACAAACGCCAACTAACGCCAACAAACGCCAACTAATATTGTACCGGAGTTTTCCGGCATTTTTTGATGCCGAGGTTTTTAGGTTGAAAAATAGCAGAGGGATGATTTTTTTTAAAAAACGCCTATTGACGCCGACGCTCACTAACGTTCACTAACGCCGATGCAAAACGCCGAAAAACGCCAATTTTTTTTCCTTGACGTCGGGCCCAACGTTTTGTTTATTTTTAAAGATATACCTGTGTGTATGAGGCCTTAAAGTAGATGTAAACCCTCACATATGCCCAGTAAAGTGAACAGCCTCAGATGATACACAGAAATGAAACAAATCACCCTACATACGTTTTACATCCATATCTGCTGTCTTCATCTTTAGATACTATTTAGAAAGTGCCCTTCGTGTTAGCAGATTTTTTCATTTCCTGGTTATCATTGTATAGAAGCCTGGGCGCACAGCCAAGACAGCTTATTGGAGGAAAGTCACACACCCTCTCTTCTCATAGGTAGAGACTCTCAGCTCTGTTCGTTGTATCGTTCAGAGCTGTGATAATCTATTTATAGCTCCCTCCCCAACACAGAACTCCGGCTGCTTTTATCATATGTGACGGAAAACTTATCAGGCTGATAATGGGGCACAGGGCTTTGGAGAGAGATAACAAAACACCGCAGATCTATGTGCCCAGCTCAAATTTCATTAATCAGGTTTACATCCACTTTAAGGAATGTGAGGCAGAGTATATGCTTTGCAAAGAATAACCCTTTTACTGAAGTACTGGGGTTCACATATCACCCAGAGGTAGTCTCCATTTGTCCCCTGGACCTTTCAGTTCTTGCATTTAGTAGCCAGGCACAGATATATTTGGACATGAGGAAATTATAATGAACGTGATTTTACTGTGTTTAAGCAGCTGAAAGACTCTGACCCTGACAATAAGAGGGCACATTATTTGTAGAAAATATCTAATGACACCCAGCTATCATGCAGCCAGTTCTGGGTGGATAAATCTGCTGAGCCAAAACTGCCCACATATTTTCATTAGCAAAGTCAAGCAACAGAACCAGAGCCAATGGCATGGATGCAGCCTCTCCTCTCTCTGGTAAGTAACCTCTGACACCAATGATCTGTTTACCTGAATTCCAATTGACCATCAATATGAGGGGCATTACTCTATTGACCACCAATGTAAGAGGGTATTTCACCAATGGTCACCACTGTCAGTGGCATTTCACCACTGGCCCCCAATCTAAGAGGGTATATTATCGCTGACTAACAATTTAAGAAGACATTAGACTTTCAATTTCAATGTACTGTAAGGGGGTATTTCATCAATGATCACCAATGTCAGGGAAATTTCATCACTGTCCACCAATCTAAGGAGGTATTTTATCACTGGTCACTAGGGATGGGCCGAACACCCCCCGGCTCAGTTCGCATCAGAACACCATGAACAGGCAAAAAGGTCTAGCCAACATGCAAACTCTATGGGACACGAACATGAAAAATCAAAAGTGCTCATTTTAAAGGCTTATATGCAAGTTATTGCCATAACAAGGGTATGGGAACCTGGGTACTGCCCTAGGGGACATGTATCAATGCAAAAAAAGTTTTTAAAACAATTGTTTTTTTCAGGAGCAGTGATTTTAAAAATGCTTAAAGTGAAACAATAAATATTAATTATTTCTTTACATGCCTGGGGGGTCCCCTTAGTCTGCTTGTAAAGTGGCTTATCTGTGCGATGTGTAGAACAGTGCCGCAGCAATAATGACATTTCTAAAGGAAAAATGTAATTTAAAATTGCCCCCGGCTGTAATGTATTGCCGGCTCCCAACAATATAGATGAAAAATCAATGAAAAAAAAGGGCATAGGGTCCCCCCCAGTCCATACCAGGCCCTTCGGGTCTGGTATGGATTTTAAGAGCAATTAAAAAAAATGTATGTGGGGTTCTCCCCAAGATCCATACCAGACCCTTATCCAAGCATGCAACCTTGCAGGTCAGGATGGGGGGACGAACTAGCGGCCCCCACTGAAGCATTTCAGGCCACATACCCTCAACATGGGGAGGATGCTTTGGGGTTTCCCGACAACCCTGGCTGGTAATTGTTGGGGTTTGCGGCCCCCAGATCCCAGCCCCCCCTATGTGAATAGGTATCGGGTACATTGTACCTCTACCCATTCACCAAAAGAGTGTCAAAAAAGTAAAAGTCACAACAGGCAGTTCCTTTATTAAAAAAGAAAAAAGTGTCCCACGATGTACATACATCTTCAATCATGACACCCGACAGATGCGAAAAATCTAAAAAAACGAAAACACTCCTCTTTCATGGGACACCTCCCGACGACTGCTGTCTTTTCGCTTTGACAGTTTATGTATAGGCACATGACGTCAGAAGAGGGCGGGGTCACTCGGTTATGTCACTGGGTGGCCCCGCCCTAGCCTATATAAGAGCTGTCAAACCGAAAAAGACAGCAGTCGGCGGGAGCCCTCCCATCGAGGAGGAGTTTCTTTTCAATTGTTCGGGTCCGTCGGGCAGCGTAAGTGACGGATGTACATCGTGGAACACTTTTTTTTTCTTTTTTAATAAAAGAATTGTCAAAAACTGTCTCCTGTGGTTTTTACTTTTTTGGTGAATGGGTAGGGGTACTATGTACCCCTACCCATTCACGCAGGGGGGGGGCAGGATCTGGGGGCCCCCTTGTTAAAGGGGGCTTCCAGATTCCGATAAGCCCCCTGCCTGCAGACCCCGACAACCGCTGGCCAGGGATGTCGGAAAGAGGCCCTTGTCCTTATCAACATGGGAACAAGGTGCTTTGGGGTGTACCCCAAAGCACCCTCCCCATGTTGAGGGCATGTGGCCTGGTATGGTTTAGGAGGGGAGACGCTCACTCGCCCCCCCTATCCTGACCTGCAGGTTGCATGCTCAGATAAGGGTCTGGTATGGATTTTGGGGGGACCCCACATCAATTTTTTTTAAAATGTTGCCTTTTTTAAAAATTCTGGCACGGAGTTCCTCTTAAAATCTATACCAGACCCAAAGGGCCTAGTATCGATTTTGGGGGGCCCCATGCTGCTTTTTTTCTGTCATAGGGTTCCCCTTAACCACTTCAATACACTGTGTTATATATACTACACTGCCTGCACTATATACTCTCCACTGTATTATATATACTGCATTTACTGCACTATATATTCTGCAAAGTATTATATATACTACACTGACAGCACTATATACTTTGAACTGTATTATATATACTACACGGACTGCACTATATTCTCTGAACTATATTATATGTACTTCGCAGACTGCACTATATACTCTGAACTGCATTATATATACTACATGGACTGCACTATATACTCTGAACTGCATTATATGTACTACAAGGACTGCACTATATACTCTGAACTGCGTTATATGCAGTTAGGTCCATATATATTTGGACACAGGCACAATTAAGCAGGTAAAAGGTCTGGAGTTGATTCTAAGTGTGGTATTTGCATTTGGAATCTATGGTTTGTGAACCTATATCATGCGTTCAAAGCAGCTGTCCATGCAAGTGACTTCAAAAACTAAACAAATCCATCAGAGAGATAGCAGCAACATTAAGAGTGGCCAAATCAACAGTTTGGTAAATTCTGAGGTAAGAAGAATGCACTGGCGAGCTCAGCAAGATAAAAAGGCATGGACATCCACGGAAGACAACAGTGATGGATGATTGCAGGATCCTCTCTACGGTAATGAAATACCCATCCAGACAAGTGAAGGAGACTCTCCAGGAGGTGGGTGTATCATTGTCAAAGTCTACAATCAAGAGAAGACTTCACAAGAGCAGATACAGGGGGTTTATCACAAGGTGAAAAACATTCATAATCCTGAAGAATAGAATAGCCAGATTGGACTTTGCCAAAAAAACATCTAAAAAAGCCAGGCCAGTTGTGGAAAAGCATTCTTTAGAGGGATGAAACTAAGATTAATCTGTACCAGAATCACAGGAAGAAAAAACTGAGGGGAGAAGGCTTGGAACAGCTCATGATCCAAAGCACACAACGTCATCTGTAAAACATGGTGGAGGCAGTGTGATGGCATGGGCATGCATGGCTTCCAGTGACTCTGGGTCATTGGTGTTTATTGATGATGTGACAGAAGACAGAAGTAGTGTTCTGCAGTGTTTAAAGATATACTGTCAGCCAAATGCAGCAAAGTTGATTGGACGGCGCTTCACAATACAGAGGGACAATGATCCAAAACACACTGCAAAAGCAACCCAGGAGCTTTTGAAGGAAAAGAAGTGGAATATTTTGCAATGGCTGAGTCAATCACCTAATCTCAACCCAATTGAGCATGCATTTCACTTGCAGAAGGCAAAACTAGAGTTGAGCGAACCCGGACTGTAAAGTTCGGGTCCGTACCGAACTTTGGGGTGTCCGGGACCCGGACCCGGACCCAGACCCGGACTTTTCAAAAAAAGTCCGGGTTCGGGTCCGGTGTTCTGGTAATTTTAATGAAAAATCTTAAAAATGCTGTAAAAAAGCCCAGGAAGGTCCTAGAGGTCTGCAAAAGGAAGGAAAATGTGGGTAAGGGTGGGACAAGTGTCCTACAAAGAAATGGGGACAGGGAAATAACTTTAAATATTTTTAAAAAAATAAAAACATAAAAATGCAAAAATGGAGATCATCTTCAAAATGGGTCTGAAAAGTATTAATTAACATTAGAGGCCATAGAACTGTTCTAAAATCATCTTCAAACTATGTCCAAAAAGTATAAATAAGCCCAGAGTACCCATATCACTGTTCTGCAAAATGTGTGTATCACTTTAAATCAAACCGTCAATCATTAAACATCTTTTATTC
>BLSH010240563.1:2967414-2984698 GCA_018402905.1 Glandirana rugosa
TTTACAGGGAGACTACATATCTAATTTACATTAAAACAGAGAGTTTTCACTTTTATTTGAAAAGCGGGTCAAAGTCTAAAAACGTTACTAATAAAAGTTTCTGTTCATGGGGGAACGTAACTACTTCACACTACATACGGCCACCGTGTAAGCAACCTAATATAGTGTGGGGCGTGGACTTAGCCCCTGAGCCATGATTGGCCAAAGGCACCTTGCCTTTGGCCAATCATGGCTCTAACAGTACATTGCGCTGTGATTGGCCAAAGCATGCAGGTCAAGTGCATGCTTTGGCCAATCAGCAGCTGCCAATGCACTGCAATCTCGCAGTGCATTATGGGGCGCTCAAAGTTGCCATGAACACCCCATATGTTTGTTTGTACGGTAACTTAGACTCGAACATCCAGACCATCCCTACTGGTCATCAATGCAAGGGGGTACTTGTCTTTGAAAATAATCATTGCAAAAATCTGAAACTGGGCGAAAAGTTTATTTTCACTTTTGAGAGACAAAATTACATTTAATCTATACATCAGAGGGACATTTCAGGAGAAAAGGAGGGCAATACGATTTTGTTTCAAAACAGGAACAGTCAGGATCTAATGTCAGTGGATATTAATCTAGTGAAAATTGAAATTTGGCATTGTTGACTTCTCGTTCCAAATATGATAGTTTATTGGTTGACACGTGGACATGACAGTTTAACTAGTTTCTGATTTACTGATTTTTTACTTTATTTGCAGCATTCTTGCTCCAGGTCAGTGACTTAGGCTGGGTACACACTATGTGCGGCCATGGGGCACAGCAGGGGATCCGGTGTATCCCCGTTCATCATTGGACCTGAAACTGAGCCATAGACACACAGGACTCTTCTGAGGCTGCTCCGGAGATTTGTGTAAACTGGCTCCATTGAGAGCCGGTCCCAGTCTCCTGTCATGCGTGTTGGATGTGGGTAAACCCGCATCCAATTCGCAATAATCAATAGTGTGAACCCAGCCTTAGAAAGCATTGTGGTCACTGCACTAGGCAATGCAGCCAGGCAACTAGTATTTTCAGAAAAAGGTCAACATATAGCTCTGGATTTCATGTATAGTCTTCACTGAGGTGCCAAAGACAGTGGTTAGAGAAAAAATATGTATTAATTGCATAATACCAAACATGTAATGTTTCATCCACCCACATACTGTATATCCATCCAATAATAAAATATTGTTTTTGGTTCACTGAAATTTTAAACCTTAATATCACACAACCAGTTGAATACAAAGATGAAATACAAATTTAAACTAGAAAAAAAAAATCAAATAAAAAAATACATACACTATATTGTCAAAAGTATTGTGACACCTGCCTTTACACACATGTGAACTTTAATGGCATCCCAGTCTTAGTCTGTACGGTTCACTATTGAGTTAGGCCACCATTTGCAGCTATAACAGCGTCAACTCTTCTGGGAAGACTGCCCACAAGGTTTAGGAGAGTGTCTATGGGAATGTTTGACCATTCTTCCTGAAGTGCATTTGTGAGGTCAGGCACTGATGTGGATGAGTAGGCCTGGCTGGCAGTCTCTGCTCTTATTCATCCCAAAAGTGTTCTATGGGGTTGAGGTCAGGCCAGTCAAGTTCCTCCATCTCAAACTCGCTCATCCATGTCTTTATGGACCTTGCTTTTGCACTGGTGCACAGTCATGATGGAACAGGAAGGAGCCATCCCCAAACTGTTCCCACAAACTTGGGAGCATGAAATTGTCCAAAATGTCTAATGCTGACGCCTTAAGAGTTCCCTTCACTGGAATTTAGGGGCCAAGCCCAACCATAACCCCCCCACCAAAAGATTATTTTTATTATTAAAGAAAAACTGGCCCAAAATAGTAAACAAAAAAAAAAATAATAATATGGCTATTTATTTCTTACTATTACCATAATTAGGGAATGGCCTACCAGTGACAACATCACACACGCCTGACTGCTAACCAGCAGTAGTGTTCGAGTCGTCAGCCTGCTGCTCTTTTATTATACAAAACAATTGCTGTCTATGTTTTGTATGAAGGTAATTGTAGCCATTTTTAATTAAACTCTTTTACATCATGATGGGCTTCACTATGGGAATTTTCCTTGTTTTTTTACTGTGAGTCTCCTCTATACGAACTGTGATCTATGTGACGGTTACCCTCCTGGATACACTTGCTGCTGCCATTATAATTTATGGTCCTGGACATCTGGTAAGAAGCCTGAGTGTAGGGTGTTGCTGGTGATGAATACTTTCACTTTGCATGGATCATTCCTTCATTGGATTGTTTTGCATTTATGGACGGTTAATGATTTTTTGGTGTTACATTGTTAAGATTGAGTTCTATTTTGCACATGCACATTTTTTTTTATTGTTTTTGTAATTTTTTTTGAATGTTATATATTGTTGCATTGCTTGGAGCGCTGCATATTTTCTCTTTATTTCCATAATTTACCACCAATTTTTTTTACACACTGTTGTTTGTTTACACCTTTCTCTCCTGCAAGGAGAGAAAGATACAATGTATGTTTCCCTCAATTCAGAAAAGAAAAAAAGTGCGGACGGGCTGCACATGGATTGATCACTGTGATAGCCAATCAGAGGCTATTACAGCGATCAAGTGAACAGGAACCAGGAGTCCCGGGTCCTGATTGTTAGTATGAGACCCACGCTCTTGTCATAAACACAGGAACACATATATGCACACACACACAGCTGCTTGCCCCAATTTGACAGTCATGCAGGTGCGGGTGGGTGGCCCTGAATGCACACCGTCTGCATTTGGGGCCACTTACCCACACTTGCACGACTATCAAATTGGGATGAGGGGCTGTTTCTGTGATCCCATAGACAAGATTGTGCTGCCTGAACGCAGCACTTGGTGGCTCCAGCTGCTACCAGACTACTATTGTAAATGCCAGTGAAAACGAGGCCTTAGCACATGAGCACTGCAGCACAGCTGATCGGTTCCTTCTTTAAGGCTAAGCTCTGTTGTACAGTTATTGCAAGAGGCTGATACCAGGTCAGATACTTACATTGCTTGCATTTAAAAAAATACATTCAATGGTGTATTATTGAATACAAAGCCACATTAATTTGTGTGATTTATGTTTGGCTGAAGTTAGACTTTAAATTTATTGCAAGTGTCAATAATTGTTTTCAGTAAAGTGTCACTTTTAGAACCATTGCAGAAATATTTGTCTAGGGTCCATTGCTATCTTAAACTATTCAGAAAGAATGGTTGTTTCTTTGCACTGGGTATATGCATAGAAAAGAGAAAACAAGTAAACAATTATTTAAACTTTAGAAGCAGCTGCATGATTCAGCATGTCTCATCTCATTATCCACTCACCTCTCTAGAAAAGATCTTTGTGCTTGAATACGTTCATGTTTTCCAGAAAGCCGCCAGTCCAGTTCACTGCGGTCGTGATTTAATGGGTTTATCCGAGATGTAGAAATTGTCTCCCTGGTTCGCTGTGACCAGCAGAGGGTACTATTGTTAATGTAATCTATACCTTGGAAAACAAAAGCCACATTAAAATCCCAGATGTTCATACAATCATTAAAGTTCTTTCTTCACTGCCAGCGCTGTCAGTCAGCGTTCCTTTATATTAGAAAAATCAGAAGCCATGGCTTCAAATCATTTATAAAAGACTAGTGCGTGGGGTTATTTCCAGATTTTGACTTCACAGTTCACAGTATCTCTTGACAGAATAAGACGAAAGGCTTTTATTATTTTTATTCCTTTTTAACATTCTGTAGGTCTTATTTTTCTTTGAATATTTCCCTTTTCAGGGTATTTAAAGCTGTAAAATGAGCACATTTTTCACTAAAAATGTAACTCTTCAGCAAGCTTAGCGTCGAATTTGGACTTAATAATATCTTAAATATCTCAATTCTGTTAGAAGATCTTTCCAAAAATAATGATCTCTGTTCTAGTGAACACGTTTATCCACATTTAGGTAAATGTTCACTTCTGTGTTTTTGTGTTATTTAAAGAGGTTATGTACCATGTAAACAAAAATGTAAAAGCCAGCAGCTACAAATACTGTAATAAATAATAATAGAAATTAAAAAAAAGTCAGTGCTAACAAAAATACAATAATGATAACAAAATAATATAAAAAGCAGCATGCAATAAGTATAGATATACAACATACGAATACAAATAAAAAAGTGATTGCAGCGCTCAATACATAAATAGTGAAATATAATCAGTCTTCCCAAATGGTCGAATAAAACATCACTCCAAAGTTGGCAGGGAAGAAATATACAATCCAAATGTCCTGCTTGAACCTTCACCAAATAATGGATAGCACTCATTGGGACAATCCTTCACCGTATGGTAAAATTGCGCACTCACCACAAGGATGTGCTATCTAGATAAAGAACCCTTATTAGATAGTATCCATAAAGGTTGCTCTCTCTCACTTCACAGGTGGTCTGGTATAACCAATCTCCTCCACTTCCATCAGGGGTCAGTATGTGTATGTGTATTCACATAAACAAAGAAAATACTGTAGCTGCTGACTTAAAAAAAAAGTGCACGCTTACCTGTCACAGGATGCAGTGATGTCTTGACCCTACCCAGCTCTTTGCCAGTCTTCGTGTGCAGACGCAGGCATCTTAATTGTGGGCAGCCAACTGTGACTCCTTGTGGCTTCACAGCCAGCTGCCCACTGTGCATGCGCCAGCCACACTGCATCTCGTGAATAGTCACACAGTCTCCTGGAACCTGTGACATGTCCCAAGAGGCTGCAAGGGGCAGGAGTGGGGCCGAACTTCCGCTCAGATTGCTGCAGCAATCTGAGCAGAAGTAGAAGCCGGTGCCTATCAAAATCAGGTACCCACTGCCCCCCCAAAAAACATTCCAAATATTGGTGAGGAGGGGAGGAGGAGGAAAAGCTGAACTTTTCCCAAAAGGGGAAGAGGAGTTCCTGTCCCCAGTTTACTGGTCCCACCCCTCATCCCCTGTGCCATCATCTTTGAACATCTGGCATGTGCGCAGATATGTCGAAGGTCTCTCCCCAGTTTTTGGGACCTGCAGTGCATCTGTGCAAGCGCAAGGGTTTCATGCATGTGCGTGATCATGTGTGGGATACGCCCTGCACATGCCTACATGCACCAAAAGACTCTGCCAGGTCCTAATGAAATGTGTCATGTCTGCGCACACAAAGAAGTCTATGGAGCAAAAGTGCCCGTCATCAAATCTGCCTACTGGGATGTGTTACGTAGATTTCCCAAGAGGCAACGTTGGCCACAACATCATTCTCTCCTAGTTGAGAAAAAAGAAAGCACTAAAAAGGTCAGAATGCCTTTAACAAATAAGCTAATAATCTCTGATTATTATAGAGGGAGGAAGAGGAGGGGCAACAGAGGGAAGGAAATCGACAGTTGACTGTCTCTTTCTGTGACCCCAAGACTGTGCCCCCACTCTCGGTGTTGCTGGGTGGAGGGGAGGGAGACCAGCAAACATTTGTTTTGCTGATCTCCCCTAGCTAGAATGAATTCAGAAGTGTTACGGTATGAACATTTTCACTTCCAGTTTCTGGTGGCACTTTCTCTGGCACTTTCTCTGGCCAGGGGAGAAGTGTATGGGGTGCAATCTGCACTCCATTAGCTTTATTGGAAGACAGGTGAGCCATTAGTGACCTCTGATTTTTCATTAAAGAGAACCTGCCTTAAAAATATTATATCATATAGGGGGCTTTTTGTCCCCTTTTAATATAAAGTTTTAGTAAAAGCAAAATAAAAAAAGTCTAAAAATAAAAATATAAAAAAATGTGGGTGCAATAAATAATTTTAAGATCTCTTGGAGTTAGATACAAGAGTATAGGGTATATACAGTAAATTCTGAATAAATGCACCTTATTTGCTCCATTTTGCCCTTGTAAATATAACATTGTATTCATTTTTTATATCCATTGGATAAGTGCAAAGATACCTGCTAGTCTTGACAGAAATTAAAGCTCGTCTGGCTGTACTTCTATGGATCACAGGAGTGCAGTACGTCTTGCACTCCTGTGACCTCTTTTCAGCAGAGAGTGGGCTGAAGTCCGCTCTCTGCTGACATCACAGAGTCGGTCCAGGCACCGCGTCACCGCGACAATGGAAGTCGGTATCTGACTAGATCCCTGGACTGACACCCGGCTCAGCCTCTCCTGCGAGCCACTAAGAGCCTGAGCCGGCCGCTCCCACCCCTTCCACAGCCCAGCACTCCAGTGAGCAAGGAGGGGGCAGAGCAGAGAGCTGGTGACTGACAGTCACCTACCCTCTGCTCGGCGAGCTGTGAGAACCGAGCAATAGGCGGTGTTCAATCGCTCGGTTCTCAGTGTTAGAGGCGCCGACTGATCGGATCGATGCTGCATTCACCTAGGTAAGTATGAATCAAAAAAATAATACCCATACTTCTCTTTTAAGTGCCAACCTGTTTCCTCTGCACTCTGCAGTGTTATCTCTAGAAGACTTGACTTCCTGTCCCATTCACCTATGTGGAAAACAGAACACCTTTGCCTTCAGCAAGGATACTGACTGCACTGTTTGGAATACTGTACACAATGGAGGACATTTACTAAAATGGGAGCACACAGGATCTGGTGCAGCTTACGTGAACATGCTGAAGTTAGAAGCTGATTGCTATGCACAGCTTCACCAAATACTGCGCCAGTGCACCAGTTTTAGTAAATCTACCCTTCTATCACTATAGAAAGTATCTACAAATGTAACATACAGTGCTCTTCTTTGCAATGCAGGCAGATCCTGACTGGTGATGGGGGGGGGGGGTGGGTACATCATAGTACCAGGTTTCAGTACTCCTTTTAAGAAGCCCTCAACTCTGATGCAAGCAGTGGGTTGGCTCTTGGGAGGAGTTACGCAAATATTTAAATACTTTGGGTGGATGTCAGTCTGGAAGGGTGGACGTTCCTAGGCAGGCTTCATGCAGACTGCCCTGGGTAACACCCATATGTAAGGCTGATTCTCCATAATTTAAATAATTGAAATCCAATAAATGAAAGGGGCGGTCCAGGGACATTAAGGCTAGGGAGTGAAGAGTGAGATGGCCTTAACTGCTAGGAAATGGATCTCTCTGACTTTCTGCAGCCTGCAATGTAGATTGTAAGAAGCTCACAGTATTCAGTGAATTCAGAGTAAGCAAATTCCGTATGTAGGTGTGTTGAAAATGTGTGGGCAGTTAGTTGTCCAGCTGCCAGCCTAAGCTGGAGAAAGGGTTAAACATTTTCAGTTCCCGGGCACTTGAGGGCACAGGAGTGATGCTGAAGAAACCAGGGATCACAGACAGCAACCCAGCCATGGACAATGCCATTATGGACACTCACCTCATGGAGGTATGCCTGGGCTACTATGCTATCATAGTTAGGATCAGGGAAAGGACGTTGTTCGTTTTGTACTGTCATCCCACATTTTTACAGTAAAGTTATATTAATATTCAAAGAGGTGTGTGTTGGTTCTGGTGTATGAGAGTTGCATTAGAGTTTAAGAGTCTGGGTCTGTAATTACACTATGGGGTATGAAATGACACTACTACAAAATGTTTAACTCTGCAAGACAAGAAGAGAAGTGTAACTGCTATGGGTAACTAAGTACAGGAACAAGCTACACCCGACCAATCATTCTGTGTGGTACCTGGTAAGGTGGCATTTCCTCCAGTAGCCAGAGGGTCGATGTTCTGTTTCCTTCCCTAGGGGTCGATATCCCACGGTACCCGGATCCGAATCTGTGTTATGAAGATCTATGGCCTGGGCATGTCTTACGGGAAGGAAAGAGAGCACGCATGAGGTCCGCAATACCCAGAGGTTAATCCTGTGGTGAAATTTCCAAAAAATATCAGTGACACTTTGAGGGAAAGATTGTGTTCCCTCCCAGGTGAAAACACTCCACACTTACCACAAATATATTACCTCTTTTGTCAAAGAACACTTCAGGTAAGTGTATCCTCAAATGGATGTTATAATTGACCCTCCATCGATACCCTGAGGGTTTTGGACAATTATAAATCAACACATCCTGAGAAGCATTCCTGTGCCTTTAAGAGATCCTATATATACCTCATTTGAAAGGGGAAAACATGAAAGGTATTCTCACCTTGGGAGGGAGCACAATTTTTCCATTGAAGTGTCACTGATATTTTTTGGAACTTTCACCATGGAATCACCCTTTGGGTTTTTTCACCATAGCAAGTAATTTTTTGAGATTTACATGGATTTTAACATATGAACATATTTATATGATTTGCAACAAGGACTTTTTTTGGGACTATTAGGCCGGGTTCACATATGTGTGAATTGGATGCGGATTTCACCACATCCAATTCGCGTGACATGTGAGTGTGATTGGCTCTCAATGGAGCCGGTTCACACATGACTGGGACGGCCATGGTCCACATTCCAAAAGGGTCCTGTGTTTCTTTTGGTCCAGTTTAGGTACAAATTCCTGCAAAAATTCAGACCTGGGTCGCACTGAACTGGTGAACAGGGACACACTGGACCCCATGCTGGGAACGCACATATGTAAACCCGGCCTTATGTAACACATATACTTATTTATTACATTCACATTGCTTATTTATTTTCACAAAATTATGTTTTTTTTTAATATACTCATGAATTTATACATATTCATACATTTTTCATACAATTATGAATTTATGTAATTTATTTCGATTTTTAGCACAGCACTTTATATGGGAATTTTTTGAAGATTATAATGTGTATACTAATTTAGAGTGATTTGTATGAGCGCGGTTTGTCTTTTAACTTTTCCTAAATATCTAGCTTTCCATAGCTTGAAGACGCGCAGCTCTTCCTATGCAGTTTACATTATTTGATTTGTGCAGGAGCTCATTATTATATAAACTATACAATTGAATGTAAGGCCGAGAAGCAAATGTGTAAATACGTAAACGTGAAAGTTGCATCAAAAATACATTTTAGGTAAACGTTACGTTATAGTTGAACTATAGGCAATTTTTTTTTCATTTTGGATAGAGCAAGGGAGGTTTAACCCATTATATTCTTTTTCACCATCATTGTCCAATTTCAGAGATTTCCCTTCACTTCCCATAGCCAAACAGGAAGTGAGGGAAAAATCCTGCAAATTAAGGGAATTCCTTGGGAACCCTCAGGTCAACAGACCCCCCCCCCCCCCCCCCCCATTGAAAGATTTACCCACTACTACTTTTCTGGGGACAACCCAAAATTTGGGATTTTCTTTTACTTTAACCGGACAAAAGGAGAGGATGAAATGCCTTAACGGGGGCACAGACAGCAATAAAAACTGAAAATAATTCTAATCCTTCTGCACTCTATCCAAAACTAAAAAAAAAAATATATTAATTTATTATACTTTAACATCGCCACATACAGTAGAGTTTTTTCTTTAAAGGCAAGTGGATGCTTTGGCATTATACAGGAAGATATAATTACAACATAGAGGAGGTATTTGGGGACTGATTGTCTTACCCTTAACTCTATGAGTTAGCAGGTAGCTGTACTTCCATTGCATGTGTCCGTATTGGAGATCATTGTCTGTTTGCCCTCTGCAGATTTGTTTCAGATTCTTTGGACTTAACCTGGCGCTTATCATGCTGACCTCTGGTTAACCCGATCAGAAGCAAAGGCAATTAGTCACATGAGCAGTTCTGTATCAGCTTTCAATAGACCATGGCTTGATGAATGTTTCTGTCATTCACAATTACCAGCCTCACACTGCTGGTCCTAAGCTCATACATTATAGGATGATGCTGTCTGATTATAAAGATAAACAGCACTGGAGTAATGTTTAGACATCTCTGCACCTGTGTGCTGTAGCTGAAAATGTGTCTGATTTGTAGCTTTGGAGGACTTCTTAAAGCTGCTTTATGGTCAATAAAAATACCCTTCCTGCTCTACCTGCCTCTTGAAGACCACAAGTACTTCAAGTGGTTATATCGGGATGATGCCCACAGCTTCAGGCATCATCCCGGTATTGTTTTTTCTGGGAGGCAATCAGCTTTTTTGTAAAAGCCATCTGAGTGGCTAATTAGGGTTGCTTTTACAAGTGGTGGTGGGGGGGGGGGGGGGACATGCATGGAGAACCAAGAAGTGAAGCCAGCAGTTCCGTCAGCTTACCATAGAGCTCTATGGCATAGAAGCTCTATGGTCCCCAATCAGCTTTATGGCATAGGAGACCAGAAGCGACAAACATTTTTGTCCCTTCTGCCATTTTTAATATTTGAAAGCATCTGATCACACCGATCTTGGTGTGATCAGATGATTTGAAGGCAGGGGAGAGATCTGGGGTCTAAGAGACCCCAGATCTCTCCATCAAGAGTACCTATCACTGTGTATTGCTGTCACAAGGGATGTTTAAATTCTTTGTGACAGCAAGAAAAGAAAGTAACAATTTAAAAAAAAGCAGAAATTGTGTAGGACTTTACTGGTTGCCACTAGTAATCCCAAAGAAGGAGAAGAGTACTCGTTTAAATATAAAACCCAAAATTTATTAGAAAAACATGATAAAACATCCTAAAAGCATATTAAAAGAAAACATATCAAAAAGAGTTGTACATAGAACATGTGTGCAACATCCTTCCATAAATAGACTGGTTTCATATATGATTGTACAGAGAAACCTGTTCAGGTGCCCATAGGTATAAAGAACTTAGTTCTTAAATCCATAATGATCTTCCATGTCAAGGCTGACCAGGGAATCACTGTACCATGGGATCACTGCGCGTTTTGCTTACAGCTTCTTTAGGGATCTGGGGGCTGCAGCATAATTAATATGCAATTTTAAATATTCAGATACAAGTTTAAACATCAGAGTTACAATAAACTGCATTCCTCATTGTATTAACATATTCCAAAACAGAGGTAAAAAAAAGAAATGAAAAAAAAATAATAATAATAATTGAAAAAATGAAAGCGCCCCCATCCTACCGTGCTTGCACTCAAAGGCGAATGCACACGTTGGTTCCACAGGCATGCGTAAATGGTGATCGCACCACACATGTGAGATATTTCCATGAACATCTGAGTGAGAGCAATAATTCTAGCACCAGGCCTCCTTTGTAACTCTCCACTGGTAACGTGTAAAATTTTTTCAATCGTTGCCTATGGATATGTTCAAATACCATAGTTTGGCGCCATTTCACGAGCATGTACAATTTTGAAGGGTGACATGTTAGGTATCTATTTACTTAGCTAACACCTCATTTTAATATTTGTATATTTTACCAAAGAATGTTGCATTATAATTCATTAAAGACTTTTTTTTCCAAAACAATGTGCTTTCAGAAACCTCTTCACAAATACCATGTGACATAAAAAATGCATAACCCACCATTTTATTTTTTGGGCCTCTGCTAAAAAAATATATAATATATGGGGGTTCTAAGTAATTTTCTAGCAATAAAAGCTGATTTTTACATGCAAACAAAAAGTGTCAAAAAGGCCTGGCCTTCAAGGGGTTATAAAAAATTAACTATAATGCTCAATTTCTTTGATCTGTACTCTGTAGCTTGGGAGGGTCCTTCTTGCAGTGCCCATGTCTCTTCCTGGTGATGTGGACACTGTCCATTTACTGTTAGAAGAGTCCATCTCGAGGTCCTCACAGGTTCTTTTTAGGGTCCTCAATTCTTCAAGTGGTGGCTCCATGATTTCACGAGGGGTAGCAACCAGACTGGTTGGCTGGCTTCCGATCACTTCTTTCAATCACTGGAAAGGGCAGTGAAGATTGCCATGTAACCGTGGATTCAGGTGAGTAAAATTTGATTTTTGGCTGTGTTTTAAGTAAAATAATGAATAGTTAGGAGAAAGGGGGTAGGAGACATTGGGTTCTTTCCTTAAGCTCAGCATTAAGGTGCCATACTGAAGATGACATTCATACAGCAATCTAGAAGATACACCCAAACTGCTTGGAAAATTTTTTTGAAGTGTCTCTGTTGTCAGTCAAGTTTTTTTTTTTTTAATCTCATGCGCTACTTCTTCAATTCAATTCTTAGAACTGGACAAATATAATTTTTCCAGTAAAGAAACACATTGTGTGGCAGCATTTCTCAACATTTTTCAGTTGCAGCACCCTTTAAGGGTCGGTTCACACCATTCCCACACATGAATCGCACAGGAATGCAATGTGCATTCCTGTATAATTCAGACCGCATGCAAAACACACTCCAATTGCGATCTGCAGGGGGTGTCAACAGAACATTAAAAACACCCCAAATTCAGGTTGCAAACGTGGTGAGTTTGCCCGTACCTGCCTGCTCCAGATCGCATGGTACTTTTGTACCATGTAATCCGGTTACAGTGCTTTTAAAAAGTAGTGCATGCACTATTCTGGTGCAGTGTGGTGAGAATTTAGCCCATTCAAAACAAAAGGTGTGAAATCGCAGCGCACAGAACCACATGTAAATTGCACAGAAATGCATAACGCATTACTGTACAATTCATGTGTACAATTCATGTGTGGGCATGGTGTAAACCGGTCCTAAAAGTATGTAAAATCATGAGGCACCCCAGTCTAAAATGTAAAAAATGTTTTTATCAATGGGAAGCCTGAATCTGGGACAATGCACACAACAGCCCTGATAAAATTTTACATAAAAAGCCCCCTTCACATCAGACATTCCCCGTTTTACATCAGAGGTTCCCATTCACATGAGAGATCCCCCCCATATTCACGTCAGAGATCCCCTTTTCATGTCAGAGTCTCCCCTCTACATCAGAGGCTCCCTATGCAAGAGTCTGCCATTACCTCAGAGTCCCCCAGCACCACAGAGCCCCCCCATTACCACAGAGCCCCCCTCATCACAAAGGCTTCCAATCACACTGCTTGTTTCAAATCAGAGCCCTGTCTTTTGGCTCCAGCAGCGTGTCAGAGTGCCGGAGATAGAGGAGATCTGAAGAAGGCAGACAACTGTCTTCTCCTGCTGGGGGTAGCTCTGCCTGCTACTTGTCCTGGTTTAGAGTTATGCGTTGTCATGGTGCAAGTGAACTGCCTGCCATTACCTTAGCAAGAAATGATGGCATGCATCTTGACCTAGAGCATCATTCTTCTTATAGTGCTGGCCACTAGTCCTCCTACTCCATTTATGAAGCTGATCCAGGGCAAACCGGGTCACATGCTCAAGGGAACCTCAGGGTTGCGAAACACTGCAGATGAGAGACACTTTTGTTAAGTAAACTGAAAAGGAGCTATATACGCTTTCCAATTTTATGGGCTGAATCTCTGCACAGAAGTTTACCCTCACCTGTGGTCACTGCAAGAGCATTCTGCTTATTGGGGACAAAGACAGCCATTTATACCTGGCAGAGATTTTCATCTCTTGTATCTGTATCGAAAACTAAAAAAGAAATGTGATGTAAAAGCTTCCCTTGTCCCTAATGCTGACGTGCGTCCTTCTAATTTACATGAAGTAGCTTAGCATCAAACAAATGATGAAATACAGCTAAATAGATGAAATACAGATGTAGCACCCTCCTAGAGTAGGATGCTAGGTAA
The DNA here is from genome assembly GCA_018402905.1 of Glandirana rugosa. Lineage (NCBI taxonomy): Eukaryota > Metazoa > Chordata > Amphibia > Anura > Ranidae > Glandirana > Glandirana rugosa. The sequence goes on from BLSH010240563.1 coordinate 2,980,921, forward strand.
ATTTAGTTTTTGGCTCCTTCTGCAATGAAGGGAGCAGTGATTGGAGCTTGGTTGCTCCCCCTGCCTCTAGAAGAAGTTTCTAGAGCTTAGGGAGGGAGAATTCAAATAACCAACCTACATATTGACCAGGGCTTAGCCAATCCCTGGAGAGGTGTGCCCAGATAGTGGCTAGGGGACTGATAAATAGTCTGAAGCTCTGCAGAGATTGGCTGATGCCCCTGGGGCAACCTGTGGACTGTGCTGCTGTTATGTGAGGTCTCAGTGGTGGCAGAGCTAGAAGTTATGTGGAAATGACTGCAGTACTTCAACAAAGGGATATGGTCTAGGGAAGGACTGCCTGACTCACTGGGTTGTGTCTGGAGGAAGCTGGAAGGTAGCAGCTTTCTTTGGGACTTGTGAGTAATGATCCTGAACTGATTCCTAGTGACTGTGTGCTTTTGGAATAAAGGTGCCAGAGGTAGCATGGGCTGCGACTGCTCTCATATGGTCTCAGATACTGGCCATTCCCCATCCTCAGCAATGTCCTGGACTGTGATCTTAGAGAATAGTGCCCTCCTGTACTGCACAGTGTTCCTGAAATTGCACTGGGTACCAATAGCTATGCAGTGGTGTAGGGTAACCAGATGCCAAAGAAACTTGCCTTATGGTCCCCAGCTGTGAGACCTTAGACTGTCCAATATACACAGTTGCATAAGGAGAAGACTGTCCTCTAATTGCTAAGTGCTAACCACTTTGGAGTATGCCATGCCCTAATCCCTCTCCTATTGCAAGTTCTACAAGCAATAAATGACAGAAAGACAACCCCTAGACTGTTTATTAGAGCTGGAGTGATTGGACTGTTACTTGGGTGAATGGTGGCCTCTGTACTGTTTGGAGGAGAACCAGTTAAAATTCAGCGGTACTATGCACTGCTTCTATATACAAAAAAGTTTGCTCTCAGCCTCCTCCAAATCTCCAATTTTTTTTTTTTCACTGCTGTGGTCCGACTTCCTGTAAGAGGGTAGCTACGTTCGATCTTCATGGTCCCACTGTATATAAGAACCTAGCCACCCACCGTTGCTTCCTCCCGAGATGGACTATGGACAATGGGATTTGTAGTGTATATAGAGCAGGGCATATGACTACAACCAGAGGCGGCTCTAGGCTTTGTGGGGCCTTAGGCAAAACCTAGACATGAGGCCCCACTCACGCCCATAATGGAAAAAATAATTCAAGCGATAAAAAAAAATTAACTTTATAAATTGCATATATTAAGAGCTTTAAATTGCTGGTGTCAGTACCCTCTATCTCGGTGCCGGTGTCAGTGTCAAATTAGGAGGTTGTGAGGCCCCTGCGAGTGTGAGGCCTTAGGCGACCGCCTAATTTGCCTAATTAGAGAGCCTCCTCTGACTACAACTAACCTGCCCTACTCATTCAAAACAAATGGAATGATTCACGGAGGAAATTACAAAGAGGCAGAAAAACACAGTAAGGGTTTGATTACACCAGTGGTTGGAGTAAAACCACACAGTTAAGCTACCCCTCAACCACTCTCCCTTTATCTGGAAAGGCATTGGCCAGGGAGGAATTATAGCCCCTGTTGTGTTCAGAAGGCACTACTGCCCATATAACATGACCCATTCAAGCTGCAACTGACCCAAAACCACGTGCAATGTTTCAGTGCAGCGTTGTGGCATTTAGGGGGTTAAAGCAGCCAGTGAGAGGGAGATACAGCACCTTTTGCTGCCTGACAAATGCTCTCTGAAGAGTGATCTGAACGGTAATCTAGCTTCAGAGAGCACCGGTAGTGTGAATGAGCCCTAAGAAACAATTTTATGAAAAATAGCTTTCAGTTTGATAGGTGATATTGGATGCATATGGATTATTTTTGCAAAATAATTATATTGGTTAGTGTCAGTTTAAAGAGAAATTTGCAACAATTTCAACATTGAAAAGAACCCAGCTCCTTGCACCTTCCTATTGGCTCATTACTATAATGGATGGCCTTTCTGGTCAATGAGAAGGGACAGGTCAGCTGGGAATTGTGGACATTTGTATTACAAGGTGCTTTGGGATTTGGAGCACATGTGAAAGCACAACAAACAAGAAAGGACATCTGAAGTACCTGTATTTGATCTGTGGGGTCAGTTTACATACTAACAAACTGGTACAGATCACCTTTATAAATAAAATACCTTCAAGCAGGCTTCAGTTTGTATCAGCATCCTGAGAACAGTCAACAGCCTTCCTCCTCCTTATAAATATCCTATTTTATTAGTACAGTGATGGCTAATGTATTTCTTTTCTATCACAACATCATTTTCCTGTATGCCAAAGAAATAGTGTCAGCAAGTTATCGATTTACTGTTTCATCCCTGGTTGTTCCTAGTGCTGTCTGCATAAACTTTAAACATATTTAAGCCTTGTGTCTTCGATGCAAATGTTGTCACCGAATCATTCACATTCAAATGATGTGCTTGTGCCGTATATGTTGAGAGGTGCAGAAATGAAAAATAAGCAGAAACTGATACATGCAATTATAGCATGTGGCTCAAGTAATTTGAACTCGTTTTATTGATCTATATATTCACATTCAGAATAACATTCTAGCGCAAATGAAGCACAGCAAAATGAAAGGAGCTGCATTCATTGATTTATATCTAAAATGACTCCACATATATTAGCCTAATGTTGGAATGTACTGTGCTGTATATCCCCTGTACAGGATGTTCTTATGAAATAAGTTATATTATGACAAAGTATGCTATTAAAAGAAAATGCATGAGAAAACTCATATATTACTGTTAAAGAGAATCCATGAGAATGCATATGGGTTATTATGGTAACACTAACTGAACGTATTATTTGACATGATTTTCATGTTTTTACTTGCTCATTGTTACATATTTTGATTACCGGATTTCATATACACACGTTTAAATGCTCCCTTTGCTGGTCATCTTGATATCAACGAATGTGATTAGCCTTCTCGACTAAAGTATATGTCTGGACAAAGCAGAGAAAGCATATTTAGTACATATCTGCAACAAGTGCTGTCTCTTTAAAAATGCTGCAAGTACAAACAAATACCTGGTGATCCTGTCAGAAATTCAGTGATCTCCCACCTGTTGTGGGTTACCTTTGCTGTCCCCTTGCTCCTCTGCTCCATTACATAAAGTGGGGGGAGTGTTCTGTAATGGCCAGATATGATTTTAATACTTTAATTGTCAGATATAGTAACATTATTAAAACGGTAGTAAAGCCTGCTTGGCGATTTTTACCTACAGGTAAGCCTATAATAAGGCCAGGGGATAATAAGGCTTACCTATAATAAGGCTTACCTGTAGGTAAAATGAATGTCTCATAAATGTGCACCGTTTTGGAGATATTCACCTTGGATGCAGCTGGTGCTGTCACTGGCACATGCGCTCTGAAGATCCAGCATACCTTGCTGGACCTTCAGAGCCTCGTGCCAAAGCCAAGGGCTCCTGGTCACATGTGCGGGAATGACATAATTATGGCTCCAGCCAATCACATGTGCATGAACCCGGAATATAGACCAGGGGAAGATGTCAGCCCTCTCAGCGGTGACAGTGTGCCGTTGGAAGGCTTTGCTCCAAGGTAAGTATTTCATAATGTGCTAGAATGAGATGTTTTTATTTTTTAAACCAGCCATGGTTAACAGTACATAGTTACATAGTTAGGTTAAAAAAAGACACAAGTCCATCTAGTTCAACCATAAAAATATATAAATAAATATATATATATATATATATATATATATATATATATATATATA
>BLSH010240563.1:2984708-3023735 GCA_018402905.1 Glandirana rugosa
ACCCGAGATCCTAACAAGGTAGAAAAGGAGCGGTCGTAGGAGGAGGATACGTGACATGCGTGACATACAAACCTACCTCACCCACAGTTGATCCAGAGGAAGGTGAAAAAACCCAGCAAAGCATGATCCAATTTGCTACAACAGAGGAAAAAAATCCTTCCTGATCCCCTGAGAGGTGATTGGATATTCCCTGGATCAACTTTACCTATAAACGTTAGTATCCAGGTGTATTATGTAGATTTAGGAAAAAATCCAGGCCTTTCTTAAAGCAATCTACTGAACTGGAACAGTTAAAAATGCGGTACTACACGCACAGGGCTGCACAGGGCTGCTAAAGGCGTCTATCCCGGGAGCTGAGGTAATAGAGACCTGTAAAGAAGCTGGGTACAGGAACACATTCCACATTGTATCCAGAAATAATGCAGGAAAATCCATCCAAACATACAGTGCGTACAGTGCATAGGAGGAGGATGCTGGCGAGGAAAAGATGGAACAATCCTAGAGCCCAGCTTTAAAAAAAATATGGGTTATAAAATAAGGCCATTTTAAATACAAATAGTGCTCACTTGAGATAATCCTAAAACCACGTGTTTGCAAACTCACAGTAAATAAAAAAAAATCTTGATTTTGCTTATTATTTATAAAATATTTAGCACTTCTTGCCTGTGCTCAATACAGACATCCTCCTTCACTTATTTGTAATAAAACTTAAAAATTGACAAAAACATTTACCAACAGCTTTAAAAATATAATTTATAGGATTTTTTTTACACAGTGTCATTATTTTATTTCTTCCTCTGGAAAACATGTTTCCGTCCAATTAGAGAGACATGTTTGTATTGTGGCATTATTTTCCATACCAAGCGTAACTAAGAAATTTACAGTGTTGGGTGCTTTCACTCCTTCCTTTCTCCATGCCAGCAACTGACTGTCACTAATAGTTATATGCTTGTTTTGAAATTATGAATAATTCTGCTAATTAACCTAGAAGCTAGATGTGTATACGGGGAGGCACAACAACTAATGAAGTATTTTTGAGGGTAGAGTCATAGTCTGAATGTGCAAAGTATGAATTATTTCACAAGCAAGGCCTACAGTTCTTTCTGCAAAACACCAACTTCCTTTTACATTGTCAATAAATTGGATCAGGTGGAACATTCATTATGTTACAAGATTCCTAAAGAATTGTCTAAAGAATGCTCTTTTTTCAGCAGTCCTTAACAGACTTACAACTGAAACTTTAGGTAATAGGCAATGAAACTTAAATAATATGTTTACACCTGGACTGCTTGGCAGTTCTGATGTTTGCCAGATGTAAATGTGGATTTGAAAATATTGATGAACTGGGATGAGCAAAACAATCTGGGCATAAAAAGAAAACTTTTACGGTTTTGTAACTATTTTGCAAGTAAAAATTACACAATTCAGATACCTTGCTAAAGGGATTTTATTCCTTCATTTTTCTTCTTAAACAAATATGTCAATTTTATTAGCTCAATGTAAATTATTTGTTAGTAGGGATGTACCTTTACTAGCCATTCAAAGCCATTTGTGTCAACTTGTGTGCATGTTATCAGTCCAAAATCACCAGAGTATGTAAACTTTTGATCAGGATCATTTGGGTAGTTTCTGTTGTCATTATGATTTAAAAAGAGTAAACACAGTTGATTGATAATAAATAGCTTCAGCCAAACACTAACCATGAGTGAAAGAAAATTTTTTGTGTTATTGTTCATATTCTCTGAAAAATGGCCAAGAAAACATAAATTCTGCAAGAGTATGTAAACTTATGAGCACAACTGTATATAGTCTACACTGAATGCACTGTATATATAGTCTACACTGAATGTAGAGTATATATATTGGGACAGCGGGCAGGTAAAATCACCTGGTTGCATCCAGGATGGCAGGTATATTTGTCCCAGGTTTAGACTCTATACTGAACACTAGGCAGATGCTCGCAGGCCACTAAAAGAGGGCAAGCAGCCTCTGTGTCTACAGTGGAAAGTAATGGTGGACATGGTGCATCCTGTGCAGGTGGGTCACACTTGTCCTTTTTTTTCTGCTGCTGGCCGTGTTATTGAGCCACAGCATGCAGAAGAGTTGGTGGAGTGGATAACTAAGCTGTCCTCATCTTCCTCATCCTCTGTCCCCCCAGGCTCATACTAGATTGTCTTCCAACGCAGCTGCCAAAGTGGCCTATTCCACCGGCTTCTTGTCCACAGTTACTCCTTCCATAGCCCCACCATCATGCACGCAGGAGTCACCAAAATTATTCAACCATAGTGTTGGTTACATTCTGATGGAGGATGCGCAGCAATTTGAAGGCTCCAATGTTGGTTCCCAGGTTGAGGAAGGGAGTAACGTGAGCCTAGAGAGAGGGGGTGCCACAGAAGGACAAGAAACTAGCAGTCATGTTCCCCCAGCTGCAGCATACTGCCAAGTTTGCTCCAGTGATGAGGAGGGAGGGGATGATGAAGTCACTGACTGTACTTGGGTGCCTGAGAGAAGAGAGGAGGAAAGTGAGGAGGAGGCACAACTCTTACGAGGCAGGATGTCCGCCAGGGGCCAGCTTAAGGGCAGATACCCTATTTCATCACACCACAGAGCTCCACAGGTGCAGAGTGCTTCTAACTCACCGCTGACTTCCAAAAGTCCATTTGTCTTGGCTTTTTTCAACACTTGTGCAGTAGATCGCACTGTTGCTGTTTGCAATCTATGTCTGAAGTGGATCAAGCATGGCCAGAACAGCAGCTGCTTGGGCACCAAATGCTTTAAAAGACATATGACCACCTGCCATGCAGTCCGTTGGCAACAGCACCTGAAAGACACACATCATTAAACAAGGCAGACTTCTCCTTGCTCCTCATCTGAGACCCCAACCCCTACTATACCACCAGTCCTCTCAAAAGCCTGCACTGAGAGGAATGAAGGTCTAGCAATGGGTGCCACAAGTACATGCAGCCAATCTGCTAGCAGTACACCACCAGTTGATTTCAGCAGGCAAATTTTCTTACCCCAGTTGCTGTGCCATACAAAAAAAAAAATCCCACCCATCCACATGCTCAGCGTCTAAATGCTATTGGCCAAATTGCTAGCACTACAACTGCTGCCTTTTCAGCTGGTAGACTCTGCCCCTTTCCTGAATTTGTGGAATGTGCTGTACCACAGTGGCAGGTTCTAAAAAGAAATTTCTTTTCACATAAGGCCATTCCAGCTCTCTATCATCATATGGAAGGCAATGTTTTGGCCTCGTTGGAAAGGGCAGTCAGCAGCAAGGTTCATATTACCGCTGACTCATGGTCCAGCAGGCATCATCAGGGACGTTACCTTTCCTTCATGGCGCACTGGGTAACTCTTCTGGCAGCTGGGAAGGATGCAGGACAGGGTTCAGTGTGGGAGCTAGTTCTGCCACCACATCAATCTGGTGGTGATTCTGCCATATCTACCTGCTCCACCCCCTCCTCTTCTTCCTCTGTGGTCTCTTCTGCAGAATTGTCCTCTGAACCAGCAGTGTTCCCTAAGCATTCAAGGGGCTACAATGAAAATATTTTAGGAATGTTCCTTATGCCAGCGCAATGTAACTTTACTAAGCAGAGCACACCTTGATTCGATTATTTCACCATATGAACTTTTTGCACATATCTGAAATTTTGAACTTTTTGCACTTTAATTCGCATTATTTGCACAAATAGGTTGGACTGTGATATATGAACTTTATATATTATTATGCACTTTATGCTTTACATATATGTTTGGTTATACACATTTGATAGTTTACATACATGTTTGATCTATGCAAAGTGTTGATTTACTCTGACCCCTAGTGGCTAGTCATAACAGCGCAGTTAATATTTTATACTTTACATTCAAGGGGCTACACAAGCAGTCAGGCTAAAAGATGCCATGCGGTGCTTCAATTGGTCTGTCTAGGGGACAGGAGCCTCACTGGACCAGAGATTCTGTCAGCTCTGCGGGGGCAGGCTCAGAGGTAATTGACGCTATGCCACCGTGAGCCAGGAATGGTTGTATGCTACAATGGCACCAACCTTCTCTCTGTCCTTCGACAGGGACACTTGACAAATGTCCCATGCTTGGCACACGTCCCGAATTTGATGGTGAATCATTTCTTGACCAGGTACCCAGGTTTACCAGATATTCTGAGGCAGGCCAGAAAAATCTGGGGTCATTTCTGTCGGTAATACAATGCCAGTGCTCGGCTGGCTGACATTCAATGGGAATTTAACCTGCCCACCAGCCGCCTCATTTGTGACATGCCCATCAGGTGGAACTCAACATTGGCAACGTTGCAGCGGCTGCACACACAGCAGAGGGCCATCAATGAGTACCTGTGTGAGTATAGCACCAGGACAGGCTCAGGGGAGCTTGGCTTTTTTTGCCATGGCAGTAGCTACTGATCAAGGATGCATGCACTGTCCTGTCACCATTTGAGGAGGCCACAAGGATGGTGAGCAGCGACAATGCATGCATCAGTGGCATTGCCCCTCTAGCCTTCCTGCTGGAGCACACGCTTTGTGGAATCATGGACAGGGAACTTGAGGAAGAACAGCAGGAGGAAGAGGAGGACTTCCTTTCCTCTCAAGGCCCCCTTTAGAGCCCATAGCCTTCTTGACATTTGGAGAATCATACATCCCACACATAGGCAATACACATTTTATTCACCCCCTCATAAACTGTACTCCAGGTTGCTGACCTCCACAGTCTCCTCAGAGATTAATCCTATAACCTGGTTGGATCACTCATCTGTTTCCCTAGATCTCGCCTTTCACTCCGCTTTTCCTAGAAAATGTCATTGGCGGCTTAATGAAACCCTTCTCCATGTCCCAGAGATCAGAGCACAATTATCCCGTGACATGACTGAGTTTTTTGAGCTTAATGAACAGAGGTCTTCATCCTGCTTTTTTTTAGAGATCATTGTATCTCTGCTGGCTCCCGTTTAAAAAAGGAGACAATGCTTCAATGTACCTCCATTTTTTCTAAGCTACACAAACTGAGAAAATATTGCTCTCCTCTCCCACGGTGGCTCGCCTCCGCACTAATGTAGTTTTTAGAAACCAGCTCAGGTCCTTGGATATGAAGAAAACTGCCAAATCTCTCTTGTGGACAAAACAACAATTTTACAAATATTCCAACAAACCCCACAGAATGCTTGTTAATAAACTAAAACCTTGTCATTTTCACTCTTTCCCAGACTCTCTCATGCAAGCTAATGGATCTCATACATACTGCTCCCACATCATGTCTAAAGTCTTTGGGAAATGTTATCACGACCTATATAACTGTTTGTTTGTTTTTTTAATACTTTATTTAGTAGCATGCGGCATACAAAATGCAAGAATAACTTTGCAGAATAAACTACCTAAATAAAACAGCATGCAGATGTCTGGGTACAGTGTGAGTCTCTGCTGATATGGTAACATCACATGTAAATTGACGAGGTAAGAAGCGGGGGAGTACCCCAATACAAGCATTCATTAGTATTTAAGGGAAGTATAATGCCTGGTTACCAGTTGGAGTCAAAGCATACCAATTTTATGTTTTAAAGCATAAAAAAATTTAAATAATAAATAAATAAAAATAAAAGGAAAAATAAGAAGAGACTCAAAGAAAAGATAAATGAAGACTGAGAATGAAGAAAAGAAGATGAGGGAGAAAGAAAAAGAGAAGGGGAGAGTAGAAAGATGAGAAGGGGGGTTGTGTGAGAGGGCAGAGGAGGGAGATACCTCCCAGGAGGTGTGGGGCTCTTACGTCACACTAAACTGTGCACTCATCATGCTGTGGGCTCTGACTTCCGAGGGTCATTAAAGCCTAGCTAAAGGTAGCTGAGATATTTGTCTGAGAAGCAAAAGAGGTCCCAATAAAACCATCTGGACTTATGCTCCTCAGATTTGTCCCAAAAGGTAGCGTTCAGGTCTTCCATCCGTTCAATATAATTAACCCTTGCGAGCCACTGTGCCACTGTGGGGGATGACTGTTGTTTCCACTGACTAGGTATAAAGGCCCATGCGGCATTAAGAAGATGTTTGAGAAGGGATTTATGATATTGTTTTCTTGACATGGGAGTTAGGTTTAACAGGACTGCTGCAGGGTTATTAGCTATGGAGATGTCCGTAAATCTGTGAATGAGTTGCAGGACTGGTTGCCAGAATGTCTGTAATTTGGAGCAGTCCCAGAAGATATGTAGAATGGTACCTGTGTGTTGTTCACAGCGCCAGCAACGGTCAGATTGATTGGGAAATATTTTGGCTAGAATTGAAGGGGTACGATACCATCGTATGGTTAGTTTGTAGGCGGTTTCCTGGTATTTGCTACAAAGTGAAGATTTTTGCGCAAAGAAAAGTATGCATTCTTTTTGGGGCACTGTAAATGTGGTATGCAGGGCCCTTCCCATTTAGACAAGAAGGGGGGGGGGGGTCCGCAGTAGCGTGAATGTCTTGCAGGTTCTTATAAGACATAGAAAGTCCTCGAAGGAATGAAGCTGCCTATGGAAAAGCTTGGGTTTAGGTAGGGATCGAAGGAAGTGGGATAGCTGCATAGCTTTCCAGAAGTCTAATGTAATGAGAGTCTGTCCAGTGATAAAGTCCTCAGTGGGGATCCAGCCTGTGGATCGCAGAAAGTGGGAGGCACTTAAAACCCCTTTGGGGTTTGTAAAGTGAAGGCTGGGTCTGATAAGCCCAGAGAAAATTCAGAGTGACCCAAAATTGGTGTCATTGGAGATGGAAAACTCATCAGGGAAGCTAGTTTGAAGAATTTTTCCATCTCAGAGAGGGTGGGGCCAATCTACGGTGGGTAATTAGGTGGGAGGGCTTTTGTTTTCCCATCCATGGTAGTCTGGCCAGTAGAACCTGGGCGGTCTCCTGTTCTAGGGTTACCCAGAGCTTAAGGTCACTGTAACGGCACCAATCCACTACCCATGTCATTTGCGTCGCCGTGTAATATAGGGTAGGGTCTGGAAAGCCAATGCCTCCCTTTAGTTTCGGTCTCAACAGGAAAGCCCTTCCGATGCGTGGGTGTTTGTTGCGCCAGAGAAACTTAACTTAAAGCAGTTTAATGGGCAAGGCCTGTAATAAGTGTAAAAGTCTAGGCATGACATTCATCTTTAGCACATTACAGCGACCAAACCAGGATAGGGCAAGGGAGTCCCATTTCTTGAGGTGTGAGGTAAGTGTTGACAGGAATGGCCAAAAATTCAGTGGGTAAATATAATTTAAGTTTGCGGGAATTGTGGTGCCCAGGTATTGGAGTGAGCGAGTGGTCGATTGAAATGGGAAGAAAAGACTTAGGCTCGCTAGGGTTCGGTCCAGTACAGAGACATTCATCGCCTCATATTTTTGAAAATGAACCTTAAACTTTGAAATGGTGCCATAACGTTTCAACTCTTGCAATAGTGAGGGAAATGCAATAACGGGCTTAGAAATATAAAATAAGAGGTCACCCGCATATGCTGCGACTTTGTGGTGGTATCGGTTGGATTGTACCCCTCTAATATTTGGATTATTGTTGATATGGCGATGAAATGGCTCAAATGAAAGGACAAATAATAAGGGAGACAGGGGGCAACCCTGCCTAGTGCCATTTGTAATTGTAAATGTTTCGGAGTCCACCCCGTTTACCCTCACAGTGGCTGTAGGATTGGAATATATGGCTGATATCCAATCCAAGACTGGCTTTGGCATACTGACTGTCCGCAACGTCTCCTGTGGAAACACCCAATCCACCCTTTCAAATGCCTTTTCAGCGTCAGTGGACAAAAGTAGAAGGGGGATGCGGATCTTTTCGTTTTTTCCATGAAATTCAGCGTGCGTACAGTGTTGTCTCTTGCCTCTCGAATCTGTATGAAGCCGACTTGATCCTTCGCAATCAGGCATTGCATTAGATCATTTAGCCTGTTGGCTAGAATTTTTGTGAGGAGCTTTAGATCAGCAGGGAAATGGGCCTGTAACTGGAACATAATAGCGGATCTTTCCCAGGCTTTGGAAGTACTGATATGGATGCTCTAAGCATGTCCGGGGGGGCGCTATGTCCCTCCAAGATAGCGTTAAAGGCCGAGATAAATTGTGGTGCGAGTAGTGTCTGGTACACTTTGTAATAAAATATTGTGAAGCCGTCAGGCCCGGGAGCCTTCCCCGGCTGTGTTTCTGCTATGGCGGAGGTGAATTCCTCTATCTTGAGTGGTTGTGATAACATTTCCTGTTCTTCACTAGTAAGGGAAGGGAGCTCGGCTTCCCGTAGGTATTCCTGGATGGCGGAAAGGGAGGAGGTTGTTGTATTGGCAGATTGTGTTGGGTCCAAGTTATAAAGTTTCGAGTAAAAGTCTCCAAAAGACGCTGCCAAATCAGGTGACGCGTGAAGCTTGGCTCCCATGGGGGTTACGAGGGTGGGTATGTATGATTGTGTGCGCTTCTATCTTAGGGCATTTGCTAGCATGCGGCCACATTTGTCACCATACTCATAGAAGGAGCGACGGGTCTTGAGGAGCACTTGTTTCGCTTCAAACAGGGAGTGCTCTCTAATTGCCTCCCTGGTCCGGGCCACTTCCACCTCAGTCGCCTGGTCAGGACGATTTTTATGTTACCTTTCTAAGAGGTGGAGCTTGACCAGGAGGTCCGACAGGGTTTTGGCACGGCTCAGTTTGGCCGCGTGGCCGTGCTTAATGAAGATCCCCCTGATGTAGCATTTATGGGAGCCAGTATTGTCCGTAAAGTAAGATTGGAGTTCACTGAGGATCTCCGCTGTTACATCAGGGTCCTTGAGAAGCGTTTTGTTTAATCGCCACGTGGGCATTTTGGGAGAGGAGCTCAGGATACTAAGCTCCAGGAAGACTGGAGTGTGGTCAGAAAGTGTTATCTGTCCAATGTCCGCTTTAGACGCCAAGGTGATTGCTGAGTGTTTGAGTAAAAAGAAGTAGATTCTAGAGTAGGATTTGTGGGTGGCAGAATAAAATGAGTAATCTCGTTCTCATGGGTAGAATATCCTACAAATGTCGACCAGTTGGTGAGCATGCAAAAAGTCTTTCAGTTGTTGTCGTGAGCTGCATGGTAAGGAAGATAAGTGTACAGAGGAGTCCCTTGAGGGGTCTAGGGTAAGGTTGAAATCCCCTCCTAAGATAAGAGTACCCTCTAGAAAGATTCTAATTTGTTCAAATAGGTCTCTAGTACCTGAAGTTGATTTAGGAAGGTAAAAGTTTGCAAGGGTGAATGTGTGAGAATCTAGTTTGCCCTTCAAGAGCAGGAACCTTCCCTCCTTGTCACGGAGCTCATCTAGGAACTGCCAGTTGAGAGATTTGGATAGGAGAATACTAGTCTCCTTAGATTTAGAGGACACAGCCGAGCTATGATAGGCCACTGGTCCCAGGGGAATTTAGCCCCTTAACATTCCAAGAAATGAATTTCACAGCCATGTTGCCCATGGCTCTAAAACCGTTCACCTCCTAGGAGAGGGGGAGGGGGGGTAGAAAAATGGCTAGGAGTTGGTAGGAAATAGAGTAGGTAGAGTAGGATGAGAGGGAAATCAAAGAGAAAAGATAAGGCTAAGTAGATTGAAGGTAAGAAATACAGAAATACAGTATACGGTCTAACAAAAAGAGAAAGCTCCTTATAGGTGAATTACTACCTCTGGGGCAGAGTATCCCTACCATGGGGGTTGGTAAGGCACAGTACAGCGAAGAGCCCCGGACCTACAGGAACCCCCGCGGCAGCTTTAAACATTTTGATGGCAGAATGGTATAAACATATTGAATATAGAACAAGTCACTCACGCTGGAGTGACTTCTGGGAGTACCCAGACAGTAATGTGGGGAATAAGAGAACAAAATCAAGCTCCAAAAGGAGGGAGACCCCACTGCCTCGAAGTCAGAGCCAGTCGGGCATCCCCCACAATGCAGCCCGCCGACAGTAGTATCTACCGGTGGTCAGGGTGGTTGGAGACCCCTCTATGGGGGTCTAGCAGTCAACCCTGCGTTAAAGTGAACATTAACAGTAATGAGCAGAACAACCATGGCTGAACCAAAACACAACCTATGAGCACAGAAGATGTGAGACCCATGATCCAACAGCCATTTCTGATCTCCTTTTGATGAAAATCATATAGGCCAGGAAGCTAAAAGGTCCAGGGTCACACCTCTCCCCTTCTGCGTTCCCCATCCTCCCTTGGCAGAGGCTGGGACCCCCGCAGCATGCTGGGGACCCATGGGTCCGCTCCCCAAACCGCACCAACCCAATGCACAACACCAGCTATGCCCATGGGTGCGGGGGCCCGCCCGTCTCGCAATGGGAGTACGGAAAGTCTCCTCCACAGTCGGGACCCTCATTTGTGATCATCACCAGCTACTCACATCCCCGATGGGTGCCCCCTCCCGCCATGAGATTGTCCGAGAGAAGAGGCAGCAGAGAAAGCACTCCCATGAATACACAAAAAAAAAAATTAACATGGCACAACGGGTGTCAAAAGAGTATTGGAACCAGAGCCCATTAATCCCCCCTCTTAATCCCTGCCACCCAATGAGTTCAGTAGGTATATTGTTGCACCCTGAGACCACCTCCCTGAGATCTCTTCATTGTAGTAAAAGCTATCGGTTCCATTTACATATCACAGGGGGCTCAACCAGCTCCTTCCCATCTTAAAGTTGATCAGAGCAATGTCCTCTATTTTCATGTGACATGAGGTAGATCCCTCATCCCCTGCAGGATCCCAGAGGCAGCAAAAAAAAATTTAAGGGGAAGGGGGGGTGGGTGGGGTGCAGGGAGGAGGGCACAGCACAACCACACAAGGGGCCTTGTGTCTCTACCGTCATAGGGGGTGCTGAGAAGATGTTTGGGCCAGTTCATGTCTCTACATGGAGCACATGTAGGTAGGCGGATCCCGTGAGGGCCCAGCGGGGAAGTCAAGAGAGTGTGCATGCTGAGTTAATGGCCAAGGTTAAACAAAGTTGAGCGTAGGCTGAAGCTGCAGAAGGGGGAGATCATTTGTGAGCAAATAAGTTCAAGCGACGGGGTCTCATGGAGCCTGGGACTGGCCTCTTTGGGAATGCCGGTTATTTCGGCTTCTTTGGGGCCTGCCCTCCGGAGGCCGATGCTGTGGGTTCTGCGGCATGTTGATCAGGAGCCAGTTGGGGACAAGTATCGGATCCAATTCAGCGAAGGTAGTTCCGATGGGTGACGCAGTGGGAAGGTCTCTGGACCTTTGTGGACGATAAGATGAAACGGATGCCCCCATTTGTAGGTGAGGCCTTTTCCTCCAAGAGCATCCAGGAGCGTCGCATCATCATGGTCCTTCTAGAGACATCTGGAAGGAGATGGACCGATGCGCCGTCAAATTCTAAGACCCCCACCCGCCAGGCCCGCTGTAGAATCTCTTCTTTCAGGTTAAACGAGTGGAGGCAGCAAAGGATGTTTCTTGGCCTATTTGGCGAGTTAGTTTGTGGGCCCAATGTACGATGCACTCTGTCAATAATCACATTTGTGTCAGGCGAGCGGTCAAGGTAGCGGTTAAAGATGGAGGTTACCATAGTGTGAAGTTCCGAGTGTGGGATGGATTCTGGGATTCCCCTCAGACGCATATTCTGTCTGCGACTGCGATTTTCTAAGTCGGCAAGGAGCATTTGCAGCTGTATCATTTGGTCAGAAAGCTCAGTCTGTGAGGACTGCATAGTTTGTACAGATTGGGACATTACTCCCTGTTCCTGTTCTATGGCTGAGAACCGAGAATCCATAGCAGAAACTTCCTGCTTGAGAGACTGTATCTCTCCTCTCATGGCTGTCTCCATCCTAGTGGCCAGTGTTTCAAAATCAGTTCTAGTGGGCAGTTGTTGCAGTAAAGTCCACATTTTTTGTGTAGGAACATCATTACATGTGGGCTCTTTAAGTTGAGAAGGAAATGAGGCATTACTCACTGTGTTCCATAGCTGTGGATGTTCTCCCTGTCTTTCCCTGTTCGTGGTTGGGATATAGCAGTAATCAGACTGTGAAGATGCCGCCTTTGGAGAGGTATGTTCCATACTGAACATGTCATCCTCTAGTTCAGTTGCTGCTGTCAGGGATCGTGCTAGACAGGGGGAGAGATCGCTGATAGGGGAATAGGGAGGCATAGTGGGATCGTCTCCCCTCTGTATGGACGTCTGGGTTGGGGTAGCTCTGGTGGTGTGGTGTGTGTGCCGGCACCATCTTGGAGGTTGCCGGTGTAGATGCAGCCAGTTTTTGCGGCTTAAGATAGCGATCCATGCCGCTGTTATGTTGTATATAGCGGCACTCTGTCTTCCGGGTGTCTGAGGTACCATAGAGTGCCAGCAATGCAGGGTGAGATGACTATTTCAGGCTGCGAAGGCACCGCTGGCCGGGAGCTCCAGGAACATGCGACTCTACTCTGCCATGCCGAAACCACGCCCCCTATATAACTGTTTAAAGTCTGACCCCAATTACCATTTCTCGCAAGCCAATTTTGATTCCTTTTTTGAATCATTACATCTACCTAAACTTAACACATCCCACCTTTCCTCCTTAAATGCTGCAATTACCCCTGAAAAACTAGCGGAAGTTATCAAAAACCTCCCGACTAATAAAATCTCCAGGTCCCGATGGGCTCCCATATTCATATTATAAAACTTTCCTCCCAATTTTGAGCACACACCTGCTGTCTCTTTTCACCTCATTATTGAAAAGCACTATCCCTCACCCTCAATTTCTTCATGTCCGCATCACGGTGATCCTGAAACCTGGAAAAGATCCCTCCCTCCCAGACAACTATCGACCCAGAGCATTACTCAATTCGGACTATAAAATATTCACAAAAATTTTAGCAAATAGACTCACCCATATACTCCCTAAACTCATACACAACGATCAAGTAAGTTTGTACCAACCAGACAAGCTGGAGATAATACGAGACGTACCATCAACCTTATTGACCTGATCACCAAAACCACCCGTCCAGCTCTCATTCTGAGCCTTGATGCCCAAAAAGCCTTTGATAGTTTTAGTTGGCCTTTTATGTTAACTACTCTTCTTAAATATGGATTTCACGGCCCTTTCATAAATGCACTTCAAGCCCTGTACTCCCAGCCATCCTCTCAAGTACAGCTGTCCTCCTTTCTGTCGCCATTGTTTCCTTCAAGTAATGGTACGAGACAGGGGTGCCCCCTATCCCCCCTGCTTTTCATTTTATGCCTAGAACCATTAGCCGAAGCTATTAGATCCCATCCTGATATCCTAAGAGTTTCACTGCGACAGAGGGAATACAAGTTATCCCTTTTTTCAGATGATGTCATCTTGACACTAACTAGCCTTCACACTTTCCTCCCAAACCTTCATGATTTACTACGGAAATTTGGCACACTCTCAGGTTATAAAATCAATAAAAGCAAAACAGAAGCTATGCCCTTACATATCCTTTCTTCTACCCTTGCCACATTACAAGAGAACTTCTCATACAACTGGTGTATTCACACAAATAAATATCTAGGCATTAATCTGACCTCTTCATACTCTACTCTTTACCAGGTTTATTACTCCACGTTTTAGGGACATTGCCCACCTTCTACGCCAATGGGACTCATACCCTATTTCTCCTTGGGTTAGATCAATGTCCTTAAGATGTCTATCCTGCTGAAACTTCTATACTTATTTGAAACATTACCAATTCTTATTCCCATGAAACAGTTGAAAGCTATGCAACGACTATTCTTAAATTTAATTTGGCACAATAAAACTCATCGTATGGCTAGCTCGGTAGTATTAGCTCCCCGTTCTTGGGGTGGTCTAAGTGCTCCAGACCTTATAAAGCATTATTATGCTACACATCTCAAGACAACTATTGCCTAGTAAACGAGAATGGCAACCAGCAGATGGTCAGAGATTGAAATGAGTGACACTAGTTCTATGATTTGGACATCTCTGGATACATCTATTGTTCAACTAAGAAGCATATGTTTAAATCTAATGTTGTTTACTCTCTCTATATGGAAGAAATTTATGCAACAGTTCTCTCTCTCTTCCCCATGCCCACTTTTACTAAATGTACTTTTCAACCGAGACATCCCTGACAGTGTATCATATAGTCAAATGTACATTTGGTCGCAAGCAGGTACAGTATCTCACAAAAGTGAGTACCGTACACCCCTCACATTTTTGTAAATATTTTATTATATCTTTTCATGTGACAACACTGAATAAATGACACTTTGCTACAATGTAAAGTAGTGAGGGTACAGCTTGTATAACAGTGTAAATTTGCTGTCCCCTCAAAATAACTTAGCATACAGCCATTCATGTCTAAACCGCTGGCAAAAAAAGTACTGAAAAGATACTGTATTTTCCAACATTGTTCATCTGCTTACTTGTAAATTTTTATCCTTTGTGGAGATTCAGCATAAATATCAGATTCCTAAACAATCTTTCTATTTCTATCTCCAATTCAAACACTACTTCCTTCAAAGACTTTGACTTTAGATAAACCCTACCAATTTGAGCTCCTTTGTGCCCAGGGCCCCTACCAAACTCACCTTATATCATCTATTTATAAAATCCTTAATGACACTTCTCTGCTATCTGACTCACAACACTCATACTGTACATGCAAAAATGGTCTCAACATTTTCACTGACCTATTCTTCTCCCACAATGAAAGAAGATATGGGACTCTATAGCCCGATCTTGTAGATGCATGAGGCAGAGAGAGACGGCTTATAAGATATTGTTTTTCTGGTATAGAACCCCTGAGGTTCTCCACAGATACAACCCTAAGGTCCCGCAGATGTGCTGGAGATGCCATGCTAATGTAGGTTCACATTATCACATCTTCTGGAGTGGCCATCTCAGTCTCCTGACCTCAATATCATTGAGCCACTCTGGGGAGATCTCAAACGTGCAGTTCATGCAAGACAGCCCAAGAATTTCCAGGAACTGGAGGCTTTTTGCCAAGAGGAATGG
Source organism: Glandirana rugosa (assembly GCA_018402905.1). Lineage (NCBI taxonomy): Eukaryota > Metazoa > Chordata > Amphibia > Anura > Ranidae > Glandirana > Glandirana rugosa. The sequence continues at coordinate 2,999,651 of BLSH010240563.1, forward strand.
GCAGCTTTACCATCTGAGAAGATAAAGAGCCTCATCCACAAATACCACGAAAGACTTCTAGCTGTCATTGATGTCAAAGAGGGCAATACATGGTATTAAGAACTGGGGTATATAAACTTTTGATCAGGGTCATTTGGGTAGTTTCTGTTGTCATTATGATTTAAAAAACAGTAAACACGGTTGATTGATAATAAATGGCTTCAGCCAAACATTACTTAAGAGTGAAAGAAACGTTTTTGTGTTATTCATATTCTCTGAAAAATGGCCAAGAAATCATACATTGTGCCAGGGTATGTAAACTTTTGAGCACAACTGTATATCGCAGTTCAGAGTATATAGTGCAGTCTGCATAGTGTATATATATATATATATATATATATATATATATATTGCAGTTCAGAGTATTTAGTGCAGTCCATATAGCAGGGGCGGCCCGTGCATTGAGGGCGCTCGGGCACCACCCCCATCTCTGCCGCCGCCCTCCTATCTATGCACTTGGCCCCTTTCAGGACGCCAGGCACATGGATTCCTATAGCGGGGTGGGAGGAAGTGGTTTTTTTTTTGAGCACCTGACTAGAGCCGAGGCTCTAACAGGCTTAAAAAAGGGTGGGCTCCATCCCACCCAATTGTGTGACCATAGAGAATGAATTTTGTGAGACCTGTTTCCCAATTGGCCAAAGCTCCAGGTGATCCTATTGGATGCCTGGCGCTAAAGACGGGGAGGCACAGACAGAGAAGGATCTGCAGCCACTGCTCTGCCTTACACTAAGGAGGGGGATGCGGTAAGTGCTGGGCCTCCCGTGGGGGGGAGTGGGGTGCTGTCAGTGCCATGACCACACACGGCCCACCTCACACAGCCCGGCGGTAAGTGCCAGACCTCCCGTGGGGGGGAGTGGGGGTGCTGTCAGTGTGGCGACAGAACTCCCCTCCCCCATGACTGAGAGCTGCACTGCTGCGGGGGGGGGAGAGTTGGGGAGCCACCACTGCCCCCATGTCACATTATTGCTTTGCCTCAGCTCAGTGACTCATGCTGCACAAGTGGGTGTCACATTGGATTAACAAGCAGAAGCCATCAGGACGAGGTGATAAGAAGCAGGAGATCATCTGCCCATTGTCACACACCGAGCAGCTGTGTCAGCTCTTTCTCTAACAATCCGATGATGTGACACTGCACAATCCCAGCACATCCCATTGCATGATGCCAAAACACACATCTATGCACCAGATCCTAAGTCAGGACTACAATCATCTTTTCAGCTTTAGCAGGCAAGCTAATTAAACAGAGGCACTATCACATACCTGATCTGAGGCCAAAATGCTGAGAGAGGCTCCCCTTGCGGCTAAACGCAGTATACCCCTGGAGTTGGGAACAGGTGGTATGGTGCGTAGAGTAGCATGGGTCACCAGTGGTGATGGATGGCTTGTGCTGGAGGTCACTGGAAGACTGTATAGGCTGTGGACTTGGTACAGCAGGAAACCAAACAGACTGTGGCTGGATCAGCAGTCTTCTGAGTGAGGATGCCCGTGAAGGCCTGGCAGAGGCGTAGCACAGGCAAGGGGTGGAAGCAGATGACAGGTCATTAGATAGGGTCAAACACAGCAGATCAGATATAGCAAAGTCCTTTATCCAGGCCGAGGGTCAAACACAGGAGATCAGATGTAGCAAGTCTGTAATTCAAGCCAAGGGTCAGCACAGGAGATCTGATATAGCAAAGTCCATAAAGCAAGCCGGGGGTCAAGCACAGGAGATCAGGCAGAGGCGTAGTCCGTTAGGCAAGCCGGGGGTCAAACACAGGAGATCAAATTAAAGGTCAAGAAGCAAGCTGGGCCACAACAGGGATTCCACAGATACAGGACAAAGGTTTCAGGAACACTGGTGAACTGAGACAATCCAGCAATTTATGTAACACATAAGCAGCCTTTTATAGGTCAAACAGTCTCATTGGCCGCGCTGTGCGAGCGTATTGCACCGTCTTGTCTCGTCGCGCACCCACATGTGCAGATGCACTCTTCTTTCCGCGCATGCGCACGGGAATGCTACGACCGTGCCTGTTTCTCTGATAGGCACCAAACCTTCTATATTATCAGCCAGGATCTGGTGCTGCTCCATTTCACATCTGTATACCTAACTGGTGCAGTCAGTGTATATCCTATCTGGTGTCGTATATACTCTATCTGGTACTGTATATACTCTGTCTGGTGCTGTATATGCCCTATCTGGTGCAGTGTATACCCTATCTGGTGCAGTGTATATCCTAACTGACGCAGTGTATACTCTATCTGGTGCAGTGTATACCCTATCTGGTGCAGTGCATATCCTACCTGGTGCAATGTATACTCTGTCTGGTGCAGTGTATATCCTATCTGGTGCAGTGTATACTCTATCTGGTGCAGTGTATATCCTATGTGGTGCAGTGTATATCCTATCTGGTGCAGTGTATATACTCTATCTGGTGCTGTATATACTCTGTCTGGTGCAGTGTATACTCTATCTGGTGCTGTATATACTCTATCTGGTGCAGTGTATACTCTATCTGGTGCTGTATATACTCTATCTGGTGCAGTGTATATCCTATCTGGATCAAGGTATACTCTATCTGGTGCAGTGTATATCCTATCTGGTGCAGTGTATATCCTATCTAGTGCAGTGTAAACTCTATCTGGTGATGCTGGGGGCTGTATGCTCCTGACACAATGGGTGGAATCTAAAAGGGGTAGGGCTTATGATAATTGGGAGGGGTCAAAAAGGAAGGGAGGGGTCTGGCACCCCCCATCCTAAAATTTCACCAGCAGCCACTGCTGTATAGTATATATTGCAGTTCAGAGTATATAGTGCAGTCCGCATAGTATATATATATATATATTACAGTTCAGAGTATATAGTGCAGTCTGTATAGTATATACTGTATATATTGTGAGGGATCAGCTCAATGTGGATCACCTTCCCTGGGAAAAGGGAGTTCACACTGTAGGTTTTCTTAAAATCTGACTTGTAGCCAGGTTTATTTCTAAATGGTTGCAGGTAAATCAAATAAACAAAACAGAACATAAATCCTTGCCATCCAGGCACTAACAGTTTCAGTTTTCCTAACTCAGAGGTGAAGGGCTTCTCCCAATCACCCACAAAACAAAGATAATGCAAACCCTTTTTTCAGTCACAAAGCAAAGTTCAATTTCACCAGCTTTCTCAGGCTTGGGGGCTCCTGAGTCCCAGGTCAGAGCCATTATCTAATCCAGGTCTGCTTCCTTTATACCACCTGTTGATGGACACAAGTGGACCGCAAAATGCGGTCCGGAACCCACCCTGTCAAGGTGGCTGGTAAAACCCAGACCGGATTTCACCTTAGTTTTCTGCAAGTGAATACATGTGAGGTGAAACATGACATCCATTGATCACCTCACCTTTCATAACGGCACATATCCCCCCCCCCCTCTGCTCAAGCCCCTGTGGCTGAGCAACTGTCCCAACCAGACAATTGATACAGGAAAGGGCATCCGTAATATTTTGGAGTTTCCCAGCTCTATATTCCACTGTGAACCTAAATGCTTGAAGAGTAAGGAACCACCTTGTCATCTGACTGGTTTCATCCTTGTTATCACATATACATTTAAGAGGGGCATGATCAGTGACTATTTTGAATGTTCTCACCAACAGGTAATATTTCAGGGCTTCTAAGGCCCATTTGATAGCTAAACATTCCTTCTCAACAATGTCATAGTTTTTCTCATGTCTGTTGAGCTTTCTGCTAAGGTAAACCACTGAGTGCTCCTCCCTGTCTCTGACTTGGGACAGTACAGCACCCACACCAGAGGTGTCTGTCTGAACCACAAACTCCTTTGTGAAATCTGGGGTCACAAGCACAGGTTGTGCACAAAGGGATTGTTTCAACATTTTAAATGCCTTCTCTGCCTCAGGATTCCACTTGATCATGACTGACCCTCTACCCTTCGTCTGATCTATCAGTGGGGCTGCAATGGTGGCAAAATTGGGTATAAAACGCTTGTGTTCCCTAGAAATGGATGAACGTGTTTGTTATTTATAGGTTGCGGCCACTTTTGCACTGACTCATTGATCTGAAGCTTGATCAGCCCCCGACCAATACTGTAGCCAAGGTATTTGGCCTCCTCCAAGCCTATGACACACTTTTTGGGGTTGGCAGTGAGTCCTGTTTTCCTAAGGGAATCCACTACTGCTTGCACCTGGGGCAAATGGGATTCTCAATCTGGGCTGTGGATGACTACATCGTCCAAATAGACGGCTGTGTATTGGTGATGTGGACTTAAGGTCTTATTCTTCATTCTCTGGAATGAGGCAGGAGCACCATGCAAGCCAAAAGGCATCCGCTTATACTGGAAGGACCACCCTTCGGGGGGTAGAAAATGCAGTTTTCTTTTTGGCAGACTCTGTTAGGGGTATCTGCCAATAAACGTTAGTCAGATCTAAAGTAGTTACGTACCAGGCACCTCCCAATCTGTCAACAAGCTTGTTGACCCGAGGAATTGGGTATGCATTGAATTTAGACACGCTGTTCAACTTCCTGAAATCATTACAAAACCTTATAGTTCCATCTGATCTTGGGACCAACACTATGGGACTTGACCAGTCACTGTGGAACTCCTCTATCTTGTCCAGCTCTAACATTTGCAACTGCTTCCCAGCTAGCCTCGGGTATTCTATAGGGCACCTGGTTCTGTAATTATGTCATTGTCACGTACCTGGCGGATGAGTCTGACTTATGCAGGGGTTCAGCTCTCTTGGGGCCCTGGTTCGAGAACCCCTGGTAGTGTAGACAGGGAGCTCAGGAGCACAGGGGGGCACGAGGGCTGTACTGGACCACTTCATGATAGGTGCAAGTCCACTGGGCTTGTGCAAGTAGAAGAGTAGTCGTGCAGTCCGGGTTGGCAGCAGGCTGCAGGTGGGTAGTCGGATGCAGGCAGGGTCGGCAACGTGCGGGCAGCAAAGGTACAAGAGGGCTAGGCAGAAGAGTTGTCGTAGGTAGGCCGGGATCAGGGCAGGCAGATAGCAGCAAAGTCCAAAGGTAGCCGGGGTCACAGGAACCGGAAGTCACTCAGAAGCAGACACGGGGGTCACAGGTGCAAGGCAGGCAAGCTCACAGGTCACTGGAATTCTGTGGAACAGACAGCAATTGCTACAGGGTGCACACTGTTTAAATAGAGCTGCCCGGCGCCGCCTCCTCCGGGAGCGCGAGGAAAGCACAACAAAGTACAAACAAGTCCTCAGCGCGAGGAAAGCACAACAAAGTCCTCAGCACCGTCTTCTTCTAACATTGCCCCCCCCCCCCCAAGGGGCAGCCTCTGGATGCCCAAACGGGCTCTCAGTTCTGGGTGTTTCTTCCAAAATTCCTCAATAAGCTCTTTGGCGTGGATGTTGTCCTCGGGTTCCCATGAGTTCTCCTCTGGGCCATACGCCTTCCACTTAACCAAGAACTGGATTGAGCCTCCCCGCTTCCTGACAGCCTCCAACTCAAACTCCTCTTCTCCGTTCACTAGAACTGGCCCGGGTGGAGCTGTTCTCCGTCCTGGAAAGGGATGCTGGGTCACCGGTTTAAGCAGCGTGACATGAAACACTGGATGGATTTGCATGGATGGAGGCAGGACCAGCTCGTATGCCACTTTGTTAATTCTCCTTTTGACAGGAAAAGGCCCTATGTACCTGGGTCCCAGTTTTTTAGAAGGGCAGGAAAGTTTTAAATTCTTTGTAGACAGCCAGACTTGCTGGCCAATTTGTAGATCCAACTCCCCTCTCTTCCCTTTATCAAAGTTCCTCTTACTGGTGGCTTGGGCTTGGGCGAGGGTCTCCTGGAGAAGATTATTGTTTTTGTCGAGGAATTGGGTCATCTCATGGACCGCGGGTACGGTACTTTCCATTGCTAAGTCCGGTATGAAGGACGGGTGGTAGCCGAAGTTTACCCAGAAGGGCTGCTGCTTGGTAGCAGAGTGGACCATATTATTGTATGCAAACTCGGCTACTGGCAGAAGTGAAACCCAGTTGTCCTGGGAGTAGGAGGAATAGCACCGCAGGTGTTGTTCGAGAGTCTGATTGGTCCTCTCCCTCTGACCATTAGATTGTGGATGGTGGGCCGAGGAGAAGGCCAACTCGACTCCCAAGGTGGTACACAGGGACTTCCAAAAAAGAGAGGTGAATTGTTCCCCTCGGTCAGACACAATATTGACGGGGACCCTGTGTAAGCAGACCACTTCTCTTATAAAGACTTCTGCAGTCTTGGCCGCTGAAGGGGTGCCTTTCATTGGTAAAAAATGTGCCATCTTCGTAAGACGGTCCACCACCACCAAAATGGTGTTGAATCCTGCTGAAGAAGGTAACTCAACTATGAAGTCCATTGCGATTTGCAACCATAGTCGCTCCGGGATGGGCAATGGGTTAAGCAGTCCCCAAGCTTTGGATTTCTCCAACTTGTTTCTGGCGCAGATAGGGCATGATGCCACATAGCTCTGGCAATCCTCCTTCAGCTGAGGCCACCAGAATGAGCGGGTGAGTAGTTCCGTTGTTTTACGGCCACCAGAGTGACCTACCATCTTAGTGTCTTGACAGAGTCCAAGGATTACTTGCCGGAGTTCCTGTGGCACATATAGTCTGTTCTCGAGCCACCACAACCCACCTTTCAGGGTAAGTCGGGGGTCTGGTGGTTCAGCGAGACGGGTACAGGATCTTCTGATTTTGGACAGAAGGTCTTCCTGAGTGAGCAGGAAACTGTGGGCCGGGAGGATAGTATCTGGTGGTGACGTGTCTTCCGAGACATGGAACATCCATGACAATGCATCCAGCTTAACATTCTTAGCTCCGGGTCTATAAGTAATATGTACCTGGAACCGGGAGAAGAACAGTGCCCACCTGGCCTGCCGGCGTCTCAGTCTTTTGGCGGTTCGCAGATACTCCAGGTTTTTGTGGTCAGTAAAAACCAGAACAGGGTGTGAAGCTCTCTCCAGAAGATACCGCCACTCTTCCAGAGCCGACTTGATTGCCAGCAGTTCCCCTACATCGTAATTTCTCTCCGGGGGGGGGGAGTTTCTGGGAAAAGAAGGTGATGGGATGTAGCGAGGCTTTTGGACCTCGTCTCTGTGATAGGACTGCTCCCACTGCTGTTTCGGATGCGTCCACTTCTACGATGTATGGCAGCGCTGGGTCCAGGTGCTTGAGGATAGGAGCAGATGTGAACAGTCTTTTAAGTTGGATGAAGGCTTCTTGAGCCTTGGGAGTCCAGCGGAAGCATGAATACTGCTTTGTGAGTTGGGTTATTGGGGTGATGACCGCTGAGAACCCCCTAATGAACTTCTGGTAGAAGTTTGCGAATCCAATAAATCGCTGAACCCCCTTTTTGTCCACGGGAGCTGGCCTATTTAGGATGGCCGAGACCTTCTGTGGGTCCATGGTAATTCCAGTCGTTGAAAGGTTGAATCCTAGGAACGAAATGTTGGCGCACTCAAAGGCGCATTTCTCTGCCTTGGCATAGAGGCCATGTGTCCTGAGACGGGTGAGCACACTTTTCACATGCCTGCAATGATCCTCCAATGACGGTGAAAAAATCAGTATGTCATCTAAATAGACTACCGCAAAATGGTCCAAGAAGTCCCGGAAAAAATCATTCACTAAATGCTGGAACGTTGCAGGGGCGTTGCATAGTCCAAAGGGCATCACGAGGTATTCGTAATGCCCAAACCGCATGCGGAAGGCGGTTTTCCACTCGTCCCCTTCGCGGATGTGGATAAGGTTATAAGCCCCCATGTAGATCCAACTTGGTGAAGACAGAGGCAGTTCTTAACCTCTGGAAGAGCTCGGGGACCAATGGTAGTGGGTATCGGTTCTTGATAGTAATCCCATTGAGTTCCCAATAGTCTATACAGGGCCGGAGTGAATGGACCTTCTTCTCCATGTAGAAGATCCCGGCTCCTGCTGGCAAGGTGGATGGTCTAATGAAACCCTTTTTTAGGTTTTCATCTAAGTATGCCTTGAGGGCAACCAGTTCCACTTAAGATATGGGAAAAATCCGCCCAAATGGAACTTCGGCCCCTGTTAGGAGGTCAATTGGGCAGTCGTACGAATGGTGCGGGGGGAGGACGTCAGCTCCCTTCTTGCTGAAGATATCCAATAATTCATGGTAAGGTGCAGGGACGACCAGTCGGGCTTCCTGATCGATGTCTGAGTCCAAGCTGAGTATAACTGAGGGGTTTTCTGAGTGCTGAGACTGCGGTAGGCAGTGGTGCAGACAGTAGGCTGAGGAAAAGGTTATGTCCCCTGTTGCCCAGTTGACCTGGGGGTTATGAGCCCGGAGCCAAGGAAGACCCAGGATGACTGGATACAGAGGGGACGCGATGATATCCAGCAACAGGAACGCGGCATGCCCTTCCTTGGCCTGGGTAAACACTGGAATGGTCTCCTGGGTGACCGTGCCTGATTTTATGGTGGACCCATTGGCTAGTAGAACAACCATAGGATGCTCCTTAGGTCGAAGGGGTACCTGGTGGTGCGCTGCAAAGGTAATGTCGATAAAACAGCTGCACGCCCCAGAGTCCAGGATGGCCTGCACCGGAACAGTCCCGCTGGGCAGCTGCAGGGTAACAGGGAGCACAAGATGAGCCTTGTCACTAGGCAGATAAAGGAGTCCCTCTGAGCTACTGGTGGGCCGGCCTTAGCGGGACAGTCTTTCACCAGATGCCTGGAACCCCCACAATACAGACACAGGTTCTGAGCTTTGCGTCTTTGGCATTTCACCGGAGTTAAAGGCAAGCGACGGCGCACAATAGGCAGGGGTCCCAGGTGGTCTGGACTTGGAGTCTTGGACCTCCGCCAGGGTAAACGTTCCGGTCCAGCGGATCTCTCGGCCCTGCGTTCCCGCAGTCGGAGATCGATCTGGATGGTCAGATCGATCAGGGCGTCTAGGGTGTGTGGAACCCCAACGCAAGCCAGCTCGTCTTTGAGCAGCTCCGAGAGACCCAACTGGAACAGATGACTGAGAACCGCTCCATTCCAGGCAGTGTCGGCGCTCCCTCGCTGGAATTCAGACACATACTCCTCTGCCGGCCGGTGGCCCCGTCAGAGGACGTGGAGGGCTGCACCTGCTGTGGCTGCCTGGTGAGGATCTTCATACAATCGGGCCATCGCTTGGAAGAACCGGCCCAAGTTGGAGACCTCAGGTGCCTTTTGCTCCAGAAGGCAGTGTGCCCAGGTCTGGGGTTCCTCTTGGAGAAGGGAGATCACGAACCCCACTTTGGTGGCTTCCAGCGAGAAAGTCCGGGGCTGAAGGGCAAAGTACACTTCACAGAAATTGCGGAATGCCCGGAACTTCCTGTGGTCTCCTGCAAACCGCTCGGGCATGGGCACCTCAGGCTCATTAGGTAAGACCTCTACGGTACATGGGGCCGATTGGCCGAAACTGTCTGGTGCAGCGCTGGAAAGTTCCTGCAAACTCCCTTGCAGGTGATTGTATCCCTCCTGTAAGTTCTTAACAGCCTGGGTGAGGCCCGTAAGGTGTGTGCACAGCTCATCCACAGGAGAGGTACCCTGCGCAGACTCAGGCATGGCTGTCTGTTACTGTCAGCACTCGCTACAGGGTGCACACTGTTTAAATAGAGCTGCCCGGCGCCGCCTCCTCTGGGATCGCGAGGAAAGCACAAGAAAGTGCAAACAAGTCCTCAGCGTGAGGAAAGCACAATAAAGTGCAAGCAAGTCCACAGCACCGTCTTCTTCTAACAGTCATGCTGTATAACTGTGGTCAGTCCGGACAGGTGAGAGAAAAATCTCTATTCTTGCTCACAAATTCTTTAACGTCCTTCTGTTGGGCCACTGACAAGGTTTCAGTTATGGGTACTTCAGGTGTCATGGGGCCATGTCCTTTTGGGGGGTTGACATTGCCAGTAATTCTCTTTGTCCTTCCAAGGTTTCAAGAAATTAACTAATATATTTGCTCAGGTTTCCTTTTCCCTGGCTAGTAAAATTTGTAGTTTACCTCCCCTACTCTTTCCATAATTTCAAAGGGACCTTGCCACTTTGCTAGTAATTTACTCTCAACAGTGGGGACTAGTACCAGCACCAGTGTTGAAGATCCGGGCCTTGGCACCCCAATTATAAACCCTTCTCTGGGCCTCCTGAGCTTGCTCCATATGTTCCCGTACAAGTGACATGACAGCAGCGATTCTATCTTGCATCAGTGAGATATGCTCAATGACACTTCTATAAGGCGTGGTCGATCCCTCCCATGTTTCTTTTGCAACATCTAGCAATCCCCTCGGATTTCTCCCATACAGTAGTTCAAAAGGAGAGTAACCTGTAGATGCCTGAGGTACCTCTCGTATGGCAAATATGAGGTACGGCAGCAAAAAATCCCATGCTTTTGAGCATTTTGTTAAATTTCTCTACAAGACCATCAGTTTGCGGGTGGTAGACAGAGGTACAGAGATGGGAGATTTTGAACAACTTCCACAATTCTTTAGTGACTCGGGATATAAATGGGGTGCCCTGATCCATCAATATTTCTTTTGGAATACCCACATGAATAAATACCTGGACAGGCTCTTTGGCAATAGTTTTAGCTGAGGTATTATGCAGGGCAATGGCTTCAGGATATCGCGTGGCATAGTCCAGTATTACCAGTACGTGCTGATGGCCCCAGGCAGACTTAACTAATAGTCCCACCAGATCCATGCCAATTCTTTCAAAAGGCACTTTAATGATTGGTAATGGTACCATCCAGCGGTAGGGCTTGGGAACCACTAGCTGCTTTACCTCCTCCTCCCCTTATTTCACCACCTGATACAGCAATTTATTTTTAAGAGCCACGTTGGGAAAAGACACCCCTATATTAGGTTCAACAGGTTTCCCATCTACCATTTTAATGTATTCTCTGGCTTTATTGAGTGTGGCGTCTTTTCGTTGTTCCGTACAAAAATCATCTTTTCTGACATCTAAGTCAGGCACCACATTCTGTACACTCTCACAATTAGAGTCAGAGATAATTTCTTGTTCATTAACCTCCAGCTGGAGGCTGGATTCTAGCTCCTCCTGCTCCCCAGCCATTACAGAAAATGGAAAAAGAGCTTCCTCTTCCTCAGACATGCCAGCAGTTTTTCTTTCAATTTGGTAATAAAAAGGGTCTGGTTTGAGTTCCCGTGTTTCCTCAGCACAGCTCTGTCCTCCTGACTCCTTTTGTTTTCCCATAAACTCCAAAAGTAGGGAAAATCTCTCCACACTAGGGCTTCATGTAGCAATGTTGGTACCACCCCCACTGAATGTGTCACTATACCCCAAAGGGTGTCAATCTCAACCACAGCAGTCTGGTAATCACGTGTGTCACCATGTATGCAAATAACCCCAATGGTGCTAGGGTGTAACTTTGCGGGATTTACACAATCACCTTTGACTAATGTCACCACACTACCAGAATCTAGCAGAGCCGTGATTGGCTTTCCATAAACTGAAATCACACACATTTGTTTTTCCATGCATTCCTGACATGTTGCAGTACATGCCACCTGTGCAAAAAGAGACATGCATTTCTTCAAGTAAGCATTATCATATTGCATTAGTTCATCATTTAGGGAACAGTTAGCAGTGACCTATTTGGCCAGTCTCCAGGCCCTGAGTCCATAGTCTCATTATCTGTGGCAACAGTCTTGTCATTTTTCCCACGCCCTTGTACCCTGGAACAGTCTTACTGGATCTTCCTGGCCATTTTCACCCCTAGAGACAATGGATTGGGGCGCGGATGGGTTCAACAAGTCCTCAGCAGCAGTATATCTCTCCACCAAGTCCACCAGCTGGTTTGCAATCTTGGGGTACCTATAGCTGACACACTTCCTCAAAGTGGCAGGGAGTGCCCGTAAATAGTGGTCTATGACTGTGACAAACGTGGGTATCAGATCGCTGACCTCCTCAACGACGAGTGACCGAGGGCCCCCCTGATCTCACACCACGCTTGTCACTAACGCAACAATACCACTCTCAGCTGCTTCCAGCACAAAGATTTCCCAGCTTGCGGGACTACCATCTAAGTGCCAGCCGCCTGAGAGCGATTGTTACCGGGCTAATTCAAGCAATTAACCCTTTCACTGCCACCACCTCATCTTTTGGACCGAGCAAGAGGAACTCGGGATTTTAGCAATACCAATATGATTTTAGAATAACCACCTGTAACACATGCTGTAACCACAGACAGGGATATTAGGATGAGTTATCTTAAACAGAAGCACTCTTCGAAGGAACAGATTTGTGATAGCTTGCATTAAGAGCTTTGGGGACACGATTAACACTTTACAGAATCAGGTTTAATAATGAAAAAGTCAAGTTTGGTGCAGTAAAATATTTATAGATAAAAAAGAATGTTACAAAGCAATAAGAGACATAATATACAGCAGCAAAGAAAGGAGACAGAAAGTACTTGCTTTTAAATGTCCGTGATCGATTAGAGCTTCGATGATGATTCCATGGGTTCTCGGATGTTCGTTCTTTGATGGTAACGTGAGAATTCCGAGCTGTCCTTCTCATTCCCTTTTCTCTGGGTGAAAAGGGGTGGGGCCGCATACCCCTGACCACTCACATGGGTAAGGAGGGCCTATGGGCTGTCCAGGGCAGACCACGGAATACAATCTTCCCTAATTCACAATTTCTGTACCAAGATTTATATTTCCCAATATGTACAAGGTGCATTCCTGAAACTGATCAATTATAGTCCAGTATGAATTGTGCATTCCGACAAGTCCAAACATGACAACCCTTATCACTTCCTGTGACCCTGGGAAGAGGATAAACTTTGCGTGGGTCCCCTTATAAGTGAATACTTTGATGTTTGGGATTGTATTAATCTGTATGCCTTCCCGCATACAGATATACACGGGTATATACAACTGTGGGTATATTTATTTAAGTTTTAGGCATGAGGTAGGGCTCGCTGGGAGGTTACAGTGCTCTGTGTCCCTGTTTACGACCCTCATAAATTCTGAGCTCCTTTTGATGCCATGCTCTGCAGCTCATGTAGCTAAGATAACAATTTCTTTAAAGTGGCTTTTTGGAATTCCACACATAACAGGGAGGAGGGGGTGTGTGAGGTATTATGTACTGGGTGTTTGTTAGGTTAAAACTGTCATGGCGTCGTCTGAACAAAATGGTTGACAGCTTTTCATGTGTCCAGCACGTGATATCATTACAGGTATGTCAAAAATGAGGCGATTGATGGGCAGGTTAAATTCCTGCTAAATCTGGCAGAAAAGGGGTGGGGCCATAGGCCCCTGACGACTCACATGGGTAAGGAGGGCCCGTGGGCTGTCCAGAATGGACCGTGGAATAACAATCTTCCTTAATATGCAATTTCTGTACAATATTCATATTTGCCAATATGTACAAGGTGCATTCCTGAAACAGATCAATTATAGTCCAGTATGAATTTTTCATTCCAACAAGTCTAAACATGACTGCCTTGTCGCTTTCTGTGACCCTGGGAAGAGGATAAACTATCCGGTGGTTCCCCTATAAGTGAACACATCGACTTTGGGGTTTGTTTAAATCGGTATGCCTTCCCGCATACAGATATACATGTGTTATTAATATGTCACGCTCCTATCTGAAGTTTTGAACTGTGGGTATATTTCTTTAAGTTTTAGGCATGAGGTGGGGTCGCTGGGAGATCATGGTGTTTTGTGTCCCTGTTTACATCCCTCGTAAATTCTGAGCCTCTTTTGATGCCATGCTCGGAAGGTTTTATAGGCGGCCAAGTGGCTTTTTGGAATTTCCATACAGAACAGGGAGGAGGGGGTGTGTGAAGTATCTGTACTGGGTGATTGTTAGGTTAAAACTGACATGGCGTCATCTGGACAAAATGGTGCTAGTTCTGTGTGTCTCACACGTGATATCATCACAATGACCACATGCTCCAAAATCCTAAGACCCAGCAAAGTCTCTGGCTGCAGCCATTTCTTGGTGAGGTGTATCAAATCAAACATATGGGAGCGGGCTGGCTCGTCAGTACTTTATGACCAGCAATTCGCCCATTGAGCCCAGACTGCAATGGTGATGCCCATGCGTGCAAGCCTCTCCAATTTAAGTGTCTCATAATCCCGGGCAGCTTCTGATTCCAGGGTTCTCCTGTCAGAAAAGGAGCTAGCAGTCCTAGTCCTCGAACAGTGACTCTTTCAAAAGTTGCTAGGTGCGCTTCCACATCATCTGCAGGTGTCATCTTATGCAGGAAATAGCTGGCATGCACCATTTTTTGTTCCACCGGTAAAGGACTTGTGGACCCCTTCTTTAATTCCACCAGGGCTTCCACAAACTGGTGATTTGTCTCCTGCTGGGCTGCGATGGCCTGGCGATTTGCCTCATGCTGCTGGCAATTTGACTCCTGCTGCGCTGCAGTGGCCTGTGCTATCTGGTGATTAGTTTCCTGCTGGGTTGCAGTATCCTGCAGCAGGGCTTTTAATACATCCTCCATCTTTCCACTTGTTCAGGAAGATGCACACATCCTCCACCATGTGTGAGGGATTAGCTCAATGGGGATCACCTTCCCTGGGAAAAAGGTAGTTCAAACGTCAGGTTTTCTTAAGATCTGACTTGTAGCCAGGTTTATTTTTAAAAGGTTGCAGGTAAATCAAATAAACAAAACAGAAAATAAATCCTTGCCATCCAGGCACTAATTAAACAGTTTCAGTTTTCCTAACTCAGAGGTGAAGGGCTTCTCCCAGTCACCCAAAAAACAAAGATAATGCAAACCTTTTTTTCAGTCACAAAGCAAAGTTCATTTCACCAGCTTTCTTAGGCTTGATGGCTCCTGAGTCCCAGATCAGAGCCATTATCTGATCCACGTCTGCCTCCTTTATACCACCTGTTGATGGACACAAGTGGACTGCAAAATCCGGTCCGGAACCCCCCTACCAAGGCGGCTGATAAAACCCAGCCTGGATTCCAGTTTTCTGCAAGTGACCGCATGCGAGGTGAAACATACCGTCCATCGGTCACCTCGCCTTTCATAACGCCACAATATATATATATATATATATATATATATATATATATATCAGTATATAGCGCAGTCAGCATAGTTTATATAATGCAGTTCAGAGTATATAGTGCAGTTATTGTAGTATATATAATACAGTGAAGAATATATATTACAGTCAGTGTAGTATATACAGTATCTCACAATAGTAATTTTATTATATCTTTTCATGTTACAACACTGAAGAAATTACACTTTGCTACAATGTAAAGTAGTGAGTGTACAGCTTGTATGACAGTGTAAATTTGATGTCCCCTCATAATAACTCAACACACAGCCATTAATGTCTAAACTGCTGGTAACAAAATTGAGTACACATCAAAGTTAAAAGAGTCCAAATTGGGCCCAAACTGTCAATATTTTGTGTGGCCACCATTATTTTCCAGTACTGCCTTAACCGTCTTGGACATGGAGTTTACCAGAGCTTCACAGGTTGCCACTGGAGTCCTCTTCCACTCCTCCATGATGACATCACAGAACTGGTGGATGTTAGAGACCTTGCACTCCTCCACCTTCTGTTTGAGGATTCCCCATAGATGCTCAATAGGGTTTAAGTCTGGAGACATGCTTGGCCAGTCCACCACCTTTACCCTCAGCTTCTTTAGCCAGGCAGTGGTCATCTTGGAGGTGTGTTTGGGGTTGTTATCATGTTGGAATACTGCCCTGCGGCCCAGTCACCGAATAGAGGTGATCATACTCTGCTTCAGTATGTCACAGTACACTTTGGCATTCATGGTTCCCTCAATGAACTGTAGCTCCCCAGTGCCGGCAGCACTCATGCAGCACCAGACCATGACACTCCCACGACCATGCTTAACTGTAGGCAAAACACACTTGTCTTTGTACTCCTCAACTGGTTGCTGCCACACACAAATGACACCATCTGAACCAAATAAGTTTATCTTGGTCTCATCAAACCACAGGACATGGTTCCAGTAATCCATGTTCATGGTCTGCTTGTCTTCAGCAAACTGTATGCATGCTTACTTGTGCATCATCTTTAGAAGAGGCTTCCTTCTGGGATGACAGCCATGCAGACCAATTTGATGCAGTGTGCGGTGTATGATCTGAGCACTAACAGCCTGACTCCCCACCCCTTCAACCTCTGCAACAATGCTGGCAGCACTCATACATCTATTTCCCAAAGATAACCTCTGGATATGACACTGAACATTTGCACTCAATGTCTTTGTTCGACCATGGTAAGGCCTGTTCTGAGTAGAACCTGTCCTTTTAAACCACTGTATGGTATTGGCCACCATACTGCAGCTCAGTTTCAGGGTCTTGGCTATCTTCTTATAGCCTAGGCCATCTTTATGTAGAGCAAAAATTCTTTTTTTCAGATCCTCAGAGAGTTCTTTGCCTTGAGTTGCCATGTTGAACTTCCAGTGACCAGTATGAGAGAGTGAGAGTGATAACACCAAATTTAACACACCTGCTCCCCATTCACACCTGAGCCCTTGTAATACTAATGAGTCACATGAAACCGGGGAAGGAAATGGCTAATTGGACCCAAATTGAACATTTTCACTTAGGGGTGTACTCATTTTTGTTGACAGTGGTTTAGACATTAATGGCTGTTTGTTGAGTTATTTTGAGGGGATCGCAAATTTACACTATTATGCAAGCTGTACACTCACTACTTTACATTGTAGCAAAGTGTCATTTCTTCAGTGTTGTCACATGAAAAGATATAACAAAATATTTACAAAAATGTGAGGGGTGTACTCACTTTTGTGAGATACTGTATATCTACACACACACATTAATAGTGCAGGCTATTCACTTAGCAAAGTAAACATTTACCGAGCTTAGTGAATAAGGCAAGGCTGTGTTCACTGCAATCCTCCAGTCTTATGCAAGAAAAAAAAATATTTTAATCTCATTTTCCTTGCACATAATTGGGTATGTAAAATGAGCAAAGCTTCTTATGTGCTAAGTTCAGTTAATATTCCCTTCGCTAAGTGAAAAGTCTCTGCTCACTTAGGAAATCAGCCCAACTTGAGCAGAACTCCAGCCAAAATAACAAGATAAAAATAAAAATGAAATAACAAATATAGTTATTACTGTAATATTCACCTTCAATTCAGTGATTTCCCCTGCATTACTTTTTCTGCTACTATAAGTCCTCAGTCTGATGGCCATCATCACACACGTCTCCTGAGCCCAGATCCTGGGCCCACCAGTTTGTGGCTGGACAGTGAAAGAAGACACAGCACAGTGATGAGCTCATCTCTCTGTCACTCTGCTTTCTCCTCCTCTTAGTATGCCCCTTGTCAGTACCTGATTGGCTCCTTGTGCTGCTACTGCCTCCCACACTCCAGCTCTGCTAAAGAGTGGCTGTGAGAGGCTAATACCAGGTCAAATTCAAGTACGTGCACAGTATGTATTTAAAACAATAGATTTAATGATGTATTAATGAATACAGAGCTGCAATATTTTCTATCTTTTATATCTATCTATATTTCAGCTTTAATATGGATGCATTGTTTGCTATGGAGGAGAACAGAGCAATCCATGCTGCATTTGAATTCTGTAGATGGTTAAGACAATAGAATTTGAATGAAAGCTGTGGAACTATCACTAAGCATAACCTATACAACCTGGGAAACTTGGGGTGCACACTTTCTTGAATAAAATCATCTCTCCACATGGTGTGCACAGAATTTAATCCTTGGCATCCCTGTGACATTTTATTAAGTTCATTGTTTGAATAAATTCAATATTACTTTTTACAGTCTCTACAGGTTAAGTGTAAATTTAATACAGTAATAAATATGGTTTATTTTATTTTTTGTCACCCTTTAACATTTTAAAAATGAGTTAAAAGGATACACATATCTGTTACGATATTCCGATGCAGAAATGTTTTTTGCAAATTTCTCATTACCTATTAGGCTGCATTCACACCTGCAGCATCTTTGAGCATTTTTTCATCTTTTTTTGGTTTCGGCATTGTTTCATTAGTCAATAGAGAAAACTATTATCTGTTGCATAATTTGTTGCCAGGTATTTCAGTTTTTTTAACTTTTCCATTAGCTTTTATTTCTTGTTTTATTATTATTATTATTTGTTAGGGTACGGGGTCAGAGTTAAGGTATTGGTTACGGTTAGGATTGGAGTTGGGGTTAGGGTTAGGATTAGGGGTTAGGGTTATTAATTTATTTATTTTTCTTAGGGTTAGGGTGTTAATACTACTATTACTACTACTACTACTACTACTACTACTACTACTAATAAATTATTAAATAAATGTAAAATAAATACACAAATACATAAAAATAATCATAAATATATAATAAATACATTCAATAAATGAATACTAAGTAATAATAAATAAATAATTAACCCCTAACCTTAACCAC
This sequence comes from Glandirana rugosa, assembly GCA_018402905.1. NCBI lineage: Eukaryota > Metazoa > Chordata > Amphibia > Anura > Ranidae > Glandirana > Glandirana rugosa. The sequence continues at coordinate 3,018,036 of BLSH010240563.1, forward strand.
CAACCCTTAACAAACAAAATAATAATAATAAATAACAAAACATCCTAACACAAAATGATAAATAAATTATTATTACTATTATTATTATTAGTATTTTTTCTTTTTGTTCGGGTTTGGGTGTTTATTATTATTTTATTATTATTATTATTATTAATAATAATATTTTTTTTTTTTAAGGTTAGGAGTTCATTATTTTTTATTTATGTATTATTATATTTATTTTATGTATTTATGATGATTTTTAGTTATTTGTGTATTTATTCTACTTATTTATTTATTCATATAGTATTACTATTTTATTTTTATATTTTTTTTCATTTGAGCAGAAAATTGCACAAAAACGCTTAACAGAATGCTTCAGGCATTTGGCTTCAGGCAACTTGAAATGGAGATGTGAGTCAACTTCATAGAGAATAAATTATTTTTTTCTCCTCCAGCGTTTTGGAGCTTTGGGCTTAAAGCTACAAAATGCGGAGGTGTGAATGGGGCCTTAAAACAAAACTACTTAAATAAGCAGTTTTAAAGTTTGAACTTACTGTACATAAAAAAACAAAAAAATAATAAATATATATCCTACGTTAACTAACCTGACAAGAAGAACTAAAATCATATAAATAATGTTTCAAACCATTCCGTGTCATACTCTCATTATGTAAGGCTTAATATTTTCAACATAAGGTTGAGCTGTTCATCTTACAATATTTACACACCATATTTTATATATTTTTGAACATGCAAGTTTACAAGTAGAACCTTTACTTGCTCATGTGGCACTATGTTGTCTTGAGAAATTTCAATGTGATACCATTTATTCTGGTGTGATAAAAGTCAGTATTGCACTAATTATACATTAAAACCTTTTTCTATTTGTCATGAAAGTTAAAAGAACAGGTAAGCTAATGAAGTAAAATGTTGAATTATACAGTTGTATTGATTCCAAGTCTGCAAATTAGCTCTTGCGTATCATTTTCTCATTAAGAGCTCCTTTCTTAAATATTTACTAGCATCATAAGCACATAAAATATACCATTAAAGAAAGCAAAATATACCCAGAACAGATCGAAAAATGTTTTTTCTAATGATTAAAATGAAGTGCTTAAAGCAGCACTTTGAGTACCACCAGCTTGTCAGATTTATTTGTACAGAATGCCCATATTAGCTTTAACTGTAAGTGGTCATATGACCGTTTTCTCTTTCTGGTTTACCATAGCAGTGGCAGAGCATGTGAAAACCACTATGGAACATTTCAGGTGACATCACAATCTGGTCCTGTATTCTCTTTGCAGCTCTTCATAAAGCTGAAGCTATTAATTGTAAGGGAGGTGTCAGACTGGCTCTGATACCACTGATGTGGTCATGACTGCATCACTCTGTACCATTGTGGTTTAATGATGGCAGCCAGGATAAAAGGGTGGCAAGCATGTGGTTAACTCTATAGGCAGGTTACCACGTTGGCATTGACTTTGAGAATGTTTACTGGCGGGACCAAGAGATATAACATTTTTCATAAAGTAAAGGACCCCAGTGATGTCACTATAGAGAAAGGGTTTTCACTTCACTGTTTTCTGCATATTGAGTAGATAAGACTTCAATATTCTGTTTTTGTTTTTTTTATATTATGCTTTATAGATTATACTACTGAAATTAATATGCAAATGTATTATTATTGTATTGCTAGGGTCATTACTGATTTATATAGCCCTAGCAACAGTGTTGATTATCTAAAGGAACAAAGATGGTTCACTTTTAAACGGTATGTCCATTGCACGTAAGGTGATTTTAAAGGATGATTTTTTTTTTAATAACAAATATGTTATACTTGTTCTGTGCAATGGTTTTACACAGATCAGCTCCAATCCTCCTCTTCTGGGGTGCCCAGCAGGTGCTCCTGGCTCACTTTCTTCTTGGTGTGCCACCATAGGAAGCTTCTTCTTTTTTTGGCACAGCTGCGGTCTTGATCGCAAGCTGTGCTGCATGTGTCCATAGACACAGACAGCAGGTCTCACCCCCACTCCCTCATCACATTATTTGATTCACTGAAAACACATATGCAGCGCCTATATTAAGGAAATAAAATAAAGTAGGTTCTGATGATAGTCCTTCAATTTGTGATGATAATTTCGGGTAGAGCTGAAACGCGTCGGTTTCCTCCATCTTCTGCCATTTCTATGAGCTCTTGTTTTATTCATGATATGTGAGTATTTTTAATCCTTAATTCACAATAAACCTTTTTTAAACGGTATCACACGATTGTGAATGTGTTTCTCTTGCCCCTATACGTACATTGCACATTGGATTACCCCCTGGATGCGAGACGAGAGGAGCTGGAGCCATACCCCTCCCCATCAGCGCCCACCCAGGTTTGAGGGTATCCCCCCAGGAGGAGCAGAGTACCAGGACCAAGGACCGTTCCCCAGTGACACCATACGTTCCCCCAGGATTGGATCTCTCGCCTCCTGTTGATCGGATGAGCAACCACCCGGTTGGGATTAAACACCCGCGCATATACTACCACTATCTGGTAAGCCTGCATCCATTTTCTCTACATCGCAGATGTTTCAGAGATAGCTGTCATAAGATTTAAAATGATCATCACAAATTGAAGGACTATCATCAGAACCTACTTTATTTTATTTCCTTAATATAGGAGCTGCATATGTGTTTTCAGTGAATCTTTGGACAATATAGATCTGTTGTTTATGCGTGCTGCCATCCTTAATACTACATTTCTGACACTTATCTCAGCATTATGGTTACAGCCTAATATTTATACTCTTTTAATAGTGAGCGCGGGTTTCTGTTTTTATACACATTATTTGATTGACAGCAGCAGGAGAAATTGGCACATCCATTCCAGCATGGTCAGTTTTCTGGCGGTGCTGAGAGCACAGCTTGTCTGTCCTCCAATGATCAGACTTGTGCTGACACCCCCCCCCCCCCTCTCTATGCACAGTTCTTCACTGGGGAGACCAGTGTACAGCTGTTTACCTGCCTCCTGCTGACAACCCCCCCCCCCCCTCCCTTGCTATCTCCACCCCCAGCTTTCCAAACCTTTTATTCAGCTGAGAACAGAAATCATGTAATCACTTTTTGTAAATATTCTATAATGACTTTTCATATGACAACACTGAAGAAATGACACTTTGCTACAATGTAAAGTAGTGAGTGTACAGCTTGTATAACAGTGTAAATTTGCTGTCCCCTCAAAATAATTCAACACACAGGCATTAATGTCTAAATCGCTGGCAACAAAAGTGACTACACCCCTAAGTGAAAATGTCCAAATTGGGCCCAATTAGCCATTTTCACTCGTCGGTGTCATGTGACTCGTTAGAGTTACAAGGTCTCAGGTGTGAATGGGGAGGAAGTGTGTTAAATTTGGTGTTATCGCTCTCACTCTGCATACTGGTCACTGGAAGTTCAACTTGGCACCTCATGGCAAAGATCTCTCTGAGGATCTGAAAAAAAAAGAATTGTTGCTCTACATAAAGATGGCCTAGGCTATAAGAAGATTGCCAAGACCCTGAAACTGAGCTGCAGCACAGTGGCCAAGACCATTCAGCGGTTTAACAGAACAGATCTCGCCATGGTCGACCAAAGAAGTTGAGTGCACGTGCTCAGCGTCATATCTTTGGGAAATAGATGTATGAGTACTGCCAGCATTGCTGCAGAGGTAGAAGGGGTGGGGGTCAGCCTGTCAGTGCTCAGACCATACACTGCACACTGCATCAAATTGTTCTGCAAGGCTGTCATCCCAGAAGGAAGCCTCTTCTAAAGATGACGCACAAGAAAGCCCACAAACAGTTTGCTGAAGACAAGCAGACTAAGGACATGGATTACTGGAACCATGTCCTATGGTCTGATGAGACCAAGATAAACTTATATGGTTCAGATGGTGTCAAGCGCGTGTGGTGGCAACCAGGTGAGGAGTACAAGGAAAAATGTGTCTTGCCTACAGTCAAGCGTGGTTGTGGGATTGTCATGGTCTGGGGCTGCATGAGTCCTGCTGGCACTGGGGAGCTACAGTTCATTGAGGGAGCCATTAATGCCAACATGTACTGTGACATACTGAAGCAGAGCATGATCCCCTCCCTTCGAAGACTGGACTCCAGGGCAGTATCCCAACATGATAACAACCCCCAAACACACCTCCAAGATGACCACTGCCTTGCTAAAGAAGCTAATGGTAAAGGTGATGGACTGGCCAAGCATGTCTCCATAACTCTATTGAGCATCTGTGGGGCATCCTCAAACGGAAGTTGGAGGAGCGCAAGTTCTCCAACATCCACCAGCTCCATAATATTGTCATTAAGGAGTGGAAGAGGACTCGAGTAGCAACCTGTGAAGCTCTGGGGAGCTCCATGCCCAAGAGGGTTAAGACAGTGCTGGAAAAGAATGGTGTCCACACAAAATATTGACACTTTGGGCCCAATTTGGACATTTTCACTTAGGGGTGTACTCACTTTTGTTGCCAGAGGTTTAGACATTAATGGCTGTGTGTTGAGTTATTTTGAGGGGACAGCAAATTTACACTGTTATACAAGCTGTACACTCACTACTTTACATTGTAGCAAAGTGTCATTTCTTCAGTGTTGTCACATGAAAAGGTATAATAAAATATTTACAAAAATGTGAGGGGTGTACTCACTTTTGTGAGATACGGTATATATATGCACAAACATTTTGCTTAGCATTTCTATTTTAAAGGTGAGGATTCACATACACTTTAAACCATCCAGTCAATGCAATGCAAAATTCTGGTTTATTATTTACCTGCACATAATTGGATATTAATAGTGAACATTATCTACTCCTTTAGTATCAACCTTACTATGTCTTTGCTTTATGATAGAGTAAAAATAGAGAAAAAGGGGGTTCTTGGGACTTTTAAGGTGCAACATAACAACTCTAGAAAACTCATTAAAACTTACATTGAAAAATCTGGTTAAAACAATATATCCATATAAAATCAAGTGCATTCATGACCCATATCCTATAGTTCTATGGTCCATAGCGGTGTTACAATGGTAATTCACAACATTTTTCAGGGGATGTACCGTTTGCTAAAAGGTCATGGTGCAGTGCGCATGCGCGGGAGCTCCACGATGGACGCCTGAGCCCGGAGCTCCGCGCCACCCCGGCTGACCGGCGCCGCTGCAGCTAAAACGAGCTGCCTGACACCGCTCATTTGTGCTCTGGGGGCTTCCTGAACTCTCGGTGCCCCCCCCCGGATGCAGAATTCTTCGGCCAGGAGCAGGGATAGGCACGGACCAAGGCTGTGGCGGACATTTTCCAAAGTACTGACCTTAGTGAAGGACACCAAGGTACATTTCAAATTAAAACCTTCAAAAAAACACAGTCTTCTCTCTGATCTAGTTCTACGAGTACAAAAAACATTTAAAATAACATTTATATGAAAACTGCTTGTGGTATACATTTATAAAATGTAAACAATTTTCAAAATTCCTACCTTTTATATTTTCTGGTTGTATTGAGACGCAGCAGCAGCGTCAAAGTCCTTTGTAGACGTGGATGAAGTAGCAATACGCAAACATGTGTCAACGCGACAATTCTCAAGGGAGAAATAGTGCCCCATCACTGGTGTCAGTGGTAGGAATAGTGCCCCATCATTGGTATCAGTGGGAGGAATAGTGCCCCATCATTGGTGTCAGTGGTGGGGGAATAGTGCCCCATCATTGG
>BLSH010240563.1:3038993-3057421 GCA_018402905.1 Glandirana rugosa
TTCACGCCCCGACCTAATGGCTGGCTGTCGGCTCCCTCCTCACCCTTCTGAAATACGCCCACTTGACGTCCACTGGTTTGGCTTCCTGGCTGGTTGGCTGCCTGGTGGGTGGATTCTATAAGGGGCGGGGCTTATTAAAAGTAGGAGGGGTCAAAGGGAAGGGCGGGGCCTGGCGCCCCCCCATCCAAAAACTTCACCAGCCGCCACTGCTCTCAACTCCTTTAGGGCTTGCTTACATTTGCAGTTGGTGGGGGGGTTCAGTAAAAACACTCTCCCCAACCACGCCCTTTAAGTTACAAAGGCAGCAGATGGGCTGTACATGAAATAAATTCCCTGTCATGTGTAGTGCTGCTGTTTTAAAGCCGCAGGTCCTATTCCAGTGGCGGCTGGTGTATTTCCAATTTTTTTTGGGGGGGGTGACATGACATGTCACCTCACCCCTGCGGTCCGTCGGTTGGTCGGTCCTTCGGTTTGGTCACCTGCAGTTCACCCGCATAAAGTCTTCCCACTCCTCCCTCGGCTGTCGGTCGGTAATCCAGCCCCGCACTTACCTCATCTAGGTTGGGCAAGGCTCATACGGGCAGCGGCTTCCATCACGTCTCCTCCTGTGCAATATGGCGGCTTCTGCTGTGCGTCTCCCTCCTCCTCCTCCTAGGCATCCAATAGCCTCGCCTGTCCTTTCAGCTAATCTAGTGACGGGTCGCAGGACCTGCTTCCTGATTGGCTGGGAGGAGGATCAGTGTGAAAATAGCAAATATTCAGTCAAACAACTGGGTGGGCTTGGAACCCCAAGCCCACCCTTTTTGAAGCCTATGAGAGCCTCTGGCTCTAATCACGTGCTTCAAAAAAAAAAAATGATTGGAATCCATGCATCTGGCACCCTGCATGTAGATCAGGGGGCTGGATGCATGGATGGGGAGGTTGCATCCATGCGCCCCTAGTGGATGGGCCACCACTGTTCTATTTCCACTTGTGCAACAGCCAGACAAACAGCAACTTCACACACTGATTCAGTAAAGGGTTGCCTTATATTTAGAATTAACTTAGATAGGGTTCAGTGAGATGTGGGATACTCCGCATTACTAACTGGAACAATGAGGACACTCTTCCTTGCAGTAGCTCTGCTGAACAGTCCCTTAAGCAGTGGGGCGTTAAGTGAACAACACTGGGGCACCAATAGCAATAACCCAGGCCAGGCAAGCCTTGTACTTTGTGCTGCAGGAGTGGTAAAAGCAGCAAAAATTGCATTTTTTTGGGGTGGGGGTTGTGCTATCTGGGCATTTCAGGGCCTCCAAAACTGAGATAGGTAGTATGTAGAGTTGACCGAACACCTGGATGTTCGGGTTCGGCTGGTTCGGTACCGAACGTTATCTGAACTTTCCCTCGGACCCCCGAACCCCATTGAAGTCAATGGGGACCCAAACTTTTTGGCACAAAAATGACTGTAAGAAAGTCCTGGAAAGTGCTAGGGGGCTGCAAAAGGAAGAAAAATGGGAGATGTTATTAGATCTGCAATCTGTCCCTCAAAGCAGTAGTAATCTCTACCTAGTCCAGTATCAGATCGTTCTGTAATCAGATCGTTCTGTAATGCAGGATGAGAGATCGTTCTGTAATCAGATCATTCTGTAATGCAGGATGAGATGTTATAGATCTACAATCTGTCCCTCAAAGCAGTAGTAGTAATCTCTACCTAGTTATTATTAGAGTTGATCGAACCTCTGGAAGTCCGGATTCGGCAGGTTTGGCCGAACTTCCGGACAAAGTCCGGATTCGGGACCGGACTTGACCCAAACTTTGTCCCGAACCCCATTGAAATCAATGGGGACCCGAACTTTTAGGCACAAAAATGGCTGTAACAAAGTCCTGGCAAGTCCTAGAGGTCTGCAAAAGGAAGGAAAATGGGGGACAAGTACCCTACAAAGAAATGGGGATAGGGAAATAACTTAAAATAATTTTTCAGCTAAAATCACATAAAAAAATCAAAAATGGAGGTGGATGTGGAGTTGGAGGTTGAGGAGGCGGTGAAAGTGGCGGTGGAGGAGGAGGAGGTAGCCAACACTGTTTTTTTTATTTTTGTGCAAGAAATGCACCGCTGGCCGCAAATGTAGTTTTTGGAATTCTTTTGTTTTTTTTTAAACCAGCAATGTAGATGCACTTTTTAATTTTGTGCAAGAAACAATAATCTGTCCCTTTAAGCAACAGCAGGAACCTCTGATTTTAGAACAATAATCTTTCCCTTAAAGCAACAGACTCTACCTAGTCCAGTCAGATCGTTTTGTGCAGCAGGATGAGGTCTGCAATCTGTCCCTCAAAGTAGCAGTACTAGTATCTCTCCCTAGTCCACAATCAAATTGTTCAGTAATGCAGGATGAGATGTTCTATAATATCTGCAATCTGTCCCTCACAGAGCCAGCAGCATCCTCTCCCTAAACTATCCTGAGAGCATATGACATGCAGCACGGTGACTCCAGCCCCATATAGAGGCTGGGTCACATGATGCACTGGCCAATCACAGGCATGCTATTAGTAGGCATGGCTGTGATGGCTTCTAAGGTCAAACCAGTGAAACACTTGTTGATTGGCTGCCCTTGGCAGCTATTCAACACGTGGAATAAAATACCAGAACCCCGGACCCAAACCTGGACTTTTTTGAAAAGTCCGGGTTCGGGTCCGAGTCCCGGACACCCCAAAGTTTGGTACGGACCTGAACTTTACAGTTCGTGTTCGCTCAACTCTAGTTATTATCACTGCAATCTGTCCCTCACAGCAGTAGTAGTAATCTCTACCTAGTTATTAGATCTGCAATCTGTCCCTCACAATCTGTCCCTCACAGCGCCGGCAGCATCCTCTCCCTACACTAGCCTGAAAGCATATGACATGCAGCACTGTGACTCCAGCCTCATATAGAGGCTGGGTCACATGATGCACTGGCCAATCACAGCCATGCCATTAGTAGGCATGGCTGTGATGGCTTCTAGGGAAAACCAGTGAAACGCTTGTTGATTGGCTGCCCTGCAGCTATTCAACATGCGTGATAAAATACCAGAACTCGAACCCGAACGTTTTTCTCAAACGTTCGGGTTCAGTACATGGACACCCGAAAGTTCGGTACGGACCCGAACTTTACAGTTCGGGTTCGCTCAACTCTAGTTATTATCACTGCAATCTGTCCCTCACAGCAGTAGTAGTAATCTCTACCTAGTTATTAGATCTGCAATCTGTCCCTCACAATCTGTCCCTCACAGCGCCGGCAGCATCCTCTCCCTACACTAGCCTGAGAGCATATGACATGCAGCACTGTGACTCCAGCCTCATATAGAGGCTGGGTCACATGATGCACTGGCCAATCACAGCCATGCCATTAGTAGGCATGGCTGTGATGGCTTCTAGGGAAAACCAGTGAAACGCTTGTTGATTGGCTGCCCTGCAGCTATTCAACATGCGTGATAAAATACCAGAACCCAGAACTCGAACCCGAACGTTTTTCTCAAACGTTCGGGTTCGGTACATGGACACCCGAAAGTTCGGTACGGACCCAAACTTTACAGTTCGGGTTCGCTCAACTCTAGTAGTATTGGGTGAAGGCATACATTTTTGCATTTAGAAATCCTGAAGGTGGTGATTTGTTTTTGGGGTCCCGTACGTGGATAGGCTCCAAAAAAGTCTCACACATGGGGTATCCCCATAATGAGGAGAAGCATGTATTTTGGGGTGTAATTTCACATATACCCATGGCATACCCATGGCATGTGTGAGCAATATATCATTTAGTGACAACTTTGTGTAAAAAAAATAAATAAAAATTGTCACTTCCCCGAAACTTGTGACAAAATATAAAATATTCCATGGACTCAACATGCCTCTCGGCAGATAGATTGGGTGTCTACTTTCCAAAATGGGGTCATTTGGGGTTATTTTTGCTATCTAGGCAATTCATGGACTCCGAAACCTGGATAGGTAGTGAGGAGTGAAGCCATAAAATTTTGCCCTTAGAAATCCTGAAGGCGGTGATTGGTTTTCGGGGTCCTGTACGCGGATAGGCTCCCTAAATGGCTCACACATGGGGTATCCCCGTACTCAAAAAGAGCAGCAGAATGTATTTTGGGGTGTAATTCCACATATACCAGTGGCATGTGTGAGCAAGATATCATTTCAGTGACAACTTTGTGTATTTTTTTTGCCATTTTTCAATCACATGACAAACAAATAAAATATTCCATGGACTCAACATGCCTCTCAGAAAATATCCTGGGGTGTCTACTTTCCAAAATGGGGTCATTTGGGGGGGGGTTGAACTGACCTGGCATTTTATGCCCAACATCACCCACTCTTCTAACCACTTGAACCACCAAGTCTTTTCTGACACTTTTTGTTTACATGAAAAAATATTTTTTTTTTGCTAGAGAATGACTTTGAACCCCCAGATATTGTATATTTTTTAAAGCAGAGACCCTAAAGATTAAAATAGTGGGTGTTACAATTTTTTTTCCACAAAGTATTTGCGCAACGATTTTTCAAACTCAATTTTTGGGGAAAAAAACACTTTTTTGAATTTTAATGCACAAAAACACACTATTTTGCCCAAATGTTTGGTGAAATACAAAATATGATCTCATGCCGAGTGCATAGACACCATACATGACAGGCTTTAAAAATAACGCACACCTTCGAAGCAGCGACAAACTATATACATTTTTAAAAGCCTTTACAGGTTACCACTTTAGATCTGCAGAGGAGGTATACTGCTAGAATTACTGCCCTCAATCTGACATTTGCAGTGATACCTCACATGCATGGTGAAATTGCTGTTTACATACGACACGAGACTGATGCTTGCATCCACATTTGCGCGCGTGCATGGGAGGCAGGGGTGCATTTTTTCTTTTTTTTTAATTATTCATTTTGCTTTTTATTTTATTTTTACACAGTCCTTTTCATCTTTTTTTATCATTATTATTTTTATCACAGGGGTTTTAAATATCCCCTATGATAAAAATAGGTAGTGTTGCATATTTTTTTTTTATAAATTTGGGGTCTACTAGACTCTAGATCTTTCCCCCAGCCCTTAAAGCATCTGAACACACCAATATCGGTGTGATAAGATGCTTCCCCAATTTCCCAATGGCGCTGTTTATATGAGGCGAAACCGAAGTCACAAAATGCTCTTAGCCTCCGGTTTCTTAGGCCATAGAGATGATTGGAGCCATTCTAGTCTTCGATCAGCTCTATGGTCAGCTGGTGGAACCACCGGCTGCATTCTCACGTTCCCCGGTGGGACAGGAGAGCCTGAGAAGGCCAGCAACATACTAGTATGTCGCTGGTCCTTGTTTGGCATATATTGTAATGTTCTTTTTTTTCATGCAGCATGTGGGTTAAATGAAAAGAAAGAATCGATCGGTGGGTATGCCCACCATTACAAAACCTCCCTTCATCCACCCACTTCTAATGGTGGGCATAGCCCCTTTTTAAAAATATATACCGGAGCATAGGGGCAATCCACCCCAATTTCCACCCATGCCCCTATGCTCCGGTATGTATGCTCTTTTTTTAACTATGGTGGTGAAATCACTATCTACAGCCCTGGAGTCGCTGCTTTATGAATGGTGGGAGCAAACGCGTTTGCTGTCACCATTAATAAATCAGTGCTGCAGCTGAATGAATGTACCTGAAAAGGAATAAACAATTAATAAAACACAGTAACATAAAAAAAAATGACATACCTGCTAAGAAGAAAAAAATATAAAACACATTAACAATAAAACATTAACAAGAAGACATGATAAAAACAGTAACAAAGCATTACAGGTATGCATAAAAATATTAACAATAGAGAGAGAACAATAGAGAGAGATTAGAGAGAAAAAAAGAAACGTACAACTATTTTTGGCTTTTGTTATTTATTTTTTTTTTGTTTTTTTAACATTTTTAATTTTTTTGTTGTTTTAATTTTTTTTTTTTTTTGGTACGCCTTTTTTTTTTTGCAACTAAAAACTGTAACTTGTTCCAGGTTTGGGTCTCTCAAAATGCACTGGCATCTTTGGAGACCCTATGTAAGTGTGCCTATCACTGTGTCTGCTGTACCCTACGCAAATAATCCACGAATGTGTGGTAGCGTTCAAAACATTCTTCAATGCAGAGATCCCGTCCTTCCTGACGCTCTGTATAAGACATGAGCGTTCAGCAAAGCCAATTGAAAAAGGTATACAGACACTTTTTTGTACCAGCGTCTGGCCTTACGGGCAATTCGATTCGGCGCCAATAACTGTCCGTTAAGGTCCACCCCTCCCATATTAAGGTTATAATCGTGGACACAGAGGGGTTTCTTCAAAACACCAGTCGCCGTAGGAATTTGCATGAAGGGAGGTCAGAACGAAAACATTCCGATTGTCCCTCCACTTTATTGCAAGCAAATGATTACACTTCAAGCAGGCTCTCTCCCCCTGTCTAACACGGGAATCTACAAGCTGTTGGGGGAAGCCCTGGCGATTAGGTCGCACGGTTCCACATGCGCCAATTTGGTGATCAAAAAAGTGACTAAAAAGTGGCACGCTCGTGTAATAATTGTCCATGTACAAGTGGTACCCCTTTCCGAATAAGGGTGACACCAAGTCCCACACAATCTTGCCAGCACTCCCTATGTAGTCTGGGCATCCTTCTGGCTCTACGTGACTGTCTTTGCCCTCATAAACCCTGAAGCTACATGTATAGCCTGTAGCCCTGTCACAGAGCTTATACAGTTTGACCCCGTATCTGGCACACTTGCTGGGGAGGTATTGTTTGAAAGCAAAACGGCCAGAAAATTTAACCAGGGACTCGTCCACGCACACAACTTGGTTGGGAATAAAAAGTGCAGTGAACTGGGTGTAGTGGTTTATGAGGAGCTGAATTTTGTAGAGCCGGTCATATCCAGGGTCAACCCGTGGACGACAGAGTTCATTGTCACTGAAGTGCATGAACTGCAAAATCTGCTTGCATCATGTCCTGGCCATGCAAGCAGAGAACACAGGCATGTGATGAATTGGGTCAATGGACCAATATGACCGCAACTGAGTTTTTTTTGTTATGCTCATGAGGAAGGAAAGGCCCAGAAAGGTCTTAAATTCTGGAACCGTGATTGGTTTCCAGTCTCTGGCAAGTGTCAAATGGGGATTAGCTGCGATGAATTTACCAGAATATAAATTGCTTTGGTCCACTACACCCTGTTCCAAATTATTATGCAAATTCTATTTCAGTGTCAAAAGATTAAATATTTTGTTTTTCAGTTTGACTCATGGATGGCATTGTGTCTCAGGGCTCTTTTGATCACTGAAAACAATCTCGGACACCTGTGATAATTAGATTGCTAGGTGAGCCCAATTAAAGGAAAAACTACTAAAGGAGGGTGTTCTACATTATTAAGCAGAGCACCATTTTCAAGCAATATGGGGAAGAAAAAGGATCTCCCTGCTGCCGAAAAGAGTGAAATAGTTCAATGCCTTAGACAAGGTATGAAACATTAGATATTTCATAAAAACTTAAGTGTGATAATCGCACTATTAAGAGATTTGTGGCTAATTCAGAGCACAGACGGGTTCGTGCAGATAAAGGTACATTGAGGAAGATTTCTGCCAGATCCATGCATTTGATCAAGAGAGCAGCTGCTAAAACACCATTACATAGCAGCAAACAGATATTTAAAGCTGCTGGTGCCTCTGGAGTCCCACGGACATCAAGGTGTAGAGTCCTCCAGAGTCTTGCAACTGTGCATAAACCTTCCATTCGGCCACCACTAACCAATGCTCACGAGCAGAAATGGCTGCATTGGGCAGAAAAATACACAAAGACTAATTTTCAAAGAGTCCTGTTCACTGATGAGTGCCATGCAACCCTGGATGGTACAGGTGGATGGAGTACTAGATGGTTGGTGGATGGCCACCCTGTTCCTACAAGTCTGCAAAGTCAGAAAGGTGGTGGTGGAGTCATGGGAAGAGAGCTGGTCGACCCCTTTAGGATCCCCAAAGGTGTAAAGATGACCTCTGCAAAGTATGTGGAGTTCCTGACTGACCACTTCCTTCCCTGGTACAGAAGGAAGAACTATGCTTTCCGTAATCATCTACATGCATGACAATGCACCATCTCATGCTGCAAAGAATTCCTCTGCATTAATGGCTGCTATGGGAATAAAAGGAGAGAAAGTCATGGTGTGGCCTCCATCCTCCCCTGACCTCAATCCTATTGAGAACCTTTGGAGCATCCTCAAGCAAAAGATCTATGAAGGTGGGAGGCAGTTTACATCCAAACAGCAGCTCTGGGAGGCTATTCTGACATCTTGCAAACAAATTAAAGCAGAAACTGTCCAAAAACTCACAAGTTCAATGGATGCAAGACTTGTGAAGCTGCTATCAAATAAGGGGGCCTATGTTAAAATGTAACGTGACCTGTTAAAATGTTTAAAAAGTTAAAATGTTGTTCAAAGTTTGATTGAAATAGATTTTGATTTCAGTAGATATGCTGCAAACACAACAAATGACAATTTTCAGTTCTTTACAACCTATAGAGTGTTTTGAATCTTATTGTGTGTAATAATTTGGAACAGTGCATTGTAGGTTTTTTATTTTGAAAAAAAATACTGTTATCATTAGGAGGTTTGTTCGAATAAAATTTGAATTGTACTCTTAATAGTTGATAACATGAGAATTATGCTGACTGTTGTTTACATCAATTATTTAGGTAAATGAGAAAAATATCATTGGTATAATAATTTGGAACAGGGTGTATAGATCTATAGAGATCTTCCGTATAATACAGGGAATAAAAATCGATGGTTGTAAAATCAACTGTATTCACCGTGATTTTGGGTTGGCCAGTGAATGGGGGAAGTACGGGCGCTGAATCAGTGGGGGGTTGCCAATCAGGATTAGCGAATTCAGCGGGAAGGGCACTATGGGTTCTGCGGGCCTGTGTTCGTCTTCTTTGGGGCTGCAGGACATTACTTATGCTAGCCACACCAGCTTGAACTGCACTTATGGGCCTCGCCACATTACCACGTGTTATTGCAGCGCTGGTTCGTCTACGACCAGGATGTGCTAGGCCACTGGTGCTTGCCAGTTCATCACAACGAGTAGCAGTGCTAGTAATGGCTCTCTGCTCCATACGAGAGCCCTGCGGTTCATGCACGTCAGCGACAGCAGAACGGGACCTGGTACACCTGACCTTAGCAGGGACCGATCCGTCGACAGAACTATCTGACAGGGTGCCACTGCTGTCTAGCGGTTCGTATGCTGAGCCCGAATCTGACAGTGGAGTTTCCCCATCGCTCTCGTCTGTCATACTCAGCAATGTGTAGGCCTCTTCGCTAGTGTACTGGCGACTGGACATTTTGGGCTTTCTAAATTTGATACGTACATTAGCGTTACTCACAGGCAAAAAACCGCACCTGGTTGTCAGAGCCCATTTCAAAGGCTACCAAAATCACTGTCAGATTTTACAGGGATTGGGTGTGATCTCTGCGAACGCTGCAGATATGTGCGTTGTGTTTTGTAAGTCTCAGCGATCTATTGATCCTGCACTTGGGTGGGCTGGGCTGGGCGGAGGGGCTAAACGCAGGTGCTAGCAGGTATCTGGGCTAATCCTGCTAACGCTGTGTTTTTTTAGAACACTAATGTACTGGGGACGCTAATATATATCTGATCAGATCTGTTCAGATACTAACACCTATCTAATGTGTGTGTATGCATGTCAGAGTACCTAACTAACTGGCCCTGCCTGGTGTTTACGCTGACTCTAACGTACGCTGAAACCTAACTGGTGTCACCGCCGGGCAATCAGGGGTTAAAACCTTTATTAGGTATATATATATATATATATATATATATATACAGCGGGTGCCCAGATGGAAAAAATCTAATCTAACAAGCGTTTCCTGTGACACTTATAGAGTGATCACAGGTGACAGGGGGCAATCAAGGGGTTAAAAACTTTATTGGGGGGGCAAGGGGGGTATTTATATGTACCAAGGCTTACTACAAACCTACCCTAACACTGATTAGTGCCACAAGGGTCACAAGTACAGCGATCAGTAAAAATCAGATCGCTGCACTATATGACACAGTGACAGAAGGTGACAGCAATGAAGGGGCTAACTGGGGGGGGGGGGGCGGTCAGGGGGTGATCAAAGGGTTAAAAGTGTGCCTAACTGTACTGTCTCTTCCTTGCTGAAACTGAAAAGGGCTTCAGGGAGGAAGATGAGCTAATTTCCCCTGTCTCTGTTTACATTACAGAGGCAGAGGTGCACTACCATTAGCCAGGACCGATCGGAAGGGCCAGGCCAAATAGTATTGGCCTGGCCCTGTAGACTGATCGGTCCTCTATCGAATCCGATAGTAGTGCCCGCGCTGTGAACGCATGCGCGCGCTCTCGGTGCATGATCACGGCCGCCGTCACCTGACGGCTTTTCGCGATAACGAACCAAGTCGCGCCGTCAAGCCACGGCGGGCAGTCTGCAACTGGTTAAACAGTGACGCTGGGTACGGGGGAGGGGACAGGGGTGTTGGTGTTTGCTCTAACAGGGGAAAAATCCTTTCTGATCTTCTATGGCAATTAGATATTCCTTGGATCAACAAGTGTTATTACTTATAAATATAGATAGCTAGGCATATTCTGCACATTTAGGAATGTGTCCAGCTTTTTGTTTTATATCAATCTACTGAGTTGGCTAGAACTAGTTCTTGAGGCAGCCTATTACACATTTTCTCTAATACCATCCACCAGCACTTGGATGTATAAAAACATCAAAGCTTCTGTGTCCAAAATGCAATATACGCTGCCCCCTTGAGGGTTGCTTAAGAAATCAATTCCTCCTTGGTTTTCCCCACTCTGAAGGTCCTCCACCACGCCTGACACTCTGGGTTCACAGTTGCAAAGTTATGGTAACTTAACACCTTAATAGTAATAGAGACCACACCAAGTTTTGCAGCTAAGATATTTACTTATAAGAGTTAGTGTTGGAGCTCTAAAAGAAGAACTTGTAACTTGAAGGCAACAGTAAACAGTTTACTTGACAATGAAGAATCTCAAAGTATCGCTCCTAAACAACAGTATGATGTATAATGAAAGGATAAATGAATAAAGATATTCACCACTCCTTATACTCTATGGTAACAACAACAGAAATATTCAGTTTATCCTCCAACTGAGTTTAATCAAATACCTTATGGTCAAGAGGGGAATTATGCAAATAAGACGTATGTAAGTACCTGGAGTGAATATGGTCCACAGAACTCACTCTATTATTGTACACATTTAGATAGGTGACTCGCAGGTATATCAATACCACTCAATGGAAAATTATCAAAGTTAGTATAACTTTATAATAGTTCAGTTATATACTAATACATGTATAATTAACAGTAAATAAAGAAAAGATCCTGCGCTTTGGGCTAGAAAGGACATAAATCGTAAATGCGACTTTGCAGATAGGTTTTTGGTAGAACCCTTCAATAAAATTAAAATATATAACTGCAGCGCAAAAATTCATATATAAAACACAAAAGAGTCCATATATAGAATCTTGAGCAGGGGTCCTGTATGTTCAGCAGATAGCCCACCACCAAAGGCACCACCACTCCAAGCCTCTTACCAGAAGTCAATGACCCCCTATTACGGAGGGTCAAAAAACGCCTTTGAATTATAAGCTCCAGCAGGGGACCTCGGACTCAGACTCTCAATCAATAGGACTCCACATCAGCTCATTAGTAAGATCCAGACTCGTGCATGTAAGGAACATAAATATACGATAGTGCAGATGGTACAAACAAAAACTTTAATGGTGGACAAATGGTCACTCACATTTCTGAAGTAAAAAGACAGCATTTGTGTACGTATGTCGACACAGCTCAAAGTCACCGCGCCTGGATACACCACGTGGATGGTCCGGCGTCCAGAAAGGAAAATGGCGTCCGCGATTCAGGTTTGTCCGGTCATGTGCAGAAAGGTACGTCTCCCAGCAGCCACCCAACGCGTTTCGTCATCTACTGACGTCGTCGGGGGTGTGGCCGCCAGGGGACGTGAGCACCTTATGACCGGATCAAGCGGAAATAGCCTGCGTTCCAACCTGCTCGTACACCAACCAGCAAAACAGGAAGCGCAGTGTATTGAATCAGTCGCTAAGACTAGAGCAAGTATAGACAAAAGTATCTATCTGCTGACAGCGAATTTAAAACTGATTTCATTGAATTATGATAAAAGAAGTATAAAAATCTTCATTCAAGAAGTATCTTAAAAAGATTATATTGAGAAAAAATTTATAAAAGTTTAAAATCCCGCACTGACCGGAGAAATTGAACGCGCTCGCCATCTAGTGACCCGAGGTAAAATATCATCTCATACAAGGAACAATGATTTTTGTAGATAAAATTTTTTTTACATGTTTAGCCAAAAACTCTACGCATTATTAATAAAAGCATTCACATCCCATTCTATATTCAATCCATAAGGGGCATATGAACGCAAGGAATATATCCAAAAAGTTTCCAATTTGGAGATTTCTCTCCTGATATTGTTTCCCCGCCATGTTGGCACATAATGATCTATTGCTATGATTTTAGTGCCTACAGGATTTCTCCCGTGGCATAGATCATAATGGCGTGAAACACTATGGTTGGGATATCCCTTGCGAATATTGGTCAAATGTTCTCCCACTCTGATCTGCAGGGTGCGTATTGTACGCCCCACATAATAATGTCCACATGGACAGATCAATAAATATACTATATTTTTAGTAGAACAAGAAATGAAAGATTTAATAGAGTAAGATTTACCATCATGTGTTGAGGAGAAAGTGGTGCATTTAGATTTTATAGAGTTAACTTTACACACTTTGCATTTTTTGCAAGGGTAAAACCCTTTCATGTTTTGGAAAAACATGAGTTTTTTTGTTGGAGGTTCAATTACATTTGGAGCTACTGTTAATCTAAGTGGAGGTGCTCCTTTGAATAGTACAGTAGGTCTATCTCCTAGGATAGGAGCCAACACCCGATCATTAGTCAATATGTTCCAGTGTTTTTTAAGATTCCTAGTGACTAATTGATGTTGGGAACTATAGGTGGTGATCATAGGGCTGAACTTGATTGAACTTGGTTTCCACAGACTTAGGTCTTGGGACTAGAAGAGTGTTCCTGTCCATCTGTTGGACTTCCCCATAGGCTTTATCAATCAGAGAGTTGGTGTAACCCTTTTCTCTGAATCTAATTTTTAGAGTATCAGCCTCCTTCTCAAAAGTATCTAGGTCAGAACAATTTCTACGTAAACGGATAAATTGACCTATGGGGACGCCTCCCAACCAATTAGGGTGATGGCAACTCCCTATGTCAATAAACCCATTGCGGTCAGTTTCTTTGAAATGGGTGGAAGTCACCAACCTACCATCCTTGACCTCTATGTTTAAATCCAAAAAATGAATCTTAGAGGTACTGGCCTCATATTCTAACTTGATACCTCTATCATTGATATTGAGAGTAGAGATAAAGAGGTCTAGGGAAGGAAGGTCACCATCCCAAAGGAGGAGGACGTCGTCTATGTACCTCATCCAGAAGCGGAGTTCCCCCCTACCACTGGCATAGACGACGTCCTCCTCCCACTTGGCCATGAACAAGTTTGCCATGCTTGGCGCGAATTTCGCGCCCATGGCAACGCCTCTAGTTTGTAGGTAATGATTACCACCCCACCAGAAGTAATTATGCTTCATGGCATACTCCAACAAAGATAATATAAAATGTTTCTGTTTACTAGGTAATGAGGTATCCGTTCCCAGATATTTTTCTACTGCCTCCATGCCGTGTTCATGTGATATAATTGTGTAGAGGGAGGAAACGTCCGCCGTAGCAAGGATCATTCCCTCCCTCCACTGAACATCCTGCAGGAAGTTAATAACTTGAGTACTATCCTTAAGAAAGGATGGTGTACTCGTTACCAAAGGTTGTAAGTAAGTGTCTATATACCAACCCACCCTGGAGGTCACAGAATCTAGACCACTAACTATGGGTCTACCAGGGGGGTCGGTAAGACTCTTATGTACCTTAGGCAAAATGTATAGAACAGGTATCCTCGGAGCTATTGGTATTAAGAAGGCTATTTTCTTTTTTGGTTACAATACCCTCTTTTGCACCTTTCTCCACAATCTTAGCTAACTCTTTTTTATATTTAGTGGTGGGATTGCTCCCTAGTAACTGATATGTATCTCTGTCCGAGAGCAATCTCTCCACTTCCTTCTGATATGCCTCTTTTTTCAGAATTACAATTCCCCCTCCCTTATCGGCAGGTCTCACTACAATGTCATTTCTATCTTTTAACATTTTTAGACCCTTTTCAAATTTAACATCAGGATAATATTTTTTATGCTTAATGGCATTGACATCCTTGAGTACCATGTCTTTAAAGATAGCCAATGCAGGTGGCATGGTTCCAGGTGGATTGAACAATGAGGCATTGGCCAATCCGGAATGTCTGTAATTATCCTGATTGTGGGTTAGTCTGGCTGGATTACTGGTGAGGTATCTCTTAACATTAAGTCGCCTAACAAATTTATGGACATCCATATAAGTCTCAAATTTGTTAAGGGGCCTAGGTGGAGCAAACTTTAATCCACGGTTAAGAACATGTATTTCTTCACTAGATAATGGTTGTTGGCTTAAGTTAAAGATGCCTGTAGTTTCTAATTCCTGGGTCTTTTTACGGATCCTCCTCCCCCCTCTGGACCCTCTTTTGGCTCTATATGCCTTTTGTGGCTTGTTGTGGCCCTGGGAAAATTTGACTCCATATGTTCTCTAGGTTGTTGCCAACCACCCCCCCGTCGGGGAGACCTATATGGCATATGGTGAGGGCTATCATTTCTTGTTGAATTAGGGTGCTGTGTTAAGTATCTATCATCATAGTGGTTCTCATGATACATTAATGGTGCAAATTTATTAGACTGAAAATAATCCGGGGTGTGGGGGCGTGGGGAATAATATTTTTGCCTCTGGCCACCATTTTTATTCCTACCTCTTCCACCCTTTGATGGCTGCGAATGATGGTATGACCACTGGGGGTTGGAATCATATTGGGGAATTCTCCCTTGTGATATCACATCTCCCCCAGAGGCCTGTGGTTGAGGTGTAGGATTATTTGAGGTTCATCCGTTGGAAGGATCAATCGAGGGCCCCATTGGGTCATTACCCAAACCCCTAGTTTGCCATTTAAATACCCTGTTGGTCTGGTAATCTTCCTGATCCCTGATGAATTTTTTCCTTTTTTTAACTTTCTGATCATTATCCTCTTTCTCAAGATGTTTTCTTAAACCATCAGACCTTCTTATATAATCCTCGTTAGTTTTGGAAGATTCCAAGCTACTCCGA
This sequence comes from Glandirana rugosa, assembly GCA_018402905.1. Taxonomy (NCBI): domain Eukaryota; kingdom Metazoa; phylum Chordata; class Amphibia; order Anura; family Ranidae; genus Glandirana; species Glandirana rugosa. The sequence continues at coordinate 3,054,365 of BLSH010240563.1, forward strand.
ATGCCTGAAATCTCAGTGATTAATCTCTGACGTTTCTCTTTTTTTCTATTGACCATAAAGTTAAGCAGAGAAATCCCTGCCTGATTGAAAAATTTAAACCACTCAAGTGTGTCCAGTTCATCACTTTGGGGTGCCAGTTCCCATCTAAGGCTTCGGGGGACCATGCCTTTGGCTATATACTGCTCTAAAAAGGCAATATCCCAGTTGTTATGTAATTCAGTGGTCAAAAGATTTTTTAACCTCATGAATATTCCACCCAAATCTGACCGGGAACTAGATGCATCACCAAACACCTCATCAGTGATGACAGAATAGGATTCTCTAAAGTCAAAAACATCCATAGTGAAAACCAGCCCAGCTGCTGGAAAATTGTTACCAAAAATAAAACAGTAAATAAAGAAAAGATCCTGCACTTTGGGCTAGAAAGGACATAAATCGTAAATGCGACTTCGCAGATAGGTTTTTGGTAGAACCCTTCAATAAAATTAAAATATATAACTGCAGCGCAAAAATTCATATATAAAACACAAAAGAATAATTAACAGTAATAATTGTTTAGCTGAATTCTCCTGCTCTAATTCAGAGAGTTCCTATGGAGGATAAACTTTGAATTTGGTCAAGTGAGAAATGGTAGCTGCAATAGTAGAAATCTTGACAACAAAGTTCAGTTGATCTTCTGCCGCCTCAGGTTAATTCAGAAGTTAGGTACCTGAATTTACTGTGTCCACAAATCCCTTGGATAAGGCACAAAGAGATAAAACTGCGTTGAGTTTAAATAAACTTTTGCTGTGATCACTGACTTCAGGATAAGCTGACTATTACAGGTATGTCTTCTATGGTAACTGAATAAACTGAGCCTGTCTTTAAAGAAGGATTACTGGAAAACAATTGAGTACACTCACCCCACTGGTCAGATGACTACAGATAGCGGTCTGGCTGCTCAGATGATGCTGATGGCGCTGGAACTGATGGTATCCGCTTGTTCTTTGCTTTGGGGAAAACGGCTTCTACTGCACTCCCAGCAGTTCTCTCTGGATCGATTGCCTCTCACTCTGCTGCTGTCGCCGAATCTGGGAGAGACTCAGATGCTGGTATGCTGGTTCTGCAGGTCACTTACTGGAAAGTTGCAGCACCACAGCTTGCTGGAACACTGTGTAAATTCAGCCCGCTGGATCACTAGACATAGGCCACAGGCCGCAATCCTGCCGAAGAGGCACACAGGTCCCTGCTGGTCGATCACGCCGTCCAAAAAGACTTGAGCAAACTCCTCCCCTCATTTAAATAGGTTCTCTCACACAGCATCATTCCTCCCAAGAGCCTTTCCTGTAGCACAGCACACTGGGAAATGGGGTCCTTCCACTGCAAAGTCTAAGGACAGGTTCCCTCTGTAGCACTACAAATCCCACAAAGCAGCACTTCTCACATGACCCTTCTGTTTAACAATTTCAACACTAGAGGAAAGTCTTCAGAGCATCAATAGGCAACAAGTGTCTCTAGGTTAAAGGAGCGCTATTGGATTCCTGGCCACAGCAACATAAGCACTTAGTACATATATTAATCAATTCTATACAACACTACTGGGCCATGTATACAAATCTATGTACATACAACTAAAAACAATATATATTATACAATAAAGTGTAAAAATACAGTGTCCATTTATCAATATTCCATAAAAAGTGCATTAGTGCAGATATCTGATAGCTCTATATGCAGATAGCTCTCTGCCCTTGATACAGTGTCCATATCATGGATCCCATAAAAGTGCTCTTGTGTTCACTGAATACATGCAGACAAATAACACAGTGCTCCAGAGATCCTCCTCCACCAACACAGAAAACTCACCAGATTTATATGACCACCCACTACAGGTAAGTCAAAAAATGCTTGTTACACAGGGGTTAAATGCCATCCACTTTCCACATGGACCAACTCATTTTCTCTCCTCTTGCTGCTGTTATAATCATATAGACACATGCAACATAAGGAAGAAATAGAGAAAGACTGCCATAGTGAAAAAAACTCTGAGGATCTGAAAAAAAAAAATTGTTGCTCCACATAAAGATGTCCTAGACCCTGAAACTGAGCTGCAGCATGGTGGCCAAGACCATACAACGGTTTAACATGTCAGGTTCCACTCAGAACAGGCCTCGCCATAGTCGACCAAAGAAGTTGAGTGCACGTGTGCCACGACACCTGGGGTCAGATGACAGATGCGCACCACTGGGGTGCGAATGGCACAGCTGAAGTGCGAAGCGCACCGATAAGGTTGCGAAGCGCACCACTAAGGTTGTGGACCTATAGCTGACTTGGCTGCAAATGGATCCAGGTCGCGGCCCCCCTGGGTTCCCTCAGCTGGCTACAGGTGGAAGAGAGGAATCAGCAGTGCAGAAACAGCAAGGATAGTCAGTGGCATTAGCCAAAGGTTAGGGCCACAAGCAGACAAGGACAGACTGGAGAGCACACCAAGGTCAGGGTATCAAGCAGGAAGGGATAGTCAGAACAAGCCAAAAGTCTGTAAATGGAAATAGGCTCAGAGTATACAATAGGAACAACCACACACAGAGCCAAACACACACAACATTGATCGGCAAGGAGGCTTTGCAGCACATGGTCTTAAATAGAGTTTGGAGACTGGGGTGGAGTTCACTGAGAGCTAGAGTTGAGCGAACCCGGACTGTAAAGTTCGGGTCCGTACCGAACTTTGGGGTGTCCGGGACCCGGACCCGGACTTTTCAAAAAAAGTCCGGGTTCGGGTCCGGGGTTCTGGTAATTTTAATGAAAAATCTTAAAAATGCTGTAAAAAAGCCCAGGAAGGTCCTAGAGGTCTGCAAAAGGAAGGAAAATGGGGGTAAGGGTGGGACAAGTGCCCTACAAAGAAATGGGGACAGGGAAATAACTTTAAATATTTTTTAAAAAATAAAAACATAAAAATGCAAAAATGGAGATCATCTTCAAAATGAGTCTGAAAAGTATTAATTAACATTAGAGGCCATAGAACTGTTCTAAAATCATCTTCAAACTGTGTCAAAAAAGTATAAATAAGCCGGGAGTACC
>BLSH010240563.1:3070997-3084724 GCA_018402905.1 Glandirana rugosa
CTCGCCCATCCGTGCTCACCCATTTGTCACCCATGCGTCTGTGCTCACCCATCCATGCTCACCCATGCATCTGTGCTCACCCATCCGTCACCCATGCATCCGTGCTCACCCATCCGTCACCCATGCATCCATGCTCACCCATCCGTCACCTATGCATCCGTGCTCACTCATCCATCACCCATGCGTCCGTGCTCACCCATCCGAACTCACCCGTCACGCCCGCACCCGTGCTCACTCATCCATCACCCATGCTCACCCATCCGTGCTCACTCATCTGTCACCCATGCATCTGTGCTCACGCATCTGTTACCCATGCATCCATGCTCACCCATCCGTGCTCACTCATCCATCACCCATGCATCCATGCTCACCCATCCAGCCATGCTCACCCATGCATCCATGCTCACCAATCCAATCATGCTCACCCATGCAGCCTCATCCGTGCTCACCCATCCAGCCTCATCCATGTTCACTCATGCATCCATGTTGACCCATGCATCCGTGCTCCGCCACCCATCAGTGCTCACACTTGCATTCATGCTCACCCATGCATTCATGTTCACCCATGCATCCATGCTCAGCCATGCATCCGTGCTCTGCCATCCATCTGTGCTCACCCATGCATGCATGCTCACCCATGCATCCGTGCTCCGCCATCCATCTATGCTCACCCATGCATCTATGCTCACCCATGCATCTGTGATCACCAATCCAGTCATGCTCACCCATGCAGCCTCATCCATGCTCACCAATCCAGCCGTGCTCACCCATCCAGCCTCATCCGTGTTCACCCATGCATCTATGCTCCGCCATCCATCTGTGCTCCGCCATCCATCTGTGCTCTGCCATCCATCCGTGCTCCCCCATCCATCTGTGTTCAGCCATCCATCCATGCTCAGCCATCCATCCGTACTCACCCATGCATGCGTGCTCACCAATGCATCCGTGCTCACCCATCCATCCGTGCGCAGTCATCCCCATCTATGGCTTATTCACCACCATTCGTGCTCATTTATGCCTCATTCATGTTCATCCTTACCTCATCAGTTCTCATCAATGACACATCCATGCCACTACACCGCCCATCAGTGCCACCACAGTGCCTCACGATAATGTAATAGGTAGTCAAATTAGATTTGAAACGTAGGCCCCTAGAACGCCTGATGGTGCACCCTGCATGTTGGGCCTCTGTATGTGGCCAGGCTGTGTAAAAGTGTCACTCATGTGGTATCCCCAAACGTAGGCCCCTAGAACGCCTGATGGTGCACCCTGCATGTTGGGCCTCTGTATGTGGCCAGGCTATGTAAAAGTGTCACTCATGTGGTATCCACATACTCGGGACGAGTAGCAAAATATATTTTAGGGTGTCGTTTTTGCTAGGTACATGCTGTATGTTAGAAATATTGTATAAATGGACAACCTTGTGTAAAAAAAAATGCGTTTTCATTTTCTTTCCACATTTTCCAAAAACTTGTGGAAAAAATGAACCATTCAAAAGACTCAATATGCCTCCTAGAATATACGTTGAGGTGTTTACTTTCCAAAATGGGGTCATTTTTTGGGCGTTTCCATTGCCCTGGTGCTCCAGGACCTTCAAAAGTGCAAGAGGTAGTCAGGAAATTATATCTGTAATTTATGTCCTTAGAACGCCTGATGGTGCTCTCTGCATATTGGGCCTCTGTATGTGGCCAGGCTGTGTAAAAGTGTGACTCATGTGGTATCACCATACTCGGAACGAGTAGCAGAATATATTTTAGGGTGACATTTTTGCTGGGTACATGCCGTGTGTTAGAAATATTGTATAAATTGTCAACCATGTGTAAAAAAAAAAAAATGCGTTTTCATTTTCTTTCCACATTTTTCAAAAACTTGCGGAAAAAATGAACCGTTCAAAAGACTCATTATGCCTCATAGAATATATGTTGGGGTGTTTACGTTCCAAAATGTGGTCATTTTTTGTACGTTTCCATTGCCCTGGTGCTCCAGGACCTTCAAAAGTGCAAGCGGTAGTCAGGAAATTATATGTGTAATTTATGTCCTTAGAACGCCTGATGGCGCTCCCTGCATGTTAGGCCTTTGCATGTGGGCAGGCTGTGTAAAAGTCTCACACATGTGGTATCACCATACTCAGGACGAGTAGCAAAATGTGTTTTGGGGTGTAATTGGTGGTATGCATATGCTGGGTGTGAGAAATAATCTGCTAATATGACAATTTTGTGAAAAAAAAAACTGAAAAAAAATCTACATTTTGCAAAGAATTGTGGGAAAAAAATGACAACTTCAAAAAACTTGCCATGCCTCTTACTAAATACGTTGGACTGTCTACTTTCCAAAAAGGAGTCATTTGGGGGGTATTTGTACTTTTCTGTCATGTTAGAGCCTCAAGAAATGAGATAGGCCGTCAGTGTATCAGGTGTGATCAATATTCAGTGATTGGCACCATAGCTTGTAGACTCTATAACTTTCACAAAGACCAAATAATATACACTAATTTGGGTTATTTTTTACCAAAGATATATAGCAGTATAAATTTTGGCCAAAATTTATGAAGAAAAGTTGCTAATTTGCAAAATGTTATAACAGAAATAAAGAAAAATGCTTTTTTTTACAAATTTTTCTGTATTTTTCCATTTATTGCTCAAAAAATAAACACCCCAATGGTGATTAAATACCACCAAGAGAAAGCTCTGTTTGTGTGAAAAAAAGGAATAAAATTTCATATGGGTACAGTGTTGCATGAGTGAGTAATTGTCATTCAAAATGTGAGAGCACTGAAAGCTGAAAATTGGTCTGGTTAGGAAGGGGGTTTAAGTGCCCAGTGGTCAAGTGGTTAAAGGAATATTTCATTTTTATTTTTTCACTTTAATCATTACTAAAATCACTGCTCCTGAAAAAACTATTGATTTATAAACTTTTTTGCATTGATATATGTCCACTAGGGCAGTACACAGGTTCCCATACACTTTTTTATGGCAATAACTTGCATATAATCCTTTAAAATTAGCACTTTTGATTTTTTCATGTTCGTGTCCCATAGACTTTAATAGGGTTTGCATGTTCGCTAGAACTTATTGCTTGTTCGCAATTTATGGTGTGGACCGAACCGTGGGGTGTTCAGTCCATCCCTGTTCTGCATGTATTCTAGAAGTGAACACGAGAGCACTTTTATGGGATCCATGATATGGACATCAAGGATGGATATCAAGGGCACAGAGCATGAATTTGTTGGAGATATCTGCACTACTGCACTTTTTGTGTATTTTTGACCAAAAGGACACTTTATTGTACAATATATATTTATGTTTGTTGTTGTATGCACATAGCTTTGTATGGACCAATAGCGCTGTATAGGATAGCTACATCACTAACCTAGTCTCAAAATACCAACCAAGCCGATCTCTTCAGTCCTCCCAATACCTCCTGCTCTCTAGCTCCCTTGTCACCTCTTCCCATGCTCGCCTCCAGGATTTTTCAGTCTGTCCAACTGTCCCCTAATCTATCCATCTTTAGACAATTCCTGAAAACCCTTCTCTTTAACCATTTCAATACAGGACACTTCCTTCCCAGACCAATTTTCAGCTTTCAGCGCTCTCACACTTTAATGACAATTACTCAGTCATGCAACACTGTACTCAAACAAATTTTTTAAATTTTTTTCACACAAATAGAGCTTTCTTTTGGTGGTATTTAATCACCTCTGTTTTTATTTCTCATTTTTTGCGACATAAGTGAAAAAAGAGTGAAAATTTTGAAGAAAAACCCACTTTTTTTTAGTTTCTATGATAACATTTTGCAAATCAGCCATTTTTGTTCATAAATTTGGGTCAAAACCTATACTGCTACCTATCTTTGGTAAAAATAACTCAAATAAGTGTATATTATTTGGTTTGTGTGAAAGTTATATAGTCTACAAGCTATGATGCCAATCATTGAAAATTGATCACACCTGATGTACTGACGACATATCTCATTTCTCGAGGCCCTGAAATGTCAGAAAAGTACAAATACCCCCCAAATGACCCCTTTTTGAAAAGTAGATATTCCAAGATATTTAGTAAGAGGCATGGCAAGTTTTTTGAAGTTGTATTTTTTTCCCACAGTTCTTCGGAAAATTAAGAAATTATTATTATTATTTTTTTTTTAAAACAAAATTGTCATAACAACAAGTTATTTCTCACACACAGCATATGCATACTTTCAATTACACCCCAAATACATTATGCTACTCCTCCCAAGTATAGCGGTACCACATGTGTGCGACTTTTTCACAGCCTGGCCATATAGAGAGGTCCAACATGTAGGGAGAACCGTCAGGCATTCTATGAGCATAAATTAGACATCTAATTTCCTAACGATCTATTACACGTTTGAAGGCCCTGGAGCACCAGGACAGTAGAATTACCCACAAAATGTCCCCATTTTGGAAAGCAAACACCCCAATGTATATTCAGTGTGGCATTATGAGTCTTTTGAATGGTTCATTTTTTTCCACAAGTCTTCGAAAAACATGGAAAGAAAATAAAAACACTTTTATTTTTACATAAAGTGGTCAATTTATAAGATATCTCTAACACATAGCATGTACTTAGCAAAAATTACCCCCCCAAAATACATTCTGCTACTCATCCCGAGTATGGCAATACCACATGTGTGAGACTTTTACACAGCCTGGCCACATATAGAAGTCCAACATTGAAGTAGTAACTTCAGGCGGTCTAGGAGCATAAATTACACATCTAATTTTATTCCTACCTATCATACTTTTGAAGGTCCTGGAGCACCAGGACAGAGGAATTACCCACAAAATTACCCCATTTTGGAAAGAAAACACCCCAAGGTATATTCTATGAGGCATGGGCTGCAGATAGGTACTTGGGTACTCTGATGGGCTGGAGACAGGTACTCGGGAACTCAGATGGGCTAGTGACGGGTACTCAGATGGGTTGGTGACATGTACACGGGTACTCAGATGGGCTGGTGACAGGTACTCGGGTACTCAGATGGGCTGGTGACAGGTACTCGGGTGCTCAGATGGACTGGTGAGAGGCACTCGGGTACTCTGATGGACTTGTGACAGGTACTCGGGTACTCAGATGGGCTGGTGACAGGTACTCGAAAACTCAGATGGGCTGGTGACAGATACTCGTGTACTCAGATGAGCTGGTGACAGGTACTCAGATACTCAGAGGGGCTGGTGACAGTTATTCAGATGGGCTGGTGACTAGGGATGGGCCGAACGAACCCCTGTTCGGTTCGCACCAGAACTTTCGAACATCCCGAAAGTTCAGACCCGAACAACGAACCCCATTGAAGTCAATGGGACGCAAACATCAAAAATCAAAAATGCCCATTTTGAAGGCTTATATGCAAGCAATTGGGCATACAATGGTTATAAGAGTCCAGGTCCTGCCCTACGGAGCTTAATGCTCGGGAGTTGAGGGGAGCGGGCGGCGTGCTCTCCGGATCCTCTTGAAGCGGCGGATCACAGGTAGACCCCATTGTTTTGCCATATTAGGACCTGCTGGTCCATTCGAATGTCCGGGAATTGTTTGGGGGAGGCCATGCCGACAGTCGCTTATAATCATCCACACCTAGGGATACACACAGTGGCCTTATTGGCTGAAGAGTGACTACCAACTGCTCTCATTATTCGTGATCATATATTCATGGCCTTTTGACTGTCATTTGCCAATGCTTTCCTGCCCCCTATTGATTCAATTTACAGTCATTTAGGGACCATACCATTTATTGAAGATAGTTTGGAGGTCGGGTAATGCATGATTGGCGCCTGGGCTTTTGTTTTAGCAGACAACGTTGTCATGTTGGTGGTAGGGTGGTGGTGTCCGTGTCCATATGTGTACATTCTATAATTTTTGTTTTGTTTTTTGGATTTTTTGAACTTTTAATGGCTGTTTTATAAATTTTGTAATACCTGTATAGGTCCAGTTTGTTAATATATACTTTTTCTTTTGGTGGCCATTTCCCAGTGGCTCTACTTGTGGCATCTTGTACACTTTCTCTCTGAGTGTACATAGTTACATAGTTACATAGTTAGTCTGGTTGAAAAAAGACACAAGTCCATCCAGTTCAACCAAAAAAAAAAAATGTATATACATATATATATATATACACATACACACATACAACCAAATAATCCCATATACAATCCTTCACCCACAGTTGATCCAGAGGAAGGCAAAAAACCCCAGCAAAGCATGGATCCAATTTGCTATAACGGGGGAAAAAATTCCTTCCTGATTCCCCGAGAGGCAATCGGATTCACCCTGGATCAACTTTACCTAAAGATGTTAGTACCCAGTTATATTATTTACATTAAGGAAAGAATCCAGGCCTTTTTTAAAGCAATCAACCGTGCTGGCCAAAACCACCTCTGGGGGGAGTCTATTCCACATTTTCACAGCTCTTACTGTGAAGAAACCTTTCCGTATTTGTAGATGAAATCTTTTTTCCTCTAGACGTAAAGAGTGCCCCCTTGTCCTTAGTGATGACCTTAAAGTAAATAACTCCACACCAAGTTCACTATATGGACCACTTATATACTTGTACATGTTGATCATATCCCCCCTTAATCTCCTCTTCTCAAGAGAGAATAAATTCAGATCCTCCAATCTTTCCTCATGTAAGTTTTTATTGTTTTGTCCTTTTGGCGTAGCCTTCTTTTTTTGCCACTGAGCTCCCTCTCAGGTGAGTCTTACCTCGACTTGGTGTTGTGCCTCCCCTAGGGAACATGTATCAATGAAAAAAAAGTTTGTTATAAACATCATTTTTAAATGAGCAGTGATTTTAATAATGCTTAAAGTGAAAAAAAACAATCCTTTAAATAATGTGCCTGGGGGGTCTCCTTAGTCTACCTGTAAAAGGGTGCATCTCTGTGATGTGTAGAACACAGAGAAAAATTACATTTCCATAGGAAAAATTGTCATTTAAAATTGTGGCTGTAATGTATTGCCAGCCCCTGGCAATATACAAAACAATCACTGAAAAAAATGTAATAGGGTCCCCCCCTCCGTCCATACCAGGCCCTTCGGGACGGAGGTGTGGGGTATATAGTATTTCAGGTGGTGTATTAAAATATATACAGTCTAGTGTATATATATATATATACGGTATATATATATATACACACATACACAGTGTATTGAGTGTACACTATATATCCAGTGCATTCACGGGTGTATGGTATATAGTACACTTCAGGTGGGGTATTAAAATATATACAGTGTAGTATATATATATATATATATATATATATATATATATATATATATATATATATATATATATATATATATATTTACATACACAGTGTATTGAGTGTACACTATATATCCAGTGCATTTGGGGTTGTACGGTATATAATACAGTGTAGTGCGGTGTTAAAAAAAATCCCCATCATGTCCCGAAGGCCACAAAGGAGAGGCAGATGCCTACAGGCCACTGAAAGAGGGCAAGCAGCCTCTGTGTCTACATTGAGAAGTGGTGGTGGCGGACATGGTGTATCCTCTGCAGGCGGGTCTTGCTTGTCCTTTTTTTCTGCTGTTGGCCATGTTATTGAGCCACAACATGCAAAAGAGTTGGTGGAGTGGATAACTAAGCCATCCTCATCCTCCTCATCCTCTGTCAACCAGGCTCATATTAGTTTGCCTTACAACACAGCTGGCAAAGCAGCCTATTCCACTGGATCCTTGTCCACAGTTACTTCTATCGTAGCCCCACAATCATGCATGGAGGAGTCACCATAATTATTCGACCATAGTGTCGGTTACATGCTGATGGAGCATGCGCAGCAATTTGAAGGCTCCGATGTTGGTTCCCAGGTTGAGGAAGGGAGTAATGTGAGCCCAGAGATAGGGGGTGCCACAGAAGGACAAGGTTCTAGCAGTCATGTTCCCCCAGCTGCAACATACTGCCAAGTTTTCTCCACTGATGAGGAGGGAGGGGTTGATTAGGACACTGACTGTACTTGGGTGCCTGAGCGAAGAGAGGAGGCAAGTGATTAGGAGGAGGAGGCACAACTCCAATGAGGCAGGATGTCCTCCAGGGGCCAGCTTAAGGGCAGCCACCCTATTGCATCAGACCACAGAGCTCCACAGGTGCAGGGCTGCTGGCTCCCTGCTGACTTCCAAAAGTTCATTGGTGTGGGCTTTTTTCAACACATGTGCAGTAGATCGCACCGTTGCTATTTTCAAACTATGTCTAAAGCAGGTCAAGCGCGGCCAGAACGCAAGCCGCTTGGACACCACTGTCTTGACAAGACATATAACGACCAGTCATGCAGTCCGTTGGCAACAGCACCTGAAAAACCCACATCAGAAAACAAGGTGGACTTCTCCTTGCTCCTCATCTGGGATCTCAACCCTTACTATACCTCCAGTCCTCTCCAAAACCTGCACTGCGAGGAATGAAGGTATAGCAATGCGTGCCACAAGTACTTGCAGCCAATCTGCTAGCAGTACACCACCAGGTGAATTTAGAAGGAAATATCCCTACCCCAGTTGCTGAATGGTAAAAAAAAATACTGTCCCAGCCATCCACATGCTCAGCATCTTAATGATAGCTTGGCCAAATTGCTAGCACTCCTACTGCTGCCTTTTCAGCTGGTAGACTCTGCCCCCTTTCATGAATGTGTGGAATGTGCTGTCCCACAGTGTCAGGTTCCCAAAAGAAAGTTCTTTTCATGTAAGGCCATTCCAGCTCTCTACCGTCATGTGTAAGGCAATGTTTTGGCCTCGTTTGCCAGGGCAGTCAGCAGCAGGGTTCATATTACCACTGACTCATGGTCCAGCAGGCATGGTCAGGGACGTTACCTATCCTTCACAGTGCACCGGGTAACTCTGCTGGCAGCTGGGAAGGATGCAGGACAGGGTTCAGTGTTGGAGATAGTTCAGCCACCACGCTTCCCAAAAGCTGGTGGTGATTTTGCCACATCCGCCTCCTCCACCCTCTCCTCTTCTTCTACCTCTGTGGCCTCTTCTGCAGAATTGTTCTCTGAACCTGCAGTGCTCCCTAAGTGGTTCAAGGGGCTATGCAAGCAGTCAGGCTAAAAGATGCCATGCGGTGCTTGAGTTAGTCAGTCTTGGGGACAGGAGCCACACTGGGGCAAAGATTCTGTCAGCTCTGCGGGGGCAGGCTCAGAGGTGATTTGCGCCATGGCAGCATGAGCCAGGAATGGTTGTATGCGACAATGGCACCAACCTTCTCTCTGCCCTCCGGCAGGGACGCTTCTCACATGTTCCATGCTTGGCACACGTCTTGAATTTGGTGGTGCAGCATTTCTTGACCAGGTACCCAGTCTTACCAGATATCTTGAGGCAGGCCAGAAAAGTCTGTCTAGTACCCGGCCGGCAGGAATTTAACCTGCCCACCAACCGCCTCATTTGTGGCATACCTGTAATAATATCACATGCTGGACACATGAAAAGCTGTCAACCATTTTGTTCAGACGACACCATCACAGTTTTAACCTAACAAGCACCCAGTGCAGAATACCACACACACTTCTCCTCCCTGTTTCGTGTGGAATTCCAAAAAGCCACTTTAAAGAAATTGTTATCTTAGCTACATGAGCCAGGATGTCTGTTTCTGCTAGGCCGCCTATAAAACCTATAGAGCATGGCATCAAAAGGGGCTCAGAATTTATGAGGGTCGTAAACAGGGACACAGAGCACTGTGACCTCCCAGCGACTCCTAACTCATGCCAAAAACTAAAAGAAATATACCCACAGTTCATAACTCCAGATAGGAACGTGACATATTAATAACACGTGCATTTCTGTATGCGGGAAGGCATACCCATTTAAACTAACTCAAATGTTGATGTGTTCACCTATAGGGGAACCCACGGATAGTTTATCCCCTTCCCAGGGTCACAGAAAGCGACAAGGCTGTCATGTTTAGACTTGTTAGAATTCAAAATTCATACTGGGCTATAATTGATCAGTTTCAGGAATGCACCTTGTACATATTGGCAAATATGAATATCGGTACAAAAATTGCATATTAAGGAAGATTGTTATTCCACAGTCCGCCCTGTACAGCCCACGGTCCTCCTTACCCATGTGAGGGGTCAGGGGGCTATGGCCCCATCCCTTTAGGGGTCAGGGGGCTATGGAGCCACCCCTTTACTGCCAGAGAAAAAGGGAATAAACAGGAGAGTCCTCAGTTCTCACCTTACCATCAAAGAACGAACATCCGAGAACCCATGAGCTCGTCATTGAATCTCTGATTGATCATGGACATTTAAAAGCAAGTAACTTTTCTGTCTTATCTCTTTGCTGCTGTATATTATGTCTCTTATTGCTTTGAAACATAATTTTTCTGTAAATATTTTACTGCACCCAACTTGACCTTGTTAACCTGTCCCTAAAGCTCTTAATGCAAGCTATCATGAATCTGTTCCTTGAAGAGCGCTACTGTTTAAGATAACTCTTCTGAATATTCCTGTCTGTGGTGACAGCATGTGCTACAGGGAAATATTCTAAAATCATCATTGGTATTGCTAATTGTTGGAGACCTAACACTCCGGGTTAAATGTTAGTGGTGGCACTGAAAGGGTTAATTGTTTGAATTAGCCCAGCAACAATCGCTCTCAGGCGGCTGTTACTTAGACGATGGTCCCACAAGCTGGGAAATCTTTGTGCTGGAAGCACCTGAGAGTGGTATTGTTGCGTAGTGACAAGTGCGGTGTGAGATCAGGGGGGTCCTCAGTCACCCGTCGGTGAGGAGAGCAGCAATCTGATACCCACATTCGTCACATATTGATGGTAGCAGTGGGATAGTTTCGCCTTAAGAGCATTCAGTGCATTGTTAGGAATTACCTCTGCAATGAAGGATTGTAACCTTTGTGGAAACAGTCCTTAGAGACAAGCTGGTACATATTTTTGTTTTTAAAGAGACATACAGCAACAACTCCTTCCTACAGCTCCTTTCTATCTCTGCTTTCTGTTCTATCTTTTTCTGCTTGCAAAATGTCTGGGATATTAGTGTATAAGAAGATGAACAAAGATGACCTGACTGCTGAGTGTACAGCAAGAGGCCTTGACTTCGGTAACAAAACTCGTGAAGGCCTGATGAAGGCCCTAAAGGAGTATGAGATCCGAGCAGACCAGAACTCGGGGGAACTTGAAGCTGAAGGGTTTCCCGATACTCTAGAGCCAAGTGGTTCAGACTTGACAGCCTCACAGGATAGGCACAAAGAGGCTGACACAGGAATACCACTGAATGTCCCCTCCAGGCCACAGTAGGAGCAGGCCAGCCCCAGATTGCCTGCAACCAGCATAGACTCTCCTCAACTGCAGGAAACACTACAGCGCCTCAGCGAAACAGATCCTGTGATGTACCTGCAGTTTCTGGAATGGCAGGCTGTGGCTGAGAGAGAGGAAAACCGGGCTGAGAGAGAGGAACTCCAGGCTGAGAGGGAGGCTGATGGTCAGCACGAACTAGAGATGTTGAGACTCCAACAGCAGTGACAGGCTCAGAACCTCGGATCCCTAGAGCACAGGGACACCTCTCTGCCTGCGAGCCTAGCCGCCAAATTTCCAGTCATGGAAAAGGACAGTGACATTGACGCGTATCTACTGTCGTTTAAAAGAAACTTGTCGTTAGTAGAGTTGAGCGAACCCGAACTGTAAAGTTCGGGTTCGTATCAGACTTTAGGGTGTCTGTGTCCCGAACCCGAACCCGGACATTTGAGAAAAAGTCCGGGTTCGGGGTTCGGGTATTTTTTCGTGCCTGTTGAATAGCTGCAGGGCAGCCAATCAACAAGTGTTTCACTTGCTTGCCCTTAGAAGCCATCACAGCCATGCCTACTAATGGCATGGCTGTGATTGGCCAGTGCATCATGTGACCTAGCCTCTATATAAGCTGGAGTCACGTATGGCTGCTTGTCACATCGTCTCATACTAGTGTAGGGAGAGGATTCTGCTGCTGCTGTGAAGGACAGATTAGCTTTAGAAAATCATCTCATACTAGTGTAGGGAGAGGATGCTGCTGCTGCTGTGAGGGACAGATTAGCTTTAGAAAATCTGTTAAAAACAGTGATTTATTGGTGGGTGGGTGCTAGAGGAGATTTTTGTTTGCTAGAGTACATTTTGTTTGCTAAGCAAAGTGCCTCATATAAAACCTAAGCAATTTTTCTGTTTGCAGACATTTTTGCAAGTGCAGTGCACTGCTTGTGAATCAGGGACACTACTTTAAGCGTGTTCTGTTTTTTGTGCAAAATATTACATTTGCGGCCAGCGGGGCATTTCTTGCACAAAATTAAAAAGTGTGTCTACATTGCTGGTTTAAAAAACAATAAAATTTTTTAAATACTGCATTTGTGGCCAGCAGTGCATTTCTTGCACAAAAATAAAAAGTGTGTCTACATTGCTGGTTTAAAAAAAAAAAATTCTAAATACTACATTTGCAGCCAGTGGTGCATTTCTTGCACAAAAATAAAAAGTGTGTCTACATTGCTGGTTTAAAAAAAAAATATTCTAAATACTACATTTGCGGCCAGCAGTGCATTTCTTGCACAAAAATAAAAAGTGCGTCTACATTGCTGGTTTAAAAAAAAAATATTCTAAATACTACATTTGCGGCCAGCGGTGCATTTCTTGCACAGAAATAAAAAGTGTGTCTACATTGCTGGTTTAACCACTTACCAACCGTGTCTGTTTCTTGGGTTTGGTGGTTACGAGTTAAAAACATGTTTTTTTGCTGTAAAATTACTTAGAACCCCCAAACATTATATATTGTTTTTTTCTAACACCCTAGAGAATAAAATGGCGGTCATTGCAAAATTTTATGTTACACCGTATTTGCGCAGCGGTCTTCCAAGCATGCTTTTTTTAAAATAAATTCATTTTTTTTCGTTAAAAAATAAGAAAACAGTAAAGTTAGGACAATTTTTTTCCATATTGTGAAAGATAATGTTACGCCGAGTAAAATGATACCCAACATGGCATGCTTCAAAATTGCGTCTGCTCGTGGAATGGCGACAAACTTTGCAACTTAAAAATCTCCATTGGCGACGTTTAAAAAATTCTACAGGTTAGCAGTTTTGCGTTACAGAGGAGGTCTAGTGCTAGAATTATTGTTCTTACTCTAACGATCTCGGCGATGCCTCACATATGGGGTTTGAACACCATTTTCTTATGTGGGCGGGACTTACGTATGCGTTCGCTTCTGTGCGCGAGCTCGCAGGGACGGGACGCTTTGAATTTTTTTTTTTTAATTATTTATTTTGCTTTTTACTTTTTATTTTTACATTGTTCTTTTTTTTTTTTTTTTAAAAAAAGATCACTTTTATTCCTATTACAAGAAATGTAAACATTCCTTGTAATAGAAAAAAGCATGACAGGTCCTCTTAAATATGAGATCTGGGGCCAAAAAGTCCTCAGACACTAGAAAAAAATTTTTTTTTTTTTTTTCTTGTTACATTTTTATTTTTCATTTTTCGTTTTATTTATTAATTTTTTTTTTTTAAGTTTCGCAGGGCAGGGACGCTCGAGCGCGTGTCTTCGCTTGCGTATGCATTCAGGGCGGGTGTATTCTTTTACCACAAGTTTGGGGTATACACTCCGTAGCGGCTCTAGCAATCTCATTCTTGTTATTAAGATCGTGATCTGGAGGAGACATTGCGTTTTGACGATTGGACATCTTAAAAAATTTGCAGCGGTTACCTCTAAAAATTCAACGTTTCAAACAGCGGTAAGGTGCTCGTC
>BLSH010240563.1:3117200-3129758 GCA_018402905.1 Glandirana rugosa
CTCAACTCGCTTGTGGACCTGCAAGCCCAAGACGACCCCATTTATTTGTAGGGCACTTGCCCTAGTTGAAGATGATTTTGGAACAGTTATATGGTTTCTACCGTTAATTAATACTTTTCAGACACAGTTTGAAGATGATCCACATTCACCTCCATTTTTGCTTTTTTTTTGTTTTTATTTTTTTAAAAATATTTAAAGTTATTTCCCTGTCCCCATTTTTTTTGTAGGGCACTTGCCCTACCCTTACCCCCATTTTACTTCCTTTTGCAGCCCTCTGGGGCTTTCCAGGACTTTGCTACAGCCATTTTTGTGCCTAAAAGTTCGGGTCCCCATTGATTTCAATGGGGTTCGTTGTCCGTGCGATCGTTCGGGTTCCGTCCGGACCCGGACCCGGACTGTGTCCCGAAGTTCGGACGGACCAGCAGAACCCGAACGTCCAGGTGTTCGCTCAACTCTAGATATATCCTGTGTAGCCAATAAAGAATTCTAATGTTTGAATACACCAAGTTGCTAGCTTATATACATCATATGTACTGAGGGACTGCACATCCCAGCCATGAGCACCGGTCTTCAGCCTCAGACAACATCACCAGCAGTAGTGCCTGGATATTGTATGTAGTGACATTTTTGTTTGCCCCTCGTCTGTCCCTCTCCATCAGCTCTAGGGCCACATTAGCTGAATGAGGGAGAGAAACTGAGGGGGAGACAAATACTGGAATACTAGTCAGTACCAGTGTGCAAAGGTGTATTTACTTATCAATAATAAATCACCTTTAACATTGTGTGTCCTACATGTGTGGATGTTGCTGCATTATGTAAAAATATTTGTTTGGGTTTTACATTTTAGAATAAAGTGCCTTGAGATTATTCATTATTTCAAAGGGTGCCTTGACTGAAAAAAGGTTGAAAAACACTATTATTTTAAATTATTATATTACAGTTAGTGATATAGTGCCTACAATTCACGCAGTGCCTTTACTTATTTGTAGCTTCACATCAGTCCCTGACCTCATAATGCTTACAATCTAAAGTCCTTATCTCACACACATATACACATGTGCAGAAGCTTCTGTACAGTAGGCTTATACCGTACAGCCGGAGGAAGGAGGATATCTCATAAAACATGTTGGGTTTTAGGCTAAGTACATTACGGGTCATATTCTTACTCTCTATTAGATCCTTATTTTTTGGTGCTCCACACTTCTGTAAGCCTCAAGTCTTTTTCCCAAGGTCCTCCAGAGGACATGTACAGTTTAGGAGCAGCCTACACACCATACTGATGCTCTGTCCAACATATCATCAAGAATCTAAATGATTC
Organism: Glandirana rugosa; assembly: GCA_018402905.1. Taxonomy (NCBI): domain Eukaryota; kingdom Metazoa; phylum Chordata; class Amphibia; order Anura; family Ranidae; genus Glandirana; species Glandirana rugosa. The sequence continues at coordinate 3,118,519 of BLSH010240563.1, forward strand.
TATGACCACTTCTGATTGACTTACTTCATTTCATTTTTACAGCAACGGATTAATCACCAAGCATCAGCACTGTTCCATAGTTAGTCCCAGGGTAAAGGAAGCCAGTCACATGCTCCTTTATACCCAGAAGTACTGTGTATTTTCTTCACCTCTGGTGGTTGGATGGAGAGGCAGGGACTGAAGGAAAGATGAATACGCGTTGTGGTGGAAATCTCTTCTTTGTTGGTAGTTTAAATTTTTTCCCATATTTTTAAGCCATCTAAAGTATAAGGATAAAACAAAGGTATATTATTCTGATACATGGAAAAATGTTTAGATTAGCATTTTCTGAACTTTCACTTTAAAATTGCTAGTTGCTTGGCTGTCATTTTGATTATTTGGCTTAAATGCATTCTGAGTTACTGACCCGGAACACATACAAAAATAAGGGATTCAAATATTTCTGTTACTTTCATTTGATGCATGCTTGATCTGGTCTTTGATTGAGAAGTCAGATAAAGACAGTCCTCCTCATAACAGGTATGCAATAGGGACTGTTCGCACTACAGCTGCATTAAAACGCAGCTGCTTGTGTGAGGCATGAAGGTTGCGGTATCAATGTGCTGGAAATAGAGCATCATACTGCAACTTGTTTTTCTGAACTCTAATAACAGGTCACAAAGTAATCTTTCATTCAGTTCTATTGGCCCCAATGTGGTGTGATGTGGAGGATTGCATTACACCATGCTGCATTAAAAACAAATTCTGCTTGGTGTACTTTTTCAACACACACCATCACATCACAGTTTATGTGATCAGAACTAATTAAAAAACAAGGTATATTGGCTTATTTTTCATTGGGATTGCATAGGGCCAGGCTGCCGAATGCAGTCTCAACACACTTAGGAAGTCCATAGATGGATGACTTGATTCCACCATCCACATTGAGTGGAATCTTCCCACTGAGCCTTTCTATAGTTGCCGTTAGAATACATTGCTCAGCACTGCAGGCTATAGCAGGCTGTGCTGATCAAGCAACATTTTCCAGCAAGGCAGTTGGATTGACTTCTGTTAAACCATTCTGCCAATACATGGATAGAAATTTGGCTGGTCCCTGCTGATCCAGCCAAATTCCAGCCCATGAATGGCCAGCTTTAGTGTGAATAGGTCCTTAAAGTGTTTGTAAAGGCTGACAGTTTTTTACCTTCTAAAAAACCTTCTCAGCGTAGCAGCCCCCCCCCTCCCCAGCCCCCTTTAAACTTACCTGAGCCCAATCTTCCTCCAGCAATGTGCACAAGAGCCTCGGCTCTCCAGGGACTCTCCTTCCTCATTGGCTAAGACCCCAATTGCTGTTAATCACAGCCAGTGAGGAGAGAGAGGGGCAGGGCCGAGCCACAGCTCTATGTGTGAATGGACACACAGAGCTATGGCTCGGGAGAGAGCCTCTTAGGGTGCCCCCATTGCAAGCTGCTTTCTTAAGGGGCACGTGGCAGGAGAGAGGGGCCAGAAGTGCCGGCAGGAAACCCGAGAAGAAGAGGATCGGGGCTGCTCTGTGCACTGCACAATGCAGGTAAGTATAACCTACTTGTTATTTTTTTATAATTTTGGCTTTAATATCACTTTCACCTTTCCATCTTACAAGTGAAGTACTGCCCTCTAGGAGTGCTGGCAACAGAGCCGGGGCAAGGGGTGGCAGGAGTGGCGGCTGCCCTGGGCACAATGGTTTATTGCAGGGATGGGGTGCCCTGACACTTACCCTAAGAGAAGGGGGGGTGCAGTTTGGCATCTTTACCCTGGGTGCTGGATGACCTTGTCCAAGCACTGGCTGGCAAGTTATAGGGCAGGGTGTCCCAGTTACAAGATAATGTTACTGAAACTTAACAAACTATTCACTAGCTAAATAACCAATATCGTTCATAACTGAATTCCTCATCCATGTTCCTTTAACTATAAATGCTTTAAAAAGTTTTTGTTTTATGCATAAATCACCTATCTTCTGGAAAGTGGCAACTAGAAACGACTAGTATAAGAATGACAACACTGTTTAATTAAATTAGCTGTCACGGAACTTTTGAAAGAAAGCTAATTAACTGTCTCCCTTACTTGCACTGCTTTCTTTCCCAACATAAATTATTTTAAAAGATTTGTTCTTTATCCAGTGTTCATTATCTTTGTGCATGCTATTTGCACAAGTCCACGCAAAGATACATATTTAAAATGCTTTTTTCAAATGAATTCCTCTGAAAAGGTTAATAATGATTTTCACCTCAATTTGGTTTCCTCTTACTATAAAAAAAGCTGACCTTCCTTATCTCGACATATGAAGACGGAGATCAATGTCTATCACAGCTTGTAAACTGATAAGAAGCCTTGGCTATACTTTGTTGTAAACAAGAATTCAAACAGAATGTGTATTTGTTTGTCCTGTAGGGGATTTTACACATGAGGATGCAAGAGTCCCTTTGTTATATCTGTAAAGGGTTACTTGACTTTCAAACTACAAAACAAAAATGTATTATGAAAAAAAATATTAAAAAAAAACTTTACTCCCCAGTCTTTTTCCCATCTAGAAAAATGTTATGTTGCCATGTCAACGCTTTCACATTATACCTTTATTATTCCAACTGACCAGCTGAGTTTCTATTTGTACAACTTGCTGAATACATAAAACAATGACTTTGGTCAGCCTAGAACAGGTGGTCAAAAACAACTTAATTTTTCAAGTGGTGTGACAGATTCAAGTATTATTTGTGATAATGGGGTGGTACAGGGGCACCAAGTGACAGACATCAATGCACCCAATGTATGAAACTGCTTGTTGTCATGTTGGCAAGGTCATATCTTTTCCTCCAAAGGAAAGAGGAGACAAATCATGGCAGGTTCTGCATGTGGCAATTGCAGTGCTGGCAGGCAGATCTGTCATGCTCTGCTTTTTTACAAAACTGATTTATCTGCAAGACAGGCCCTTTTTTATAATGCAGTTATTCAACTTCTAAAAATAATCTAAAAAAAAATAATCTAAAAAATATTACAGACCCATTTATGCTTCAGAGCATAAACAAAAACATATATCTTAAATATGTCTTTATAATGAGTTTTCATGCTATCTGTATATGTTTTTTGTGATGCATTTTGCACCAAGCTCTTTTATTATTATTTTAATAATAACTTTTTATTAGATTTTAAGGAATAAAAACACCTGCAAATGCAGGGGCCTAGAAGGAAAGGGATAACACACCGCAATCCCTCTACAGTCAACTCCACACACTCCCTCCTCTTTAAATCGTTAAAGACCACCCCAGATCTAACTCCACACTGGATTCTATACCATACCTGGTGTCCCCAGCTCCACCACTGCAGGTCCTCACGTTCAAAACTAAACCCCTCTCCCACAGAGAGAGAGATCCCTTTCTCTCCTGACAGTACCGGACTTACCTAAATACCATATCTAAACATTCTCCCTGCCACTACTTCCTCTGGACTTTCGGCCATCTACCCTTCCCGTCTTTCAGACACCTTTTCTTCTATTCTATCTCACTTTTCTTATCAACCCCCCTTCCCCTGTTCTTGTTCTCCTTTCTCTGAGATTTAATTCCACCTACCAAACTGCCTGCCATTGAACACAAGCTCCGTTAGTTTTCTTCGCCCTACCAGAACATATTAAGCTTGTAATATCCATTACTTACAATTGTTGACTGGGCAAACCATCAACAAACAATAATGACATCTCCAATAATGATCCAAACTCCTCTCTCGTTGAAAGTAGTCTCAATTAATGCCAAAGGGCTAAACCTCCATGAGAAATTTCAGTATTTAAGCTACAAACAAGTGCAATATGCAATTAACAATGTCATTTAAGGTAACTATTAGGGTAAAACACTTATTTTGTATGTTATTTTTAATATAGTAAGGGCGGGTTATTATAACCCATGAGTTTTTTCACCTATTTCTAACTGGAGATGTTTCCTTTTAATACTGTTCTATTTCTGTTCTGCCACCAAAGAAAGTGAGAGCCACCAGGATCATCAAAATTTATGTCCCCAAATCTAAAGATGTCTACAAAAAAAAATCATGTCATCTGTGTTGCCTGTTTGCCTTATACAGTATGCTTAACAGATAAAATTTGTGTGATGTGTTAGTATAATACATAAACACTTACAGTTTAATAGATAATGCTGTCTAATCTGCTTGATGGTGGTGGTGTCGACTGTAGAATAATACAGCTGGCTGGCTTCTCAATGCATTAATTGATTTCTAGGGCAAAAAAAAAGAAAAAGGTCAAATTGATGTAAGTTTACTCAAACAAACACACACAAAAAGAAGCTTTCCAAATTGACATGCATTTACCAGAATATGGCATTGAATATCTGATCAGACTGTCACAAAAGACTCCTGATTAGGCACAGTTAAATTGATCCAAGGCAGAAATCAAAAACAGTCCGGTCAATAGAAGCAGACACAGTGGTGGAAGAGAGTCCAGGGAAATGTACCTATACAAAACAGAGAGAAGGAGAAAAACCTAAAATGAGACTATAGCGGCTAAATGATTAAAAAAACAAAACAAACTGTGTACTTACCATAAGATTTGCTATATGCTCATGAGTGTTTGTAGCAGTGATATATGTAGGGAAGTAGTTGATCCTTTGCCCTGGGCAGGGACTTGATCCCAGAAGGCTAGAGCAAGCAGTCTGGTCACGACGGTGGATGAGAGTCCAGGAAAATCTAACTATACAAAAGAAGGTGAAGGTGAAAATCCTAAAATGAGACTATAGCAGCTAAATGCTGAAAAAAAACAGCTTTGAGACTGCTTTGCCCCCACAGAGAGAGAGACTGCTTTGTCCCCACAGAGACAGAGACCGCTTTGCGTTTGCCCCCACAGAGAGAAAGAGACCACTTTGCCCCCACAGATAGAGAGAGAGAGACGGTTTTTTCCTCACAGCAAGAGCCAAGAGAGTCTCTCAGTTAGCCTGTAGTGCCCAGCAAACAGACTTCCCTCTTTCCCAGCTCAATAAGTCATGGCATGGGGCCTGGACCTGGGGCCTGCCCTGGTCTGGGCACACATAAAATTGACTGTCCTTTACCAGGGCAGTCTTTAATATTGATTGGACCCTGGGCAAACATTTTTTTTGGGGCCCCCCATACAATTTCACTCTCCATCTGCTCTGAGACATACAATAAATAGTAGCTAGACTCAAAATAAGTTTACTAAATCAGATCAGACAGCGATTGTGTTTGTGGTTGACAGAGGTTACAGCATATCATTACTGCTTACTGACTGGTTGCTAGAGGTTACAGCACATGATTTCTGCTTGTTGATTGGTTGCTAGAGGTTACTGCACATCATTACTGTTTACTGATTGGCTGCTAGAGGTTACAGCACATCATCTCTTCACTGCCTGCACACCATGTACTGGGGAGGTAAGGGGATTTATCAATAAACAGAAAGCTTCTAGGGATCCTAAAACTCCTGGGATCAGTGGCAGTGCTGGGGGAGGGGAGGGTGTGAGCAATGAAAATGCTGATTTTTTTTACCGACTACCAATATAAAGAGGAGTTTCAACACTGGCCACCAATGTAATAGGGGTTTACACTGACCACTAATGTAATAGAAGCATTCACAGTAATCTTCAATGTAAGGAGGGATTTACACTGACCACTAATGTAAGGGGGACATTCACAGTGGCCACTAGTGTGAATGAACGCATTGTATGCCAAGCCCCAATGTACTGAGAAGATTTACACTGACCACCAATGTAACAGACGTTTAACCTGCATCCACATTTGCAGTGGCATTAATTGTTAATGACACCCTCACACACCTGCTGACATGTGTTGTGGCACCGTGTGATTTTGAAAAAGGGTTAGGGAATTTCTTCCACATATCTAACACATAGAGCAGCCCATTGAAATGAAAGGGCCACCCTACATGTGAACTACATCTCTATCGACCCTGTCAGTACACCTTTGCATCCTAAATCCCTGCTAACCTCTGCATCCCAAACCTCCCCCATCCTCTCCACTGTACCCCCCCCCTTTAACTCTACATGCCTTCTCTACTCATCTTTGCACCCACCTACCTTACTTCTATACATCCCCTCCTTGCTCACCTGTGCACCTCAAACTGTAATTCCTTCTCTGCCTACCTCTGCACACTCCACACTACCCTCCCCCCACCAATTTGCTTACCTTTGCAGAACAGGCTGATGTTGGGCTTAACGATCACAGTTGCAAGCAGGACTTTAATCCTTTACCTTCACAGTGGGCAGCATTCAGTATAGGTGATGGTGGATTTGACCTCAGGGGAGCATGATATAGATATGAATGCCGCCTTTATTTACATATGAATGCAGTTGGCCACCACTATTTACATATTAATGCCGCCTTTATTTACATATGAATGCCAGTTATTTACATGTAAACACAGGGTCTGCAGGTGAGTCATCTATACAAAACAACAGGGTAGAAATGGACAGCATTAGTAGCAGCACTTTACACTGAGATATCGGGACACAGCACAGGACTAAAACTTCAAATTGACAAGGGTATTTAAACTGGGATAGTTGGCAAGTATAAGGCAGCTGCTTTGGGCACAACAACAATGACAGGGCCCAGGGCAGATGCCCCTTTTGCCCTGCCTTAAAGACGACCCTACCCTTGATGCTGGACTCATCAGTGTCAGTCTCCTCTCCACTGCAGTCAGGCAGGCAGGTATCCCCTTCCCCTCCCCTCCCTCTTAGCACATACATGAATTGACTCTCAGTGACATGGTGACAGACATGTGTTTTGCAGCAGTACAGATGAGATATCTGTCACAGACTGTGACCAGTCAGGCATTCACTCACAGAAGCTTCCTCCAGTCTCTCTACAAACACCAGGCTCAGATGGATGGTGGTGGTATTGTCATTCCGAGAGCGCTTCCTCCACTGTAGTCTGCTCTGTGACTGACTACATGACTTCTGTCTGTCCCGCTCCCGAACACAGTCATGAGGCTGCTCGTCTCCTCCTTGTTTTTTTATAGCAGTGGGAAATGACATCATCACAGCCCATGCTCAGACACCGGCTCCCTCCACAGACCAGACCCACCCTCCACTGGTGCAGAGCCACCCAAAGTAGTAGCAGCAGAACTCAGAATGATCTTAAGATACTCTCAGCCGGCTCCAGTCTGGAACTGTGCAGTTCCAAGCCAAGTGCGTCACAGGCCGACAGGATATATGTTTAATTGGCAGGCTTTTTGCCTTACAGACATTAAAAAGTGTGGAAATGTTATGGAGGAAAAGGTGGCTAGACTTGGACAGTGATTCTAAATGGGGCTGAAAGGAGTCCAGGATTACACCTAGCACCCTGGAATGAAAACAAGGAATGATAGTTGTGCTATTAATCACAATGGAAAAGTATGGAGGGGGGACTACAGGGAGAGGAAAGACTGAGATTTAGGAAGTGATTTGACATCCACACTGTTGTGCAATGACACTGTTGTGTTGGATGGAGCAGGCTAGTTAGGCCCTGCTAGAATGGGATGTGCCAGAAGTGCAAAAGAAACAACACTTTACCGAGAGCTTGAGAGGAACTGCTACGGAGGGTATCAGGAATCTCAAGCTCAGATCTGATTTATCAATTCGAGCATGCACAAGAGTGAACGCCTGTCCGAGTAGATTAGACGACTAAGATACTGTACCAAATCACGCTGAAGAAAGGAACAGAAACTACAGTCATAGATCAAGCCAGAATGAAGCAGATTCTGAAAGGTGTTCTACACTTACCCAGCCTGGATCCAGCTGAAAACTTCAGACATCATGACGCTCAAGTATCCCAGGCTCATTAGGGTAGGGAGAGGAGCAAGCTACATTTGAGGCCAGGAAAGCTGTGGTCAGGCCGACATCAGCATCACTGGCTGAAGCTGGGTTAGTGGGTACAATAGAGGTCAATTCAGAGATGTGACCCTGAAGTTACAAATGGAAATGCTGACCTTACTGGCAGTCAAAGTCACCACGTTGTCTGGTGAAAGTGCTCCAGGGCTCAGTCAGCCCTGTCAAAGCCGAGAATGCTATTGGGTCAGGTGCATTCTGCCACCCCAATAACCCCAACTGGTCTAGTGGGGGGAGCCTCCGAAGACGTCCTAAAGAAGTTCCTTAGCACCCAGGATTTCTCACTGCCCCCTGAGTGGCAAAAGAGAATCAAAGAGTGACTTCACAATTGGTAGGAAATGTTTTCAAGCAACAGCAACACATGACGTAGGATGTGCAAAAAGTGCCCAACTGGCTACAAGAGGACAAGCCATTTCAAGAGAGAGCATGGTGGATACCATCAAGTGACTTGAAAGAATTAAGCGTGCAACTTGCTGAGTTAAAGAAAGCTCCTATTATCCAGGAATCACAAAATCCATATGCCTCACCTATAGTGGTGGTACGAAAAAAATAATGTGACCTTGAGACCTTTTTTTGGAAGATTACTAATGCACTCTTAGTCATCCCTGCTTGCCCAACCCACAAAAAAAAAATGGAATGAGCAGAATGGACAACATCGACTAGAGTCGCATGCATCTGAAAGTAAAGAATGGAACACAATTAATTTCAGAATCATTCGCAATGTTATGATTTGGAGATTCTAATGGACCCATCTCCATTGAAACCAAACAAAATAAGTAGGAATCATCTTATTTGATTTTTATACCTTACTGTATTTATTGCAATATGTTTCCATTTCATATGTAGTGCATTTTTTATAATAAAGAAAAATGTTAATGCAAAAAAAATCAGCTGATTTTCCAAGAGTCAAAGACTACGACTCCACTCTCATCTGAATAAAACAAATGAATCCAAATGAATACATATTCAGTCTTTATGTTATTGAGTTGAATTTGTATCCACATTCCCAATTGACTTTGTTTATTGGGCCGTGCACATACAAATGAAAGAAATGGTTGCTCAAGTTTAACCCCAATACAAAATCAATTTGGATAATTCATTATGTCATTACATCCTCACTGGATTCTCTTGTTCCTCTCACTCCACAAAATGTCAGGCCCCGACCATTACAACCTTGGCAGACAGACGACACCAGAAACCTTCAGAGTCATAGCCGTGCACTGGAGCGAGAGTGGCGTAAAACCAAATCCCAGCATGCGCTCACCCAATATAAATCTGCCTTTTTAAAATACACTTTCTCCCTCCATGCTGCCAAACAAACCTGCTTTGTCACCCTCATTAATACTCTGTCCTCCAGTCTTCGTCGTCTCTTCTCTACTTTTAACTCTCTACGTTCTCCACCACCACCTCCACCCAGTAACTTGCTCACTGCTCACAAGATTGAAAACCACTTCAAAAACAAGAGTGATGCAATTTGTGGGGACATCTCCACTGCCCAGAAATCTTACCCACGTAACATACCCTACACTATTTCACCCTGAACACCCTCCTCTTTCCCCTCCCCTCTAAAACATGCCCTGATCACCCCCATACTTAAAAAGCCCTCACTGGATCCCACCAGCCTGAACAACTTAAGACCCATCTCCTTGCTCCCATTTGCATCAAAACCTTTAGAACGTTTAGTCTACAACGGTCTTAGCTCCTACCTCACTGACAACAACCTTCTTGACCCCTTACAGTCTGGCTTTCGCTTGCTACACTCCACTGAAAGTGCCCTAATAAAGCTCACTAATGACCTACTAACTGCTAAAACCAATGGCCACTACTCCATACTCATACTACTTGACCTCTCTGTAGCCTTTGATACTGTTGACCATCCCCTCCTCCTTAAAAAACTCCACTCTCTTGGCCATCAAGACTCTGCTCTCTCCTGGCTCTCCTCCTACCTGTCAGAGTGGTCCTTCAGCATGACCTATAACTCTGTTTCCTCCTCTCTGCTTCCTCTTTCAGTTGGGGTACCTCAAAGTTCTGTCCTTGGACCCCTTCTCTTCTCCATTTACACCTCCTCCCTTGGTCTGTTAATAAACTCCCATGGCTTCCAATACCATCTCTATGCTGATGACACACAAATCTATCTCTCTACTCCTCACCTCACTCCTTCAGTCTCCTCTCGCATTACTAACTGACATATCAGCATAGATGTCACACCACTTCCTCAAATCTTTCTAAAACTGAGCTCATAATTTTTCCTCAAGCCCATGCCCCCCCCCCCCGACTTCTCCATCAAGATCAATAATACAACTATCAGTCCCTCCCCTCATGCCAAGGTCCTAGGTATAATCCTAGACTCTGACCTCTCCTTTCAGCCCCAAATCCAATCACTGTCCAAATCGTGCAGACTTCACCTCCGAAACTTCTCCAAAATACATCCCTTCCTAACCGTTGACACCACTAAGCAACTTATTCACTCCCTTGTTATTGCTCGCCTTGACTATTGTAACTCCCTCCTAATTGGCCTACCTCTCCGCAAGCTATCCCCTCTTCAGTCAACATGAATGCTGCTGCCAGACTCATCTACCTTACCAACCGTTGGGTGTCTGCCACTCCTCTCTGCCAATCCCTCCACTGGCTTCCCATTTTCCAAAGAATAAAATTCAAAACCCTAACCATGACATACAAAGCCATTTACAATTCTGCCCCAAACTACATCACCAATCTTATCTCAAAATATCACCCAAACCGTCCTCTTTGCTTCTCCCAAGACCTTCTGCTCTCCATCTCCCTTGTCTCCTCCTCCCATGCTCATCTCCAGGACTTCCCCAGAGCCTCTCCCATCCTCTAGAACTCTCTACTCCAGTCTGTCTGCCTATCTCCTACTCTGTCCACTTTTAGGCGTCCACTTTTATCTCTATATCGCACAAATTTAGTCTGAATTTTGATTCATAGTGAAACAATTGCTTTTTTGTTTTATGAGTAGAGTTGAGCGAACCTCTGGAAGTTCGGGTTCTGCTGGTCCGGCCGAACTTCGGGACAAAGTCCGGGTCCGGGTCCGGACGGAACCCGAACGATCGCATGGACACCGCAAGGCAGGCCTGGGCCTGGGCCTGAAACAGGGCTTCAAGCCGGCCTGGTCGTCTTGGGCTTGAAGGTCTCCAAGCGAGTTGAGATGAGTATTTTGTTTTTTCGTTAACAAAGTGATACTTAGTTTTAAGTCTGATTTAAACACGCTATATCTCTATTTTCACCTGCGGATTTTCACCTGTCTCATCCTCTATCCGTCTGTCTGACCTCATCTCTCAAGATCTCCTACCCTCTCCGAGACCCCTTCAGGACCTCTACTCGTACCCTCCTCCTCTGTTCCCTCTACCTCTCGTCTTCCAGAACCCTCTTCGTTTC